>NW_004624774.1:7509382-7544186 GCF_000247695.1 Heterocephalus glaber
ATGGGGAAAAAATAAGAACCAAGATGCATCATATAAAGGTACAATTCCCAATGAGAAATGTAATTGTGTTGTATACCTACAATGTACCAAAAAAAAAAAAGAAAGAAAAGAAGGACAAACATGGAAAAACTACATTGACAAAGAAAAATAAAAATCAGAAGAAAAAATTACCAAAATCATGAATGAATTTGAAGACATCAATAGACGACCTGAAAAATCCAGGAATAATGGCACATGCCTATAATCCCAGTACTCCAGAGGCTGGGGTAGAAGGCTTGCCTTGAGTTTAAGGCCAGCCTGGGCTACATAGTGAGACCCCGTCACAAGAAAACATACATGTACATACATACACACATATATTCTCCTGAAAAATTACAATGATCATTTATAATGGAATATTACAAACAATAACTATGTTAACAAATTAAATAACTTTGATAAAATAGAAAATTTTCTAGAAAAAAATAAGTTGTTAAAACTGATCAAGAAGAGATAGAAAATCAGAATAGACCAATGGCAAATAAAGAACTCTAATCAGTAATTAAATCAAAGAAAATTCTAGACCCAGTTCCCTGGTTGATTAATATTCAGTACTGATAGAAGAAGTAACATCAGTTCTTTACAGACTCATTCAGGAAATGGAGAGGGAAGACACACTCCTCAATTCATCCCATGAGGCAAGCATTATGCTGATTAAAAAAAAAAACCAACTGAAGGTATCACAGGAACAAGAAACTAATAAAAATGTCCATCATCAGTATGGATAGTTGAGATCCTTAACAGAAATTTGGCAAATGAAATCCTCAATATGAGAAGGATAAAACCATGACCAAGTGGGAATTATCCCAAAAATGCAAAGTTGGTTTAGCAACAGAAAGTTAGTCTAACACACCATATTGATACAACAAAGGGCAAAACCAATGACAATAGGTTAACCAATGATAATGTTAGTAAGTGTTGAAAAGAATTTAGCAAAATCTAACACTTATTCAAAATAAACTCATGCAATAAACTTTCTGATGAATAAACCTTCTCAGTTTGATAAAGAGGATCTATTAGAATTCTGTGGCTAACATTGTACAGAGTGCAAAGACTTTGTCCTTAGAATTCAGAAGACAGCAAATAGTGGTTTACTCTGAATATCTTTCTTCAGCATTGAACAGGAGGTTCTAGCCAGTATTGGGCAAAATTAATTAACTAAATACAGTGATTGGAAAAGAAATAACTACCTTCAGTTGTAGGCAAGGGACCTTACATAAAGAATGACCTAAGGCCCCACAGAAGAGAAAAATTTCTAGAACTGATAAAAGAATTGAGCTAGGTTTCTGTGTATAAAACCAGTAATATAAAGCCAATTGTACCGCTATACATTAGCAAAAAACAATCCAAAATTAAATTATTAATTCCATACTCAATAGCATAAAATACATAGAAATAAATTTAACAAAATAAGTCTAGGGCCGTGGATTTAACTCAGTGGTTCCGGCACCTGCCTCACAAGCACAAGCACCGGAGTTCGATCCCCGGTACCAAAGGAAAAAAAGAAGTCCAAGGCTTATAGTCAAAAATGTTGCTAAGAAAAATAGAAGATTTAATGATGATTTGGTCAATGATGGATTGTATGTATCATGGTGGTCCCATAAAATTATAATAAACCTGAAAAATTCCTACCACCTACTAATGTCATAGCCACTGTAATGTAGAACACAAGCCCCAGTCACGTTTGTGGTAAGCAAACCTACCCTGCTGTCAGCTGTAAAAAAAGTACAGCATATACAATTTATTCTTGTTTATCAAGTATGGTACAGGTATATGTACTTAATATATTTTTATCATTATTTTAGAGTATACGCCTGCTTATATATTTTAAAAAGCTTCATGTTAAACAGCATGCAATGTCACCCATGCAGCGGATTCATATTTTGCCATTCCAGGGATTGAATCCAATGCCTTGCACATTTTAGCCAACACTGTATGGCTAAGCTACATTCCCACTCCTTTTTAAAATTTTATTTTGACTCTGCTTTCTCTTCAGATCACATAAATCTTTCGCCTTTTACTAAAATTTTATTTTGAGACAGGTTTCTTGGTAAATTGCCCAGGATGGCCTCCAGCTTTCCGTCCTCATACCTCAGCCTCCCACATAGTTGGAGTTGTATGCGCAGTCATTCATTTTATTTATGCTGTTCTGTCCTATCCTTCCCTGTCCTGCCCTGTCCTGTCCTGTCCTGTTCTGTCCTCTCCTGTCCTGCCTTGTCTTGTTCTGCCCTGTCCTATCCTTTTTTGTGCAGTCATTCATTTTATTTATGCTGTTAGGTCCTATCCTTCCCTGTCCTGCCCTGTCCTGTCCTGTCCTGTCCTGCCTTGTCTTGTCCTGCCCTGTCCTATCCTTTTTTGTAGCATTGGTAACTGAGTTCAGAGCCTTATACCTGCTAGACAAAGCCCGAACATCCTCAGCCCCTTATTCTGTCTTCTGCTTGCATCATTTTTCCCTTGTGCTTAATTTAATCCACTGTTTTGTTCATCATAATCCTTGGATATATTTAGATGTTTGTTGTGCTACGCTGTCTAAGTTTGTGTGACTACATTCTCTGATGTTTTCACATTGATGAAGTTACCTACTGATGCATTTCTCAGAACACAGTCCCATCATTGATAGGTGACTGTCAATGGTGAGGTAGTCAGTCCATCTTCATAAATTGAAAATTTCAGTATTGTAGATAGCAATTGTTTCAAATTCTTCAAATTCAGTATATTCCCTACCAAAATCCTGGAAGTTTTTTTAAAACATGGAAATTGACCAATTTACCCTAGTATTTATATTTAAATTTTGGGTTACTTAGTAACTGAATCCAATACTTAGAATAAACTGATCGTTTCAGTGTGTTATTGTTACAAGAACAGTAATAAAGTTCAGTGGAATAGAATAGAGGTCCTTTTCCCCTATAATCAATTTATCATGTGCTCAATGTTTCAGCATAACTCAATACTGAGGAAGATTGAATGTGCGCAATAAAAAACCTAAATTCCTATTTTATTTTTCACTTTAAAGAAAAATTTACTATAGAGCCCAGAAAATTTAATCTTAGGAACCCAGTGAAGTGAACCATATGTCCACACAAAGTCAACACATGGATATTTCCAAAGTTTTTTTTTTTCTCTTTTTTGCCCTTTGTTTTTAAATTTTCAGCCTAAAGTCTTACACTTGCTAGATGAACAAATGTAAATATTATGTATTGTAGACAAATATTATTATAGACATACATAATATTTACATTTGTTTTGAGGAATTAGTACATATATGCCATAGCTTGATCATTTTTAATTGTAATAGTTTAAAACTGAAGCCAATTCAAATGTCCAAATGGCCACTGGTAATGGAGAAACAAAATGAAATAAATTTGTACAATGGAATGTTATTCAGCAATAAAAAGGAATATACTTCTAAAACTGTTACAACATGGATGGATCTCAAAAACCTTTTTCAAAGTGAAAGAAGCTCAAATCAAACAGTTACCTATTTACAAGTCCATTAATATGAAATCTCAAAAAAAAAAAGTCAAATATATAGAATCAGGGATCTTGACTTGATTTACAAGTACCATGGTTGCCCAAATCAGGAACTGAAAGCTGGGATCACCTGGTAAATGGTACAGAAGGATCTCAGGATGATGAATATTCTAAAACTGGGTTCTGGCAGTGGTTGTACAACTCTAATTTACTCAAAATCCTTGAACTGTACATGCGAAATGAGTGGATATTATGGTATATAAGTACTTCATTAAAGCTATTTAAAATTTTACTTTTGAGCTTACACACTTTTTTAATTCATGGGATAACTTGTGAAGTATTATTATTTGATACAGGTTTTTCTAAAACTTGAGACAATTGACTACAAAGCTATCTCAGAGCAGTATATTTACTGAATTAATATTTGTTGATCTATTCAACTTTCCTTTTGCTTTTTGCACCAGTGCCAGTGTTTGATACCTTTTTGTAGTCATGAACCCATTTTGATTTTCAAATGTATTAGCATATGGGTACAATATGCTTTCATGTATTTATATCTCAATTTTTATAGTTATTTCCAATTATTATTCCATATACTTTTTCTTTCTATCCTCTTTCTCTTTCATCAGTCATACCAGAAATCTATTCTATCAGGTTCCTTTGTTAATATTCTCTATTGCTTTTGTCTTCTACTGTATCCATTACTTTTTTCCAGTAGTGTTTGTTTATGTTTGCATTTCCTCATTTTAGGATGGACTGAGAAATACTCAGTCCTCTGATTTCTTAAATTTTCTGACAAGGGTGTTTTAAGTTCCTAAGGATCATTAGACTTGAGATTTGTACTTGAGGCATTTTCTTTAGCAAATATTTCTTAATATCCTCTCCCTCAAAGTTATTTAGTAATATCTTGTTTGATTTTCTCATGTATAAACTTTTTTCTTTATATTAGCCTTTAATTAAAATTTGTTAAAGAATGTGGACTATATTATATTGTTCATTTGAATTTCTTATGACTTTCTTTGTGGCCTAACATCTTATGCTTTTATAAATGTTTCACATGGTTTAGAAAAATGTTTATTTTCTGTCTTGGGTATAATTTTCCATAAAAATCTAATGGAATAATCTTTCTAATGTTTTCTCTAATATATCAGTTTCTAAGAAGTTTGTTAAATCTCTAACACTAGTTATGGATTTATCTAGAGCTTTCACATACTATTGGTATTGTTTGATGTACTTGGAAACTATTGTTAGCCTGTATTACTTATGATTATTATACATTCTTGTTCTCTTTCTTTTTCTTCACATAATGTTCTTCTTCATCACTTATGATATATTTTGGGCTGACGTCTATTTTTAAGTATTAATATTACTATATGTGGTCTCTTATTCGTTTTGTTACATGTTTTCTTATCTTACTGTTTTAATATTTGTTTACCTTAATAATTTTTCTCTTGTGATCAATATATGGTTTGATCTTAGTTTTAAAAATTTCAAATTAATTTTCATTAAATTTGTGGATTCCACTCATTTAAATCTTAAATCAATTAAATACTTTTCCTATTATATTAATTTGGCCCATTTTTCACATATTTAGTTACGATACCATTTTTTAAAAAATTATTTTAAAAGTTGTTTCCTTGTTTCAGCTTTTGGTAACTATTTAAATGTAACATAAGTACTTTTTTTCTTATCATGATTACCCTGAATCAAAATTCATACTTTCAACTAATTCTGATTAATACCAGTATCTGTCTATAACTGTGTTTTCTCCTTTAATGTACTTTAGGTATCTCTGTTTTCTTTCTGAAAATGGCTTATATTTCTCCATAACTTTGTTATTAACTAGATTTTATCATTCAGTTTTTATGGTTACTCTTATCTTCCTCTTGGTTTTTCATTTTTTTCATTAATTCTGGGAACTTTCCATCTTGGTCAGATATTTCTGACTATATTTGTTTTCCTCTTTTTGGGAAATTCCAATTCAATTCTTTATGCTTTTTAGCTTTTCTTTTTTGTTTTAAATTAGTTATAGTTTTCATTGTCTTCTAGGAGAATTCCTTGATCTCATTCTCTGGTTCATAAATTCCTTATTTATCTGTACCTACTCATTTTTATTCTTTATAATGTATTATCACTTTAAATGCAAATCTTCCATTTTATTCTTCTTTATATATATTTTTTTCAAATTACAGGTATCTTATTTGTCTATGGTATACATTCTCTCATTAATTCATTTATTTATTTACTTTTTTGTTGCTGGATTTGACCCCAGGCATTTTCACTGAGTTATATACTTAACCCATTTTGCTTTTTATTTTGAGGCAGGTTCTCATTAATTTGCTTGATAGTCAAGTTGCTGGGCTTGAACTTGTGAATCTCTTTCTTCAGCCTTCCAGAATGCTAGAATTATAGATTTCTACCACCACACCCAGCTGCATAGTTGGAATGTTATTGTTTTACCACCCATTTCAACAATTCTTTTCCCAAAGATACACGTTCTTTGGTATATTGGATTTCTTTTCTTTTGTTTTATTTGGTACATTTTACTTAGTATATTGGGTTTCTTTTATGTTCTTTTACACCTGAAGTGTACAGGCATAGGTCCTGTGAAATTCCATAATGGGTTTAGCTATTTTTTTCTGCCAAACTGAATTAGATAATGTTCAAAGTCAAGCTGCTATTGAGTGTAAGGATAGGACAGGAATAAGGGTCAGAGTAGAAGGTTCTAGAACTCCTACTGCCTCTCCAGTTTTCTGCCTCTCCAACAGGTGGATCCTGACCTGGGTAAGGGCTCAGTAATTGTCAACATCAGGAGGCCGTGTTTTCTATGTAGGCATGATTCCCTGGAGTTTGGCGGGGAAGGAAGTGGAGTGGTAGATGCTCATACCTATTCTCCTCACTCCCACCTGGCCTGTTGACTTGCTCAGTCGTCTCCCTGTCAACACCTGTGACCTAGTATGTGACTGTTGATTGTCCAGTGAGGGGAAATGATCGATTGCTCCAATTACATCAGTCCATAGTTTCCTCATGCTTCTGGAGTTTCCAGAAATTATATTTGAAAGAAAAGCAGCATTTCTCCTGCTTTTCTCTTTAAGCTTCAGCCACACTTCTTTCTGCCCCTCCAGTGGAACTATCCAGTTACCACCACAAATCCTTGGCAATTGTCAAACTCTTGTGCCTAGAATGTTCTTCCCTCAGATCTCTAATCTCATCTCATCCCAAATATCTCTTTTGTACAAAGATATTTTTATTTAAAACATCAAGGTGTAATACAGACTTCTACCACTTTCTGTTGAGAGTATGATAGAGATAGAGACAGATGATTAAGAGTAAAATATTTATATTTAAATATTTTTATTTATGTATTCTTTAAAAATATAAATATATGTAAATGTCTTACATTCATATAATATATTTAATATATCATATATTTTGTGATATATTTTATAAATATACATTTATATTTGAATAAACAAATACTTTAATATATTTAAATATAGTTTTAATATATAAATTATAAATGAATGCATTTAAATGTTATATATACATTTATATTTAAAATCATGACTGTTCTTGGCACTATTATATTGTGTAATTTAGTGTCTTGTAGCACTTACAATCTCAATTGTACATGTTTCCTATTTCTTCCATATGGAAGGTTATCTCGGAGCAATATTCCATTCTGCTTGTTTGCTTGTTTCTTTGTTGTGGTAGACTCACAGCTAGTGAAATGCCTAATATCTTATAAATGTGTAATGAATTTTATGGGATAATTGAGTAAAGGAATTAATGAAATTACATCTATGGCCATTATTTATTTTATTTTCACTTATTTTCAACTTACATTGCTCTATTTGCAACTTCTGCCTAAACATAAGGCATGGATTGTGAAGTAGTGCCGTGGGTTTTCCTTTCTCTTTTAAAATCTTTTTTCCTTTTTCATCATCTTCTCTGAGAGTTCTTTAATCTGATTTTCTGATTAACAAATTCACTATATATTTGTACACATCCTACTTTTTATTTTTTTATTTTTGTGGAATATTATGTCATCACAATATATATTCCAAATGTTCTATATCTGCCATTAAAATCCTTTACTATGACACTGATGGCATCAAAAATGTATTTTGCACTGTGATGCCCTAAGGGAGGAAAATACCTCAAATTTTATTCATAGGCTTTAGATCGAAGTTAAATTCAGCTTAACAATGGATCTTTAGTTAACTTATGTCACAGTAGTGGTTGCCAAATGTCACTTCATAAGTACTATATGATCCTTACCACAAATCCAGAACATGGGTAAGGTGTGAGTTTTCAATTTTCAGATGAGGAAGGTGAGGTTCACAAAGGTGAAGTGAATAGGTGGCAGATCTGAGAGCTGAACATTTGTTTTCATTTGTCATCTGGTTAAATACCCTTAAGTACAGGTCCTATTATTAAAGCAGGGATTTGGGGATTTCTTTGATCATCCTTAAAAGAGGTTTCATTTTCTTGGCTTGGTTGTCAGTAGAAAACATTTAAAATAAAACAACAACAAAAAGGAAAAGATGGCTATGATTTAGCACTTTTCTAATTACTGTACATGTGTTAACATGTTTAAATATGCTTATAGTCTAGTAGGGTTGGTGAAATTACATCCTTTTTGCAAATGTGGACACTTGAGCACAAAGAGATTGAGTTACTTGCCCAAATTATGCAGCTGGTGAATGATAGAGTTGGAATTACAAACCCAGAAATCTGGATTTTAATTATTATTCAATTTAAATAATAAAAACTGTATTGCAGTTTATAGTTTGCAGAGTTTTTATATCTGTTATCTACTGCACCTCACTCCTGCTCTCTAGAGAAGGCAAGCAGAATTTGACAAACAGTACACTAAGTTTCAGAGAGCTGACTTGCATGCCTCACCCAGCACATGGTTGAAATCACACTGAGAGCCTTTTTTTTTTTGAGAAATCCAATTATGTTTCTGTTCTTAATTTGTGTCTTATACCCGTGGTTTTATTATCTCACTGATCTAGAATGCTTTTCCTTTTTAAGTTATATTATTCTAGGTTTAAATGTTAGCCTATTTATGTATAAAAGGAATATTTTGACGTTCTTTGATCATCTCTTGTAGCTGAATTGCAATAATTTCAGGAAAGGAGAAAAAGATGGGGATTTTACCTGCAATGATGGTGAAGCTGCTGTTTGTGGGACAGATGGGAAAACATACCGCAACAGATGTGAGCTGTGTGCTGAGATTGAGTAAGTATTCTGCAAAGCAGGCTGTTTCCCTAAAGTGTGTTCTTTGTATAGTTATAGGACACAGTTTATCCTGCATCCTTTAAGATGATTTGTTTTGTAGGAGTTAGCCGTTCATAAACTATTGGTTCCACTTCTTTTAATACTCTTAAGAAAAAAGTGTACATAACACCTTACATTTTATAAAGCATTTTTGTGTGCAAGGTATCATATGTTATCACTGTCACTATTACATAAACAGTAGGGATACATATATCTATGTGTATTCACACATTTGTGGACTCACACATAGATGGTATTTATGTACATGATAGATGTTATATACATATCAGTATATGTTTAAACACATCTATATTAACATCTATCATTTATCAGTCTATTGATATCTTTATAAACAATTATTTTATCATCAAATGATTATTTAAGTATTTGGTAGTTTGAAATATTAAAGTAGGTAATTAGAACTTTTAATATTAAAAGTTCTTCCCATCTGTTCAACCTTTGCCAAACAGATAAAGCATCTCATTGTCCTATATTTTGTCTGTTTTGTTCTTTCTCCACCCTTGATGCTAGGTTTGGTTATTGATTGTCTTCCACCAACAATATGTATACCTGCTTTGCAGGTTCTGACTTGTGACCTCAGTCTTTAATTGTCTGCTCCGTAGTTTTTACAGATGTGAAAACAAATGTTTTAGAAGGTTAGTAAGATAATATTCATTCTTGGAGATTCTGGAAGCTTTATCCCTTGTATCTTCATTGAAACAAAACAGTATTACATCTGTGATCCTTCATGTGGCTGCATCTTCAGAAAACACTCTAAAATTAGGCTTGTAGCCTTCGCTAAAGGTCAGCACATAAAAAGAGAAAGCAAAAATAGACATATGAAGAACATATAGAGTTTTATTAGATATATATTTTGTAACACATCTATGCACACACTGTACATTTAATTCTTACTATGTCTTAAGTAAGGAATCCTATTTTAAATCTTGGTCCAGATAAAAGTTTCTCTCCCCATATTTCTTGTATTTTCTTTTTACTATACAGTGAGACTCATACTCCTCTCATTGTGTTTCTGTTTTAGCTCTGGCTTCTAGGATACTCCACAATAATACTGGAATTTAATTTTAATAGCTTTCTTCAGCTGAAATATTTGGAAAATTTTTTTATCACTTGTAAATATGTCATGTTTTCTTTGTATTACTTCAATTGTACTTTTTTTTTGGTACCCAGGATCGAACTCGGGTCTATGCTTGCGCAGCAGGCAGCAAAACCACTGAGCTAAATCCCTGGCCTTTAATTGTACTTTTATTGTATATAGATGCTAAATTATAAATTGCCTTTTTAGAAATTAGGAAGTATCTTATACTTATGATTCTATTTTCAGATATTCTTTATAGTTCTAGGAGGCCGAACAAAGTTAATTGTCAGGAATTTATGTACTTATTATGAAGAAAACTAAAATGCTAGTCAGTGAAGCCCAAATGAAGACTGGCATAATGAGAGGCTAGAAAATACAAGCTTGAGCTTGCTTATTTAAAATAACAAGAGCAACCACAAAATTCCTTGAGGGTCATGGAATATCTTGTTTTGAGACATACTTTTGTCCATCTTCTGATGTGGCTCCCCACCCTGTACATAGGAGGAAAAATATTCCTGGAAATAATATCTACAACTCTGTTATTAAGCTTCCATCATGATCCATTTCTTTGACTTGAAGTTATGAACATAAGCTCTCATTAGACAAAGTAACAAGAAGAGGATGGTATTTGGCATTGTTTTTCAGGAGCAAAAAGGAATCACAGTACATTGATGAGATGTAAATTTTGAGTATGTGGGGGGGTGCTGTGATATTAACTGCTGTCTTTACCAACTTTTGATTGCAGGAAAACTGGGTCTCAGGTTGGCATAAGAAGTGAAAGCGAATGTGGGAGCAGTGATTCAGTGGAGGTGAGGACCAGTGACAGAGGAGTGAGAATGATCAGGGGACTGTCTTGAAGGGGAAAGCAGATTTTCTCCTCTTCCTTCGTAGGTTGGATGCTTGGAAGAAAGTAATTCTTGGTTTGCTTGAAACAGAATATTGAATAATGACGATAATATGGAAAAGCAATTGGTAGTTCCTGAAACTGGATTTATTAACTTTGGTGTTTAGAACTCTTAGCTGTATTTTGGCTTTCTATTTTTTAAAAAACCAAAAGAAATATAAATGAAACTTCAAGTGTGGTAAAAGGGCCACTAAACTCTCAGCCTTTAATACCAGTTGAAACCCTGCCATTGTCATTTGTGAGGAGATCTCGGGAAAATTACTTAACAAAAATGAGATTTAGGGCCATTCTCTGGCCAAGGCGCCCACTTTAACCCCAACAGGCTGACAGTCATCGCAGTCCCCCCCAGCCTCGTAAGGACGAAAGCCAGTGACTGAGTAGAAATCAGGCCTCACTGGAACCCTGAGCAGAGGGTGGACAACTACTTCTCAGGAACTCAGGAAACTCATGTGTCAGAAAAGGTGACTCATAAATAAACAAAAGAATATGGCTGCACAGATATCAGAATCTGATCAGATAAAACAGTTTAGGGAATTCCTGGGAACCTACAATAAACTTACAGAAACCTGCTTTGTGGACTGTGTGAAAGACTTCACAACAAGAGAAGTAAAACCTGAAGAGATCACCTGTTCGGAACATTGCTTACAGAAATATTTAGAAATAACACAAAGAATATCCGAGATTTCAGGAATACCATATTCAGCAGAATGAGGCCCTGGCAGCCAAAGCGGGACTTCTTGGCCAGCCCCGATAGAGAAGTCCCAATGGCTGAGCTCCGGGCGGAGGCTGCCACGCCTGTTCCACTGGGAAAGAGGACTCATCAGGCGGAATCCCTGGAAGTGGTGGGCACCATGTTGAACCATCTGTCATGACTCTTTGGCAAATGGAAACCACTGGAAAAACAAAATTGCTGCTCACCAGGAATAATCAAAATAGAGGATCTTATTGCTCAGTGAAAATAATAAGGTGCGACATTAAGGTTGAGGCCTTAAGATTCAGTAGCTTGATAACTTAATTAGAAAAATAAGCCACTGTTTCTTCAACTGTGACTGTTAATTTTAAAGCAAAATATGTGTTCAATCATGTGAGAGAAAAACATTACTGAAAATGAAATAAATGGGAATATCACTGAAAAAAAAATGAGATTTAGGCTAAACAGCTACTTTCAGTGCTAAGATTCTGGGAGACTGTGATGATAGGGAAGGAAGGAGATGTGTTATACATGGCACACTTGGCTTTTTCTAGTCAAACAACATTCCTACTTTTCAGTTTGGTGTCCTTGCTCTGTACTCCCAGGGCACCGGAGATTATCTCCACCAAAGTTTTCAAAAAGAACATACTATTTTAAATATCTCTGGGTGTTCATCACCTAGGACATTGTGAGTAATTTGAGGGCAAGGACTATGCTTTCTTTTATTCTAGCATAATCATTACTGTTTCCTGAATGAATGAATGAATGAACAAATTCTATACTTAAACATATGAATTATGTGATACTCCTTGATCTGCCTCTACATGACTAGAACTGTTCTACATGGCTAGTATCTTTCATGATGGCAGAGACACTGACTTCTATAAAACTTCAAAAACAGTGCTATAAGCATTGCAATCTCACTGATGAATTTCCTTGTTCTTTAGGATGTGTGCAGTGCCTTTCGGGCCTATGTGAAAGATGGAAGACTTGGATGCACAAGAGAAAATGATCCAGTTCTTGGTCCCGATGGGAGGACACATGGCAACAAGTGCGCGATGTGTGCAGAGCTCTTGTAAGCATTGTCATCCCCGTGCAGCCCTATGAAGATGTACTTGGTTCTTGGGACACAAAGTGATAAAGTCCTTTCATGAAGTGTGTAATCTTTTGTCTTTATAATATGAAATAGGCTTTGCTCCCAAATGGCTTCCTTTCGTTTCCTTTATAACATCTTATGAAGGAGAAGATAAAGTGATTATGTTAGTTATTAAATTTCAGGCTATTCATTATTTTAAACTATTATAATTGAAAACATTCAGTGTTTTATAAGGCATAGTATTTTAAGATTTAAGCCCTTTCATATGGAACAATATATGTCAGTCATTTGACACGCATCACTTCAACTGGGCATATATAGAGACCCTAAGAAATAATAATAGTGGCACCATGTGTCTGAATTCACTCTTAGTGTAAAAGGTGAGTGTTATGAAAAGGAAAATCTTTTGGGTTAATCTTTCAGCGCTTGGCAGTAGCTTGGGCCCTAGAGTCTTTCATATTCTGGTTGAGACTCTAATTTTCGAGGCAGCAAACCTTAAAGTGCTATATTTATATTACTGGATCTTTAAAATTAAGACAGACAGAGATTTAACAGATTAATAAATTTTACACTTGCCTTTGAAAGTTACAGTTAGAGTTCAAGGGCATGTCTCATCAGGCTCAAGAGACTGCGGTTATGACTGATTTCCAAACAGGAAATCGGTGGGATTTACACTTTCTTACCTAGGAGGCATGTGCTTTCAGTGTTCAAACCCGGCCTATATTCTGTGGATTTCTGTTTCTTTTCATGTATAAGCTGAAAAAAGAATTTGACCTTTCTAAACTCTGGTTTCTTACTCGGCAATGCCTTTTGCTTAGATGAGCCTATAATTAGATAACAGATGTGAAAGAGTTTAGAAGCTCAATTCAAATTTAGCTTTTACTAATAACTATTCCTTTACTTGAAGGTGACTAGGTTTAAAAACTTACACATAAGTGTGTGAACAGCAATTCCTCAAATGTCCAGCTTGGGTTCACCCTTGTCACAACATTGTTTCAAGGCTCTTGGTTCTGCTTCTTGAAGTGGATTTCCTGACAACTTTCTGTTTGTCAATCAGACAGCCTGCCCATCGGGTCCTACAGAACAAAGCTTCTCCTTGACCGTCAGTGAGTCAGTTTCACACCCTTCCTTATCTATGGCAATTTCTCTGGCTCAGGCATTCAAGACTGGGAAATGCTTGTCTCCTGGGAGTGAGTCAGTTTCAACAGGCTGTAGCAGAGGTCATCAAAGGGCTCACCACAGGTCTGGACACTGTAAACATTACTGGCCCATGACCTGACCAGCTGTTTACTTTTCTTACTAGTTTAAAAGAAGCTGAAGAAAATGCCAAGCGAGAAGGTGAAAGGAGAGTTCGACGACAGGCTGAAAAGGTAAATGACTTACCAACAAAATTTAGTTGTGCCCATAAGCATTAACAAAGTATACTGCAACTTTGAAGGACTGCAGAAATGTCATTGTTCTTTCTTACCACATGGACATTTTTAAATATTAAAATTCCTCAGATTGAGTATTCCTAGTGAACTTATCTTTTAAGTTCAGACCAGCGTTTCCCACTTAAAACTAAAGATGTACAATTTTTACCTTTGCTCTTCAGCTCCCCCCTCAAAAAGGATTTAAGATAGAAAGTTTGTACATACTGAATTCTGTTAATTTTCTCCAGCCTCCTATCTGGCATAATGTAAATCACTTTTCTTTGAATAATTGTTTAAATTGCAACACAATATAAATTAAACAAAAGTAACTTTAAAATAGTCCCCAGGTTTTAAATTTCATTGACACAAGTTGGAGTTACTCACTTCTCCAATATAGCTATTACATTCAATGAGACCTGCAGTTATAAAGGTCTTGCTTTTGCTTAAATAAAAATCTCAAGTATTGAAGCAGTAGCTTAAAATAACTCTTAAAATAAACCTTTTCCCCAAAGTATTTGATAGTTTAGTTTTCATATCTATTTATTCCTGTTGTTAACTGAAGAAGCACTCTAGTTAATTCTGCCTGGACCCTTAGCCCTACTTTTAATAAGAAGGTTAGCAAATACTTTGCTTCCTGGCTGCCTTTTGTTGGGGAGTGAGAGTACCTGCATTCTGTCATGTCCTGGGTGTGTTAGGTGAACAAATCATCTCCTCTTTGGGCCTCAATTTTCTTGTCAGCAAAATAATGAGGCTGGATAAGTAACTTCAAATTTCCCTTCCTGTTGGACTGTGATTCTATGTTCTTCACCCTTTTGTACTATACAAATATACGATGTTTGTGGATTTGGGCTTAGGGTGTCTTATAGAAGTAAACAGGCCCAGTTTTTTATAATAAAGAGCTGACTCTCTGCTTTCTGATGTTATTTAACCAAGCAAAACTACTACTCTACATTGAGTAATCTCAGTTTAAATTTAGAAAAATGAAGTATTCAGAACTGTCTGTGGTTTACTTGGCACTTGGGAAAGACTTAAAGCAATACTTTTGTGTGGTTGGTAAATTTGAATATAAAACTCTGGGTCGTCCTGTGAAATTTAGAATACGTTACTCCATAAACCTGGAGCATTGTTCTTTCTCCCTCCTTCCTATCAGGTCTGACCATCCTTGCCTCTTTCTCTCTGGGGCTGGGATATGAGGCCTAGTTGTGCTAAACAGGCCTGCTTTCTGGTGATGGCTCAATCCATGCTACATAATTAGCCTGTCAGTGAGCTGTTCACAAAAGTGTTTCTTCAGAATCTCCATGGATGAATCACAGCTTATAAACTAAAACTATCATTGTTCTTCTCATGGGAGTCACTGACCATTCCTTTTATTATTGCACTATCATTACCCGGTGACTCTCTTCACATCTGTCTTCCTAGGTTTTTACAACCAGGAAGTTTGGAGCACTCTCATTCCTCCTCCCAAAATAACTAGGTCCTTATTCGCACTCAATTAGGGCTCTTGCTGAAAGCATCCTAATGAAAATGACACTATAAAGAAACAGAAGAAAGTACTAGATAGGGAAAAGCTCCTAAAAGGTATCTGTTCCAAAAACCTCACAGTGTCCGTGTAAGGGCTGAGGTCAAAAAGATGTTGGGACTTTTTGATGGTCCCTCGGTGAATTAGAGGCCACCGTCTCAGCTGCTCATGTCTCCCAACTGACTTCCTGACATCCTCTCATGCTCATGCTTTCTTGGAGAAAATGGAAGGATGCAGGCTGCACAGTTGAACAGAAGGGAATACAGCAGAAATTTTATGAGTCGTGTAATAAAATATGCTGTCACAATAGAAATCCTCAGGCCTAGAGTAATTTGGGGTATGTCATTTGTTAAGTTGGGCCCTCACCAAGTACTAGAATTTCCTAAACACAGAAATTCAATAGCCCTTATCCAAATCATCAGAAAAGCTGGGAACCGAATTTTCTTGTATTTTTTTTTTAAGTCACTATATTTTTAGGTTTTCTAAATAGATGTTGGTCTTTCTGGTTTACTTCTGTAAGGCATAGGTGAAGGAACTAAATTCACACTCTTTGCAATTTTCAACTATGATTTCAGAAATGAACATTGGTAAAGGAAGTTCAGTATACACAATGTTGTTGTATACCATCTTGTTCTTTTTTCCTTGAAAATGAAGTTAGATTGTTCTGTGTGCACATTGGATAACATTTAAGCATCTAGTTTTCTGATTTCATAAGTTCTATCTTCTATTCATTGGCTGTTACTATTATTACTATTGTTTTGTCATGGCTGCTGCTTTTTGTTGGGTCTGTGTTAGAACCTCACGAAAACTTTTCATTTCCTTTATAGATTGGGAAATTTATAAGTCCCGTCTAGTTTTAGGAACTATTGATTAACCTAATTCTTTCTTAAGTTCTTTAACCTTTTAATAAATATACAACATAACAGATACAAATGCCTGACAAAATAATTGCTATTTCTTATTATTAATTCTCAATGTGTTTGTGTGGGGGGGGGGTTTACCAGTGCTTCCAGATTTGTGTCAGTTTGTGGTTATGAATCTATCTGATAAAGTTTCTCAATGAAAGAGCAGAACAATAGTAAATATAGCTACTTATCTTTTTAAAAGGCTCTTTGCAAGGAATTTGAAAGAAAAGTGAGAAAGGGAAGACTCTTTTGCACACGGGAGAGTGATCCGATCCAGGGCCCTGGCGGCAGGATGCATGGCAACAAATGTTCCCTGTGTGCTGAAATATTGTGAGTAGAGATGTGGTGTCTTCAGGGTTACTGAAAAGAGGGAAGTGGAGAGAGATTCAGTGATGCCAAGAATAATATTGAATGGAAGTTTTTGTCATTGAGAATCACTTGGGCAGTTTTATGTCCTCTACAATCCATACTACTACCCAGAAGATAGGCACTACTGATGTAAGTCTTTTTCTGGGTACAGATGATTTCATTTTCCATTTAGAAAATGCTGACAAAATACTTCTTAACATTTCTCCCCATGACGATTGCGAACCTCTTTGTAAACTAGTCATTGCACAGAATGGAAGTAAAAGCAGATACCAAGACATTGTTTTTCTTAATTATCTCATTGTCACAGAGTTCATGGGAGATTCTCAGAAAATTCATGTTGCATGTTAATTACATTACACTTATCTTTTCAGCTGGGACATATCACCATGGGAGAAGGGCAAATCCCACAACACACACCATATGCATGAAGATGTCCTAGCTGGGTTTCATTGAGCTTTGTTTCAGATTCTTGAGTTCCATAACCTCTGTCCTACATGCTCTTCTCCTGCCAGTGCCTCTCAGTCTTGGACTGCTAATGTCCTTTTCTCTTGTAGATTGCTCTTTTTGTTGTTGCTACCTGGGATCAAACTCAGGTCCTTTTGCTTGCGAGGCAGGTGGCAGAACCACTGAGCTAAATCCCCGGCCCTAGTAGATTGCATTTTAAAAGTATCTTCCATATAAAAGATCTTAAAATCAGATATAAAATATTCAGATACAAAGCACAGTGACAGGTGTAGATCTCATTTCATATGTGGTCTAGTATGTCTTCTGTTTAAAAAGGAAGAATTTAAACTGGAAATATTTAAGAGAAGAGATGAAAAAGAACACCAATGCAGTGGAAAGAAACTATACACATATCCAAAATGAAAACAAACTTTTTGAAAAATTTAAGTCAATTTGAAAGTGTTTGTATTAGAACTCAGGAAAACCTAACTGCCTTTCCATATGTGCCTAATGACTATTTTGCAACATGAAGATTTGAAGCATCTCTATTCATTTTTTTTACCTTGCTTTCTCTAGCATGCGGCATTATTTAGAAGAAAAAGGTAAAGGTGATCAAAATTTGAGAAAACCTAAAGAAAAAATAATAAAAAGAGAAGTTGAAGTTGAGGTAAGAATTAGTATGATGAATCTGGTTGCAACGTTTGTGTTTGAGGTGTGTGTAATGAGCACATTATTCCCGTGTGTATTTTTAAAATTGGTTAATATTTTCCCAATAATAATAGCTTTTCTGGAAATTAACTGATAGTTATCATTAATTATTGCTTTATGCTATGCTATTATAAGTTTTAGCTTTATTTGGTTGAAAATAAATCATATTAGTAAAATAATTACACATTTCTATATGCAGGTGATATATCAAAACATTATGCTGATTCAAAGAGCACTTCCATCATGGAGTAGATGTTATGGAGCTATTCATTTGAAAAGCAGTACCAGTGTAGAATTTTAATATGATTCTTTTAAAATCATGCTTCACTGTATTATCTAAACTTCCCTTAATTATTATTGCTGCCATCTCAGCTCAAATACCTAATACTGTAGTTTTCCTTTGCATTGCATTGGCATCTTGCCTGGTCTGCATATTTTTAGTCTAAATTTTCCTCTGTCCTCAAGATCAATTAATCATTCATGTGGTTTTCATAGAATGGGAAGTGTTTTCGTGAATCAGTGGCATCATGAAATTCCAATGTTTAAAGGTTTCTTAGAGTATACTGGAACCATTTCACCTATGTATAAATCCTGTTAAGCTTCCTACTTTTTATAGTTACCTAACATTTTATAGTTACCTAACATTTATGTAGCTCAGAGTTTTACAGTGGCCCACTCCTTGAGGCCACCTTCTGGTCTGTATAACTCTATCTTATTGTGAGGCTTCATTTTCCACTTCTTTCTTTCTCTTAATCCTAGGTCACCAAGTCATTTTTATTTTACTACTCAAATGTTCTTCAACTATTCTTTTATCTTTCATTTACAATTTCTCCTTTCCCTGTTCCTTCCCTCCTTCCCTCTCTCCCTTCTTCCCAGTCTCCCTTCCTCCTTCACTCTTAACCTTTCCTTTTTTCCTTCCTTCCTTCCTTCCTTCCTTCTTTCTTTCCTTCCTTCCTTCCTTCCTTTCTCTTCTTATAATCTAATTAAATCTCTGTTTACTCAAGTCTTCTGCAAATCTGGCTGAAAGTGTTTCTACACCAAAGATTTGATTCTGTCATTCTTTGTTATAAATATTTATAATGTTCTCATTGTCTAAGAATAAGATCCAAATTCCTTTCAAGGGTTAGTGGTTTGGTTTTGATCACTTTCGAAGGTCTCTTATTTGACCACTTCCTGAACTTTGTTCTCTTTACCCAACTAATTTTTTGCAACTGTGGTCATGAAGACATTAGATTGTCTTAAGGGAGCATGCTACTTATTGCCTCTGTGACTTTTCATATTATAATTCCTCTTAGAGAACCTTTTTTGCCACACTGTGTTCTTCAGTACATCTTCAAGATAGAACTTCACCATAAGTTTTTCTTGCAACTTCCATAAAACAGATTTCCTTTGTATTAGTACACTCTTAATTCAGACCTGAATTATAGCCCTTAGCTTTGTCTATTGCAATTACTTATTCTTTCCACCTATATAACTAAAACATAAATTACATTCATATCTACTTAATATATTTGTTGAATAGTAATAGATGAAATTGCAAGAAGAGAAACATCACAAATTTTGAGGTGGTTCTAAATCCTGAAAGTTTTATTTTTTATCCTTAATACTTCTTTTACAATTTCTTAGGTAAATAACATTCAAAATTTACAGGTAAATAATAGAGATCAATGTCTAAACTGTCTAATTTTTATTATCCAGAAAGTCTGCAGTGAATATGAAGACCGTGCAAAGAATGGAATACTTTTCTGTACCAAAGAAAACGACCCTATTCGTGGTCCAGATGGGAAAATGCATGACAACATGTGTTCTATGTGTTATGCCTTCTTGTGAGTATAGCACTCTAGGATATCAAAAGGGAAGAGACCCCCCACATGTGCTACTAGAACCAGTTTGATTCATAGATGAGGAAACTGGCTCAAACTAATAAAAGGACTTGAATAAGTTATATGGAGAAAGTTAGTAATAGCACTGTGAGTGAGTGTTTAGGGCTGTTTGTTTCAAAATTATTTGTTTCTAGGAAGCTCCCTGTCCTAGTACTGGAACCTCCTGACAAACGTGAATTTCTGAAACATTAGTTGCTCCTTCATCACTGAAGCTTCATTTGAATCTGGTTTAGTAGTTTATAGGCTTCCCGTCATCCATGAGGGGGGCTAATGACCAAAACTAGCAGTTAACCCAGAAATGGAAGTGAGTCAAATTACCCACAAAATGACCATAAACTTCTATGAAATTATGATGCATAATATTTGGTGATATTTCTTAGCTAAGTAGAGTTAAAATTACTTTTACAATATGGAACAGCTCTGACTTCATTTGGTAAAGCAAAATTGTTTGATTCTAAGTAGAATATAAAAAGCTAAATTTAGCCTTTTGTTTTGATTGATAACCATGCATGGTTGAAAAACCATAGTTAGCTGTACATACCAAACGGCTCCATTGTACAAATTTGGACAAACTCAGTTTGTCAGTGTATGGACACTACATTGGCTGTTTTATGTTTTCTCTTTTTCTTTTAGGTAAAGCAGCCATGAATAAGTAATACTTTTAGGATTTAGTGAAACCTAAAATAGCCTGATGTGGTAGGCAGCTCCTGGATGGACTGCGGGGAGGAGACCTTCATTACAAGTAGTCATTTCCCGAAAGCACAACCAGGGCCTTCTGCCTCTCAGGCTCTCTGAGAAACACCAGGATGAGTCAATATGCTTTGCCAAGGCAGCTTTCAGCCCCCAGGTTTTGTTGTAGTCCCGCTAGGACTCTAGTTCTGACATTTTGTTTGTGAAGATTGATGACTTTTCTCATCAAGAGAAAAAAATGTACCTTACAAAAAGCACATTTTCCAAACCTGTTATTGACATCAAGGCTGTTTTGCTGCTTTTCCATGATCTGTAGTAATATGGAGGCAAAGATACTCCTCCCACAGGAGGGCAGGTAGATCACCAGTACAGGCATGTGGAGAAATCAGTGTCTCTGTCTGATACTAATGTGTTCTTTGTATCTTTTTTTCATAAAGTCAAGCAAAACTGGATGAAAAGAAAAAGGTGGAAGCCCTGACAAGAAACAAAAGAGCAGCTGTGAGAAAATACACAATGGAAGTGAGTGAGTCTAACAAATCCTGCTTGGCACAACTGAACACAACTCAAAGAGCCTCACAGCACATGTTAACCCTTCAGTTTTAGATAGCAATGGGCATTGATCTCTTCCTGCTCAATCTGTGACTGGCCCTATAGAATGAAAAGAGCTTATTGGAGGCTGAAAGAAATGAGTTACAGTTCTGGTGTCATCACGTACAGACTGTTCCCTTTTGCTAACTAGCTTTGAGAAAAAATCTGGATGCATCTTTTGTACAAAATAATTCCTAAAATTTCATATTTTATTTGATAAATGGGTTTTTTTGGTTTTCTTTAGTACTGGGGATCGAACTCGGGTCCTTGCGCTTGCAAGGCAGGTGACAGAACTACTGAGCTAAATCCCTGGCCCCTAAATTTGACTATAATTTCACAAAATGCACGGTTTTACCTCTGAAATATAATATTCATTTCCAATGGCTTTGATATAATATCATCACCGATTGTTTGATGATGAAATACTTCTCATTTTCTTTCTGGGTTCCATCTTTTCTTGTATCCAGTCACTAGTATGATACAAACATTACCTCTGATGCAGTTTGAGAGATGCTACAAGATGTAATTCCCATCATGATGCAGATCACTGTGCACATTTCAGACTCTATGTGCACATTTCAGACTCTATGTTCACCTTCAAATTTGACCCCTTAACTTCATTCAGAAATTCATGTTATGTTCTGCTACCTGTTATGTGGAGTCTTACTGGATCTCTCAGCTTATTTTTACAATCTAATGTACAAGTTCCCAAAGGCATTTTATGCCAAAGAATCCTTTTACTACTGACAGTCTCACCTGAATTGTTCTTGACATCTGTGGTTTCCCTAGTTAGAATTCATGGTCCTCTCTTTTGAGTTGTCAGATATTCTTCTACTGATATATCTGCAGCTATTTTTTTCTGTTTTGATAATACAATGTTGTGTTTATGTACCTGTTGTATTATATTGTGACATTCTATTATGTATTTTTGTAGCCATTTTTGGAAATGATTTTGTTGTTTAATTGGATTTTAATATTAAGAGAGCCCAGTTAAAATCCGGGGCTCAGAATGACATACTATTATTTTATATCAATGGAGATGTTTGAATATACTGTTCTAATTAAGAATAAAATCAATGTTCCACATACTTTTGTTTCCGGGTAGGACTATTGCCATATATACCGAGAGGGAATGAAGAATGGCTTAATCGCTTGCATCAGAGAGGCTGATCCCTTCGAGGGCCCGGATGGGGTCACATATACCAACTACTGCATCATGTGTCAAACATACCTGTGAGTAGAGCTGCAGCTGTGGGAGTGAGGGAGGGTTTTGTCCTTGCTGCCTAATTCTGTGATACATTATGAGATGGCCACTTCAACAGGGAATAAAATAAGCGGTGTGTGTTTAGAGAAACTGCCCAATTGGACACAGGTGTAAAAGCCATATCTTCCAGGATTAAAATGTGGGTGCATTAGGGCAGGAGGAGCATCAGGGTCTTGAAATAGCCAAGTGGTTTTTGTGAGTGAGGAAGTAGAACTATTTCTAGGTTGTTTCCATGGATGAAAAAGTGAGTGTAATGGCAGTGTGTAAGTCTCTAGAAGACAGTTTCCAGCTCAGTGTCAGATCCTCCTCTCATTTTGATGATTTCAGAGTAATGAAGCACTTAATATGAAGGCTGATATTGGTAGAGGAATTACTGGTGGATTAACACAAAGGCAGACAGTCATCATGGACACAGTCACAAGCATTGGAATTTTTGAAAACCATCTCTGGACTAAAATTTAAATTATTAGTCTACACTGAACATTTCTGTTCTCCTGGAGAAATTATTGACTCTGTTGATCAGATTTCTTCATGGTAGATTTGTGTTATAACAGTTCTTTACCACACAGTTATGAGAATTTCATATTATGATCACAGCAAGTCACAGAATAATTTAATAAATGTTAAGTTTAATAACAGATCACATTTGTGATCACTTCCTATTTGGAAATTCTATGATTCCTTCTCAAATCCATTTTCAACCACTCTCTTTTAGCCTAGCAGAACATGAAAAAAAGAAGGAAAGAGAATCGAGACATAAGAGACAGTCTGAGAATACAGTTTCTTTTGAGGTGAGAGGACCTTCTCCAGTAAGTGAGAGAAAAATGGGGCTGGGGGTCCAAAATGATATGCAAGAAGCACGTAAATTTCCCAGCCTCCTTGAAGGATTTGAACGGAGTGTGTTTCCATGTGTATTCACCTGTGCTCGGGTACACACAGGCAATATGACTGTTTCTTGCTTGAGGCTCCATGGATTTCATCCCTTAAAAATATCCATGACTGCAAAGTTAGGGACTATTCCCAATGGACTGACTGTTGCTCTCCCTTTACAAAATAAATCTACATTTTTCCAGTCCAATTCAACCTGTGTTCAACAGCTGCAGCTTCCCTCTCTGATTGCTTAGGAGCTGTGCAGTAGATACCGCCAATTCATGAGAAATGGACACCTGCCCTGCACCAGAGAGAACGACCCCATTCAGGGTCCAGATGGAAAGATCCATGGCAACACCTGCTCCATGTGTGAGGCCTTCTTGTGAGTACAGCAGGGACCCAGGGCTCTGAGGGAGGGGGCATGGGAATTGTGCTCGGAAGGAGTTTTTGTTTTTTTTATTTTGTTTTGTTTTTTAAGTATTGGGGATAGCGCATTTTTCTCTTCAATGTAGCATTCAATTTTGAGTATAATGTTTACCTAGGGCCAAAATCAAACAACAAAAGCATACAAAGATCTTGTGGACTCAGCAATATAAAGAGACACAGGATATGCAAGATAAACCTACAAAAATAGTGCATTATCTCATTTATATGTGCAGCTGAAAACAATGGAACTCAAAAACTAGTTATAGTATGATGGTGACTACAGTGGCTGGGAAAGGAGCTGTGGGCATTGCAATGAGAAGATGTTGACTGAGGGTATAGTTTCACTTAAGAGGGATATGTTTTTGAGATCAATTTCACAGCTTGGAGATTATGGTTAATAACATGTCATATATTTTGAAGTTGTTAAAATAATAGATTTTAAATGTACTCATCACAAAGTGATATAGTGTCACAGGAGACTATGTGAATTTGTCTGATTTAATCACTCAACATCTATCCATCCATTAATATATCACATTGTTCCCCACAGTGTTATACATTTATTAATGAAAATATTTCTTTTTAAAAAGGACATGCACAATAAGTTCTCTGGAAACCTAGAGTCCATCACCCCCAGAAAAGAATGCTTTATGACAATCATTCTGATTGCTTTTAATTTTCTGAAAAGTATTAACTAAAATAAAAAAATAGATGAGATCACATGTAAAATGTCATTGTAGTAGGCAGAAAATTTTATGATTTTTTAGTTTACTATTTTTCTTCCAATTCATTTATTTTGACCTTAAGGAGTAGAATTAAAATGAGTCAAAGACATAGAGAGACAGATTTGGGCTTAATGTGAAGAATTACTTTGTAATAGATTTGAAGAATGGTGATTTTGATGGATGTCCATTTATAGAGGACTGGAAGTATGATTTTATAATAGATGAAATGATATAGCCCCCGAAAATATCCTGTGATTTTCTTGAACTTGTTAGTTTTGACCAAAAGGATATCTCAGTGTATCCTTTATGTGCTAAAAAATCTCTGAATGGATTTAATATTCACTCTTCTCTGATAGCAATTTAATTCAGCAGATTTCTCCCATATAGTTTGAGCCATGGAGCACTAACATAATCTAATAGATACAAAATCAAAACCTTGACCATGTAATTTATCATAACCAACATGTATTAAATGCACATACTTTGCTGGTAGTTGCTAAGAGTCTTGCTACTTAATGTCATTTCATCTTCACAATCATATGAAGCAGGTTTTGTGCTATCACAGATTATAGATGAAAACAGGAAACTAAGAACCTGGGAATGATAGCAAAGTCAGCGTAGGACATGTGCCATCCAGGGAAGAAAATGACAGTATATTTCTCACTAGTATGTAGACAGGATGTAGTCACTCATCAAGGCTGTTATCCTTCCTAGTCATTTTTCAATGACAAAAAGGCAATTCTGCCTCCTAGTGTCAGTTCTGTGGCCTCTGATAATTTCCCATTAAGGAAAAATAACCCTTTTAGTCAATTTATACTTGTGGTAAAGTTTAGCTCTGTTTTTGTATAAAGAAGCATGAAACAACACAATTTAAGTCTATTTTAGTAAGTTCCATTCATCAGTATAAAAAGTTATTACTTCATGTATTTTGGATATTTAAAGGCTATAGAGTTTTTGACAAACAGTTTTCCAGGCCAGGGATTTAGCTCAGTGGTTCCGTCACCTGACTTGAGAAACAGTTTTCCCTCCATAGTTATTTTTTGCATACTTTGCATATGAAAACTGTCTTGTCAAGTGTTTAAAATATTCAAATTTCATTGATTATATAGAATCTTATATTTATTAGAACACATTAAAACATTTTCCAAAATTATGTAATTTTGAGTCTATATAGTGCCATTGAATGATTTGTGTCATATGTCTAGTTATGCTATAGACCCAGGCCATTAAGCTCAAACTTCAACATTGTTACTTACTCAAAATCTTAAGAGCTATTGCTGTCCCTTCATTCCTTCATTTCCTTCACAGGCTTATGTTTGGAAAATTTCGTTATAGTGATAATGATATCAATCTTCAATGTCACATAGACTGTTCCCTTTATTATGTACCAGGTACTGTTCTAATTGCTTTCTATGTATCAGCTCATTAAATTCTCCTAACATTCCTATGAGCAAATTATTCTTATTGCCCCTTGTATAGCGCCCCCCCCACACACACCCCTTTAGTGATGAGGAAGGCACAAAGAGATTAGGGCACTTCTTATTTTCTTTATACAATCTGGCTCCAGAGTGCATCCTCCTCACCGCCATGCTATATTGCCTCCCAGAAGCCAAATATTACCGCTTTCTAAAAGGTGATAACCAAAGCAAAAGAATCTGAAAACATTATTGTTATACATGTACCAGGATGTTCAACAGGTTTACTCATTTACTAAAGGACTTTTACCTGCACACCACTTTCTTGAGGTGAAGTGAACCACTCTAGTTTATTATCTAATAAAATGACCCACTGCTATGGATGGCCCTTCGGGGTTGCTTGAGAATAGTAATAGTAATGAAGGGTCAATCAATGAATGTAACGGATGCACTCTACTGAGTTAAGAACCATTTCTTCTTTTCTCTCCTTTTCCCCCTTTTCCTTATAGCAAAGGAAAAGACAAAGCAAGAGCAAAGACTAAAAGAGAAACTGCGAAGGTAATTTTCTTAGAAATTATGATGATGAGTCCTGACACTCTTTCTTTACAAAATCTATGTATATCATTAGTATAAATGATTCTTGTTTAAGTTTCATGCCTACGATGAAGAATAACAACAAAAAGAAACTTTTAACCTTTGTGCAAGCCTGTAATCTCAGCTACTAGGGAGGCTGAAGCTGGAGGATCATAAGAGCCTGGAAGTTGAATACCAGGCTGGGCAACACATCAGGACCTTACCTTAGAAAGAGAATGGAGGAGAGAGAGTGAAAGAGGGAGAAGGAGAGAGAGGGGGGAGAGAGAGAGGAGAGAGGAGAGAGAGAGGAAGAAGAGGAAGAATAAGAAGAGGAGGAAAATGTGGAGAAGGAAGAAAAAGAGGAGGAGGAAGAAGAGGAGAAAGAAGAAAAAAGAAGGAATAAAGACAAGCCAAAAAAAAAATGGATCTTGATTAGATGATTTGAGAATACAAATTTAACTTCATGATTATTCAAATTTTGAAGCTTATTTCATTATAAATGGAGTGTTATCTTTGTAAGGTACGTTTTTCATATTTGATTTATATTCTAAGGCTCAGATTATTGATATTAATATGTATAGTTTGCTAAGTTTAATTTACATCATTCATACCTGTTACTTCCAACAGAGAGTACAAGATCTCTATCATCCCAATTCACAAGCAAAATGCATATATAGTATCGTATTTGATCTTTGTCACCATCCAGCTATGGAGGAAGCATTAGTTTTCTTGTCTTCAATTGCCATTATTAAGTATGTTTTGACTTTCCGATTATTTTTAGTCTGCCATCCATGATTTTATAATTTTAGAGATAACATAGCCAAATCTGTGTGCAGACCCTGGATTACTTTGATGTAATAAACTTATGCAAGACTTACCTTTATTTTTTCTTTTTCTTAACATCTGCAAAAGAAACCTATTCATTATTTGGGGACAGTTAGCACAATTCAAATTTTACCTTTGAACTAAATTTTTATTATATTTTTGTTAGCTGGTACTTTTTATTAGTAATTTAGAACTGAAAATCTGTTTCATCCGTTGAATTTCATCAATTGACAAATCATCTCAAATCTTCCTGGTGGTCCTATCCCTTCCCTCCTTCTCTCCACTTCCATTGTACTCTCCTGATTCAAATCCACACCCATCCCTAGACAAAGATTCTCTCACAGAATGATGTCACTTCCTTCAAGGAACATCCTTATTCTCTCTTCCACCTAAACAAATGTGGCTTTATTTCTTAGTTGGAGTATGATTTTTTTTCTCTGCTTTCTCAGCCTCCTAACAACAAAGCACTGTCCAGTAATGTCCTCAGTATCACCAGGAAGGCTTCTCCTTGTGGTCCAGTTAATCTCCTCAACTGTGATCTCTTCTAGACTTTGTAGATTGCAATATGCAGCACAACAGAAATATAGCTTTTCTGTTATTATAAGCATCTTGGAAGAAAAACAGTGATAAATGTTTGCTAATGGCTATAATACCAGGACAATTTTAAATTCATGTGGGAGCTCTGTCCTTACTGATTTTATTTTATTTTTTGGTACCGGGGATCGAACTCAGGTCCTTATGCTTGCGCAGCAGGAAGCGAAACCGCTGAGCTAAATCTCCGGCCCCTTACTGATTTTTTGATTCATGTCATCTCTTTTATTTTTTACTTTTCTGCATTACTGTGTATTATATATTACTCAAAAGGAAAAGATGCAGGAAAATTAGAAAACTTCTCTCAGAAATTTTGTTGTTGTTGTTTTCCAGGAAAGCTGCAGTGAGTTTCGAAACTTAGTGAGGAATGGAATGCTCATGTGCACCAGGGAGAATGACCCTGTCCCTGGCCCCGACGGAAAGATGCATGCAAACAAGTGTGCCATGTGTGCAAGCGTGTTGTAAGTATCCACCTCCACCTCTCATGATACACGTCTCATCATTATTCTACTTTGTGTCTCAGATCCTTCCTGCACATGCAGAGCACATACTGTAAAATATTAAGTAATGTTGGATCACAGAATAACATTGTTATTCTCTGGTCACCCATCCTTCTATCTTCTGATTATGTCAAAGGGAAATATTCAACTTAGTACTAGATTTTTTTAAACACTTGATTGTCTTTTTTTATATAACAAAGACAATACAAGTTTCATGATCTGGATTTTGTGCTCTCTCTAGTCTCTCCCACATTCTGATATATTTTACAATTCTGTGAAGATATTCAAATATGGATTAAAAGAAACATAGTTGGATACAGGCCTGTGGGAATAATGATTATTAAAATAACCCAAACAAGAAGTGGAGTAGAGAGGAGGACTTTGTATGTGTTTTCAGGACATTAATATGTACAGGTGAAATGCTTACTTTGCTAAGTGGCTTAGTGTAGAGTGAAACACTAAGAAGCGGCTATGTTCTAGACATTTACTAAAATATCTTCCTGTTAATCTAGGCCAGGGTCTTCTAGGTTGTTCTTTTGCAGAGTGGTGTGGGTAAATCAGAGAGAAGTGCTCCACTGTGTAGAAGTTGAGTATCATCATGTCTAATTCTCTCACTTCTTAGTCTACTAACCCTCTCCTATTCACTTTAAAATAAACTGGAGATGTGAAGGGGGTTTGGAGATGGGGAAATGGAAAGGTGGGGAGGGGGAGGTAAAAATGATGAAGATGCAACTTGAATATGTACCAGTTCCTCAAGATAAATGTAATTCTTATGCATCACAAACATATATTAATAAGAAAGAAAAGAAAAACTAAAATAAATTTTAAAAATAAAGTACAAAGTTATTAATTATCTCAGATTTCACAGGTCTTGGCCCAATGTTAAGTACATGCACATGGTTCCTTAGAAGGAGAGACTGACAGAGTAGCACGATAGAATAAATAATGACCTGACATTCAAGAAATCAGTGTTTTTGTCTTATTCTTTCAATTTTCTGGTACTGTAGTAATAACTAAATACCGTCAATGTTGGTTCCACCAACCTTTCATAGTTGATGTGCTGCCCATCAGCAGAAAATAGCAAGAAACCAAGACTTGGTCTTATGATTGACCTCAAAAAATTAGCTGTTGATTCTGGTGGGTTTTTTGGTACCAGGGATCGAACTTGGGATCTTGCGATTGCGAGGCAAGTGGCGGAACTACTGAGCTAAATCCCCGGCCCAAACTGCTGATTCTTACTAGACTTGAATTACTATTGTAATCCAAAACTTGAATTTCAATGTGGGCTTTAGTTCCATTAAAAATTACATTTACTCTTTTTTTTTTTATAGTGAACCATGGTTTGTGTGATGATTGGCCCATCATATTTTCTGGCATTACCCTTTGCTTTCATCATTGATATAGTACTTATCAGGATAAAAGAAGTTTCATAATTAAAAAATATTCAAGACAATGGTGGCTTCTGATAGCTCATTGATTGAAATCACTGATCCACCCAAAATAAGAAGTCTGAGGGCCTCATACTGATAAAAATGCAGGCTTGTTTCATTATTGTCACTTTTTAGAGGGAGAATATATAAAGCTAAGTTTTCTGCATATTTGCCAGAGCATTTTAATAGCCCCTCCTGGGATAATTTGTCCTAAAGATTTCTGACCTTTGGTATGGAAGTTTCTCTTTCTTTCTTGAAAAATAATACCAAAGTCATTGTAGTATTTTATTTAACTTGTATCTTCTTCTGTTGCAGTCAACTTGAAGAAGAGGAGAAAAAAAATAACAACAGAGAAAAAGAGAAAGTTGAAGCTGAAAAAGTTAAAAGAGAAGCAGTAGAGGTAGTTGTTGCACATTATCATAGCTGTGTACATATTTGACGATCGTTTTTGTTAGCCAAGCCTCCCATGCCTTCTAATCCTAGCATCCTTCATGACCTTGCAAACTGAAAAAAATATATTTGGATCATCCTCATATATAAGAATACTCCTTTATTTTATTTTATTTTGGTACCAAAGATCAAACTCAGGACCTTGCACTTGAGAGGCAGGCGGTGGAACCTCTAAGCTAAATCCCTGGCCCCTACTCCTTCTTTATTGATATTGTTCACCCTTCTGAGTTATAAACAGAAGGATCATTTAAAAATATAAGGTAGATCACACCACCATGATTTCGCTCAAAGTAAGAACTAAGATCCTGGTAGGAGCTTACTATACCATACTTGATCTGATTCCTGCCATCTCTCAGGCCTCATTTCCTGCTATTCTACATATTATTCTTCTTGTGGCAGTTATACTGGCCATTTGTTGCTTGGTGGAAATGCCAAGAATCAATCCATTGTTCCATTTCTTGTAGAGTCAGTAACAATATAGTAAAAAATTTGATCTGGACTCATACTGTCAGGGTTGAAATCCTTGCTCCATATTAGCAGTAAGGTCATGCATAACATCTTTGCATCTTAATTTCTTCATTGAATATCCATATTAATGACATTATTATAACATTTTTATAAAGTCCTACAAATTAACCTATGTATGACAGCACAGTGTTTCCCATATCTTAAGTACACAATGTATAATATTACATTTATTATCATTAATGCTACTATTTATCTATTCTTTGTCCAACAGAATGTGTCACGTTGGACAGTTAACCAATTCTTGAACATACAATGACCTTTATTTTCTGTAAGACTTTCAGCCAGGAATGTTTCTTCCTTACATGAAATTTTTGGCCAATTTTCATGGTATTTAATAAGTACTAGATGCTTGCTAAGGATTTTCCCCTTTTGTATAATATACTTAATAACTTCACCAATTATGATGCCAGTATTTTTCTTTAGTTTTCAGTTATATCACTTGTTTAATTATAACTTATAATTGTTTCTCTATATTTTCTGTGATTTTTTAGGTTAGAGTCTGTCAAGGATCTCACTGGGCTAGAATCAAAAGATTGGCAGGGCTACATTCCCCTCTGGAGTCCTTGCTTTTCTACACTCTGGAGGCCATCATTCTTGGACCTCTTCCTCCATCTCCAAATGCAACAACATACATCTCTCTGGCTGTTCTTTGATCACGTCTCATTTTCTGTTCTGCCTCATTCTTCTGGTTTTAAGGATTGGCCCTTGTGATTACATTGGAAGCATTAAGATAATCCAGAATTCATAGTCCTTATCCTAAGCAGCTTTGCAAAGCCCGTTTCTTATGCAAACAGATTCACAGGACCCAAGTATTGGGGACAGGTGAAGACTATTACTACATACTGGAAATTTTTTACACTGTAAGAGACAGTGAATTATTCCTTTTACCTTTCACAGTGCCTAGCCAGCTCTCTTCTAATGAGATTACTGTTATTAATAATAAATAATATGTGACTTAGGCCTCTGAAATAAATCTTGACTAATATGGACCTTTCCTACACACATCCCTTATATTTTAGGCATTGTATTATAGTTTTCAAAGGGGTCCTGTGGAGGAAGATGTCCAACATTTAGTTGTTTGGTTCTTAAATCCTCCTTCATTTTGCCAGGAGCTGTGCCGTGAATACCGAAAATACATGAGAAATGGACACCTCCCCTGCACCAGAGAAAATGACCCTATCGAGGGTCTGGATGGGAAGATTCATGGCAATACATGCTCCATGTGTGAGGCCTTCTTGTGAGTAGAGCTGCAGCCACAGCTGCTGCTGACTGTAAGAGAAAGACCTTGGGTGGGTGAAAGGGATGTCATCCAAGGTTTGCTAAAGGAGGTAGATTATGAAGCCTGTCTTTGTACTGAGCTCATAGATTTATTATCATAAAACCACATACTTCAGACATTTCTTTCTAGTGTTCTGAGACCATGTACTACAGACAAATTCTCCTTGCCCTAATGGCTTAGAAGGATGAGACTTGATTTCTGCATATAGGTCATTCTCATGGATAATCCAGTGACGTACTGATTGGGCACTAACTAGATGATATGGGTTAGGATCTAGTCAACATCATAGTTTCTTGAGATGAAGAATATCTGTACTTTATAAAAGAAATACAGCAGCAAAACTGTATTCACTGGTTTGCTAGGGCATGTATGTCTTATTCTCTGAGCAACATTAAAAACCAGAACAAGGATGTCATTTACCTTTTGATTCCCAGGTTAAGTTGACAGAGATGTCGAAGTAAAGGAATATTTTCCTCTGGAGAGATTTTCCCTTTAAGATAATATGAACTGGGTGCTAAGAATGATTCTCCCTTACCTCTCTCTTACAGCCTTCAAGAAGCAAAAGAGAAGGAAAGTGAATCCACAGGAAAAGTTAAAAGAGAAGCCGAAAAGGTAGTTGTTCATATCACAATAAAAGGGTGATGTTTTGCCATTTTCCTGTAAAAATCACTGACAGAATTGCTGAAGACCCTAACTGGTGGGGAAGTTGGAGTTCATTTAGTACAGAGCTGACAAACTTTTGCATAAAGGACCAGATAGTGAGTAATTTCAGCTTTGTGACCATAAAGTCTCTACCACTACCACCTACCTCTGCTGTGTAACACCACCCTGTATTATGCAACATAAGGGGTATGAGTGTGTTCACATAAAACTTTCTTCACAAAAACAACATCAAAGCTTGTTTTCAAATCCTGTATCAGCTTCATTCCCATATTGTAAAATGAAGATTTAAATCCAGAGAGAAAGAGGAACTTGCCTACAAAGTTACTAGAATTATTGCTATTGGTATCCATATCTTCATGTTTCAGTGTTCTTACAGTTGAAAAGTGGAAACAATAAAATTAAAACCTATAATTCCTGACATGAAATCTAGCATTGTTACTAACATAGTAAGTGTTTTAGTCCCACATTTTGTCAAATTAGATGTATGTCTCTTGCTTTACTTTTTTTCATATATTTTAAAATTTATTCTATGTTTTATTCATTTTTTTGACTTTTATTAGTACATGTTTGCAGTACATAATGATTACATTCACTGTAGGGGATTAGTACATGTATGTAACACAATTCAATTCCCTTCTCCCCACCCCCACCCCTTTTATCCTTCCAGCATCAGATTCATTTATTTATAAGACTTTATAAAGTTAATTATTATAGATACAGATTAAAAACCAGACTAATAGGCCAAAGAACAAATAAGATATGAAATAAAATTGTACTAAGTCAAGGTACACTTGCTGATACATTGTCCAAGCTGGATTACAATATCTTTATTTCTTTGTCTTTTTTCCTATTGTCTGTCTTTTATTATGTACTTTATATATTGAGTTCTTCATAGAAGAGAACCATAAGATATTTAAGCTTGTGTGTCTCAGGTTTTCTTACTTAACATTATGGTCTCAAGGTGCAACCATTTTCCTACAAATGGCTCAAGTTTGTCCTTCTTTATGGAAGCATAATACTCTATTGTGTATATATACCACATTTTAATTTTTGAATTAATTAGTTTTATTGGTACACTTTAGACATACATAATGATCATATTCATCACAGAGAATTTGTACCTGTGCATGATATATCTTGATTCTTCTTTTTTTCCCCCACTCACTTCCCATCCCTTCAACCCTTTTTCTTCTCATTCTTTACGAAAACTTTGTTTTCATTTTTTTTCTCTTTTTTTCCATTTTTTCTCTTGCTTTACGTTTAATTATTTTCTAGTATCAGCCCACTAGAGAAAGATAAATAAGTAGTATACTCAAACAATATTTTCTTGGGTCAAAATGACTAACCCCAGATAAATTATTACAGGTTTTAGTCATTTTTTTCTGCTCCTCTCAAGGACAATTGATACTAAAAATGATCTCTAGGGCCAGGGATTTGGCTCAGTGGTTCTGCTGCCTGCCTTTCATGTGCAAGGTCCTGAGTTTGATTGCCGGTACAAAAAAAAAAATCTCTCTAAAGATGATCATATTCAGATGCTATAGGATTGGCTTGTTTAAAATTGCATTATATACAACTGTGCATTTGAATTTTAAAATAATGTGAATAGTTCATACAGAAAACAGCTTAACTTTCCAATATGTGCAAGACAAAATTCTTCAGAAGGAGACAGTTTCTAATTTCATTCCCACTACTATTATATCATATCACCATACTTTTGCAAAATGTGACCAGTTATAGAGTCTGGCAGAGCCGGAGAAAGAGAAGAGTCAGAGGCAGAGCTAGAGAAAATTTTATTGCATCACCCTCATTGAATTTCAACTTGAGCTAAAGATTAAGGGAAAACACAAAATCAATATTAATTGCCACCAGAGCTGAAGTCTTTGAGCATAAGTGATTTGTTTATTCTTTCCCAGTTGCTCACATAATTCTGTTTTTTTGTTTTTAATTTTTTAAAATTAATTTTACTGGTACATTTTAGGTATAAAATAAAATGACATTCATCATTGGAAATTTGCACCTTTACATAATCTCTCTTAGTTCTTATTTTTTCCCCATTCCCCTGCCTGTCCTTCAACCCCTCCATCCCTCCCTATCTACAAAGACATTGTTTCCATTTTTTCACTTTCTCATATTAATTCCATTGCCTTCTTTCCTTTCCCCT
>NW_004624774.1:7555337-7586642 GCF_000247695.1 Heterocephalus glaber
GAGAGAGAGAGAGAGAGAGAGAGAGAGAGAGAGAGAGAAAGAGAGAGAGAGAGACTATTCAAAGGCAAACTTTCAATGATCCACCTCTTTCTAACTGGGGCTGACCTCAAAACTACACATTCAAATATGAACTTATCACTGGTTTAATCCACTGATAAATATAATGCCCCCATGATCCAATCACCTTCCAAAATCCCCACCTCTGAACACAGGAGACTGGTAAGGGACATTTTAGATTTAAATTATAAAATAGTATTATTCTAAGTTCTTTAGGAAAAGGGAAGAATACAGAGTATGGAATAATGCTAAAGTCATGTCATAAACAGCAACAGAAGTATCTGGGGATGTTTAGTACTTGGAAGAGAATATTAGGAGAAAGGGGAGAAAGGCAAGAAAGTTTTCTGTAAATATTCGAAGAACTCTCATGTGGAAGGAGAAAAATATCCTTGATTTTTCTGAGTAGTGCACAATACTTTATCTTTGCTTACTGGTCTGGAGGAACAGACTCATTCTATTTTAATAACTTAGGAAAACAAAAAGGTAGGGTTATTTTCCAAGATCCTCCAAAAGTAGCAACATGACTAATTTGTGAAAACTCTATGGTGGGAATTTTGGAATAGTCTGGAAGATAATGGAGTCCTTAACATTAATGGTCTTCTAACAGAAATTGGATGACTTCTCGGCAGGCATAACATAGAGGGGATTGAAAGCAGTAGGGATGATTTGACCAGATACAATTTGAGGTTTCATCTTAATTTAAATGTTTTTATTCAGTGGCGTGTTGCAATGTTTGTATTGCTTTATGGTATAATAGACATGGACCATAAACCCCTGAGCAAAGACTGTAACTTATCCTCAGAAAATGCAGTTTATTAAGGAACTTTTATGTGTGTGTGGTTGCAGGTTCCATCTAGATTCACAGCTAACTTTCAAGGAAAAACAAACACACACCTCTTTTATTTTTTTAAAGCTCAACGTCTTTAGTAGAATTTAAGTGATAGAAGTGCCAGAGGGGAAAAAATCCTTAGGCCATTTTCTCTCTCTCTTTTTTTTTTCCAGGAAGTTCTTAATAACAACTCAAAAACTAATTTCCAAGAAAATACACAAGCTCTTGCTTTGTCTCCTTTTAGGACACCTGCAGTGAATATCGGGGTCTTCTGCAAAATGGAAATCTTTTCTGCACAAGAGAAAATGACCCTGTGCGTGGCCCAGATGGCAAGACCCATGGCAACAAGTGTGCCATGTGCAAGGCAGTCTTGTGAGTACACAAAGAAAGCTCTTGTCATGGTTGGAAGGGTTAGGGATGCAAAAAGCCAGGTGGGTAATATACATCATGTTTCTCCTTTCCTTATACATGAAAGTAGCAAATGATTATCTGTAAAACGGTTTCAGGTGAATTTTTATTATGGCTTCTAGGGTAGAAAATACATCATTAGGCTATTATATTTCCTATTAGTTGTAGAGTAGACCCTACCAGTGGGTCATGGCATCTTTCTTGATAAAGTTTTTTCAAGTGGAGCGTTGTCTGGATCATCTTGGAATTTCCCTTGAAAAGAGAACATAGATTTTACTATCAATGTGATTCTTCTATTCACATTTATTTCTTGAGGCTTAAAAATCATTTTTTATTATACATCTTCACACTACATAATGTTTACATTCCTTGTATGGACTTGGTATATACATAACACATCTGAATTCCTTTGTTCATCCCCTTTCCACCCCCAGAGAGAGATAGCTGTTTACCCACATTTAAAAATATATCACATTTCAGGAAATGAAGAGTAATTCTTCACACAGAATTTGGAAGTACACCTAAAATATTTAAATTACACAACAGTGATTTGCTGAATATCCACAACATAGGATGTGACTAGTGATTATACAAAGAAAAATGAAACAGACACTGTTATCAGGGATTAGTCCTCTGGGTATTAGACATGAGCATAAGGTAAGAAAATACAAGAGAGGAATAAATTGCTAAATGAAAAATGATCTATATAATGTGCTATGGTACATAAAGGGGGAGCTAGTACAAAGTTTAGAGTGGGGATATACAGTAAATGAAACATAATTTGGATAAGATTTAGACTTGACAGGAAGAAATGAGAAGCGGGGGAGCTGCCCAGTCGAATCAAAGTTAAGAAAACTATAGTATGTCATGAGCAAGCCATTAAGTTTGGTTAGGACTTGCCAATGTTTGCAACTTTGAATGCCAAAACAAGGATTTTGAGATCAATTGTGCATATACTAAGAAATTATTAACATTTTTCAGGTAGGAGAGAAAATGGCTGAAATATCCTTGCTTTAGGAAGATCCATATGTCAGCAGTTTTTAAAATGGGAAAAAAAGAAGGAATGAAAATTCAGAATGCTACTGGTACTGGGGGAAGGAGTTGCTGCAGTCCAGTGAGAGGCAGCTAGAAGAAGGAGTGGGGTAGAAAATCAGTGGATCAAGATTTTCAAGAGACACTGGCAGTCAAATTCATGTTATGTGGTAACAGATAAGCAAGCTATAAGAGAGGAAACAGTGGGCCGGGGATTTAACTTAGTGGTTTCGCCGCCTGCTGCGCAAGAGTAAGGACCCGAGTTCGATCTCCGGTACCAAAAAAAAGAAAAAGAGAGAGAGGGAACAGTTATAGAGGATCCCAGTGTTTTGTTCTTCGTGAGAAGCAGAGAATCCAGGAGGCAGATCATGCTTAGTGGAGAAGATAATTTACTCTGGGGGCCTCTTGAACATGAGATGTTTATGCGAAATATAGCTGAAGATTCCCCCAGGAATGTTTAGGAAATGATAATTACTGAGTTTGTCTTATTTCTGCTTATGTATATGTTGGTTTTTCTTTTATGGTAATAAGAGCTTTTCTAGGCAAAAGAATCCATATAATTTCTCATTTTTATTTTTAGACAAGAGGGCCAGGGACATAGTCGATGTTAATTAAATGCTGGTCAGTTCTGTACCAGCCTACTTTGGTTATGTGATGAGACAGTCACAGGATAGCTCTATTTTCTGTAAGCTATTTTTCCTTATCTTCTATTTTCTAATTTCTAGCCAGAAAGAAAATGAAGAAAGAAAGAAGAAAGAAGAGGAAAATCAGAAAAATGCTGGCAGACATGGTTCAAATGGTGGAGGAGGTAAAGCTCAGGTGAGGGCAACCTCCACTTTCCATAACCAGAGTGGCCTGGACTCACTGACAGTGGGACTGTGTCCTGGCTAAAGGAAAGGGGATGTAGGAAGAGCAGATGCTGAGCTGTCTTGGGAGAAGAGGACTGCCTCTTAGGGCTGTAGGGCAAGAAACTAACAATTGCAGTTTCTCTAGGGCTCTTTTGATACCTTTAAACATGTAAATAATTAACAATATGGTGACTTTATCCTAGCATCTTGACCCCTGGTCTAGGAATGTAGCCTTTGTGTCGATATGCCTTCTCATTAGCATCATGTGCTCTTCATTTTCTGCCATTATTCTTTCTTGCCCTGAATGGAACCAAGTTTTTGAGTTATCTTTTCTGTTAATCTAAGGCAGCATAATAGGGTGGAAGACCGTAGACTTTAGGGTCATTTGAGGTAGAATCCTGACGTCTATCTTTTGGACTTGAAGCACTGAATAAATTACTTCATCTACCTTATCTAGCAGTACTTTTGTAAAAAAAAAAATAGATAAACTTAAATAATTTAGGCAAATATTTAGTATATCTCCTGAGACATTTTTAAGTACCAGCATGATGTTATTGAATGTAAGGTAATTTCTTGGGCCTCCTAACACCATTGGTAAAATTACAGTTATCTATCTTATTTATCTTCTTACAACCTTGGAATACAGTACAGTGAATGTTTAAATTTTAAAAATATTACAGTAAAAAGCATATTCTCACTGATCTCCGTCCCTCACTCTTTATTTCAAAGAGATTTATTTCATTGTTCTTGTCACTTTCTGAAACTTCTTGAAATATTCTTTCCTGAGTTTTTTCGAGGAGCCATCAAAAATACAGTGAGTGCTGCTGCTATCAGAAGAGCAGGCTCATAAAAACATTGTTATGTGTCCTCGTCTACTTTACTCATTGGATCTGGCACTGTGCAACTTCTGGCTCTTCTTCAAAGTCAAAATAATCATGAAAGTTAAACATTTTGAATGAATTTAGGACCTAGAGGCAGCCACCATGATGTCAAGACAAACAAAAAAAAAAAGACAAACAAAAAAGAACTTCCAGAACTTTTTCAAAAAGTGACAAGAACAATGGGGTAAGTATGTTAGAAGCAAAGTGGAGTATTTTGAGGTAGATTAATATCAAAGTATTTTTTACTGTAATAAATTTTTTAAAGTTTTTCAGTATTCACCATATATTTTGATTATACCTTATATCAAGACTATCTCATTTCCACATCACCACAGGCCCAAATTTTATCATTTATAAACATCTGTCATTTGTTTTTTATCTCTTTGTCTTTAGGAAGCTGAACCTCACCCTCAAGAAGTAGAGCTGTTGAAAGTTTTTGTCTTCTTCAAAATTTGTTCACATACTTTTGTGCTTTCCTATCATTTTTCTATAAATTCTATTCACACTAACAGGTAGTGCATTTTTTTCTGTAAAAAGCCAATGAGTAGGCATTGTGGTCAACTTCTGTCTGCGGTAACTACTGTCTATCAATTCTAACTGTTCATCTAATTCTAACTATTACTATCATTTCTGACGTAATTGTGGGAAAGGAGGCATAAACAAAACCCAAATAAATGAGGAAAGAAGTGTTTCAATAAAATCTTACGTATCAGAGCAGGATGCAGGACAGATCTGATCTGTGAGAATGGTTTGCTAGACTTTAATCTATGCTATTAAATCTTAACCAGCTTTATAATTTTCTTATGTAGACCTTTAGAAGTAATATTAGAAGCTGTGATAACTGACCCCTTTTAATTGGAATATGGATGCTTCTCACTACTCTTTCTCTATGGAAAACAATCTTAGATATAATTCTTATATGGGGAGGTAGACAAGAACTTTTCTTACTCAGATTGTTTAACAAATTAATGACAACAGACTAAGCAAACTAAGTAACTCTAGAGGGCTGCTTTCTTCCCCCTTATCAGGACCCATGTGCTGAGTACCGGGAAAGAGTGAAAAATGGAAAACTCAGCTGCACTCGGGAGAATGATCCTGTGCGTGGTACGGATGGGAAATCATACAACAACAAATGTGCCATGTGCAAAGAAATACTGTAAGTGCTTATCACAATAGGCATGGCTAAAATATTGCCACCATTCCTCCCGAATGAATGGTTATTTCTCATATTCTGTGGCTTCCTCCATGAAAATCATGCTTTTTGTTAATTCCTAAATATTATTGCTTTTTTCTCTTGCATTTCATAAGGAACATGAGCCTTAGAAGGACAGCTAACCAACTGACTGATTCCTACTCTGTTTTTTATTATAATTCTATGACCCCTGAGTGCCATCATGATAGATTAATGTTTTTCATTTTGCCTCAATCCTAGGAAGACTTTATGATGATCATTTAGAATAATCAACCAGTACAGCTTAGGAGATATGGTTCCTGTCATATACATGGGTCACACTTATTACATAAATAAAGGACTGGTGTCTTCTACTTATTTTCACATGGTGAATGGAATTGAATTAGAGTGCTTTGCTACCCAGTGTAGCCACTAATGATTTGTGTTGTCAGGTCAAGAAACATAATTATATTTTAGTTCTATCTGTAAAGTGAGGTACTTGTAGGTGACTTGGAATAGTATGTGTAGTTCTAATAGTATGTGTAGTTACCAGAGTGCATTACAGCATTTATTTAATATGTGTTTAATAAATACTTAATGCCCTCCCTCCCACACACATTTTTCATCTTTCTGATTGAAAAAAGTATAATCTTTTGATTATACAAGTGATGTGGTAAAATCTCATCTAAATGCTACATATTACCTGGTATTTGTTAATGTCTAATATGTATTTGTTAATGTCACTTTAGACACTAAGCCTGATATTTTTTAATGTGTCTTCCAGGCAAAGAGAAGCAGAGGAAAAAGAAAAGAATTCTGGCTTAAAATCTGATAAGACTGGGTCAGCATCAGGAAAGGTATGTCATTGACAAAGTTTTTATTCTGTAAATCACACTTGCCAATCACAAACATGGAACGAGGCAGTCAATATGGTCAACTGAGATCTTGCCCTCAGAAGGTCAGGAGCCACGGTTAATTTGAATATTACTGGTAACACATTCAGTGTACAAATCTAAGGCCAAGTGGTAATCCTTCTAATACTTAACAAGGCACTTTCATAGACAGTATACTATAAACAATGGCTTATGATAACACAAGGTGATAACTCATATTTATGAAATCTAGAGTTTCTAAAGAAACTAGGGTGTGGCTAACCTAGTGTCCCTTTGGGGAAGTTCTGTGGGAGGATCTGCTTGTTTGTGTTTCTAACTTCTGGAGACTACCTTCATTCCTTAGCTTGCAGCCACCTTTAAAGTCCACAGTGACCAGTCACATCTTTGTGATGCTGTATCATTCTGACACTGTTTTCTAGTCTCCCTTTTTCATGGATAAAAATCTTTAGGATTACATTGGCTCCACTCTGATAATCTCAAATAATCCCTCTCTATTTCAAATACAGCTGATTGGCAACTGCAAGTCCATGTAGAACCAAAATTAGGGCATGGACATCTTTATGGACCATTATTTTCCTACTATAGCAAGGTGAAGAGTCTCCCTAATTCTTAGAAGGAAGTTTTCTGACTTTCAAATACAATAAAAGACTATATGAAAACAGCATTTCTGATGTAGACTTCCTTCTTTTTAGGATGTATGTGATCAGTATAGAAGCCAAATGAAAAATGGAAAACTCATCTGCACTCGAGAAAGTGACCCTGTTCGGGGTCCAGATGGAAAGACACATGGCAACAAGTGTTCTATGTGCAAAGCCAAACTGTGAGTATTTTCCAAAAGTGAGGTTTTGATTCTGAGTCTTGAATACATAATGATCATTTCTCAACAGTTTAGGAAAATGACAATTGTTTTGGAAACAGGTCTTGTAATTAATGAGGTGTTTATTCATTTTGGTTTAAATGTTTCTTTTCATCCACCCAGGGAAAAAGAGGCAGCTGAAAAAAAAAAGAAAGAGAAGGAAGGCAACCATAATGCAGGAGAAAAGAGCAATGACAAGAAGGTAATACAAGTTAGACACACTAATATAGAAATTTGCCTGATTCATCATGCAATGAATTCATTTAAGAAATGTGTGTGGAATGCTATCTTTTAATCATTTGGGATATAATGGTAAACAAGAAAGACATGGCTAGATCCTACAAAAAAATAACATGTCATTGAACACCTTACAGAACAGGTATGATGAAATTACCACACATTTGTAGGACCAATGACAATGCCAACTTGTTATAATTAGCCATCCAGTGAATTTCATTTCCAAAGTTTTAAAAATAATAAACAGATGTCAGAAATTACAAACAAGAAAGCAAGTATCAGTATGTGAATTCTATCTGGACATGGTGACACATGTCTGGAATCCCAGCTTTTATAGCAGGCTGACGCAGGAGGATCACAAGTTTGAGGCCAGCCTGGTGTACATTGCAATTTGAAGGCCAGCCTGGTCTACACTGTGAGGCCCTGTCTCATCACAAAACTAAACAAAACAAAAAGGTATTATGAAAGCCTGGTTGGTAAAGTCTTTAGTTTGCCTTTCAGTGCCACCTACTGTTCAGTTTGGGGCTTTGTACATCATATCGGGCCACTTGACCACTCCAACACCAGGATGTCACATAGCTTGATCTCTTCTAATCTGGCCATGGACTCCAATTAGAAAAACAAAACAATAAAGTTTTCTGAGAAGATATTTCCCGTTAGTGGGGTGATTTTTCAATAGGCCTCTATTCTGACTAAATAAAAATGTAATGTTGACACTACTTATAATTATTTTAGGAACATCTACTGTACATTTTGGTAGATGAATGTCTTTGATAAAACACTTTATTGTACAACCTTAAGTTGATCTCTACTGTACATCAGTCATTTTTCAAATGTGTAATATTTATCTGAAACATTTCAAACAGAAACACAACCATATATATATATATATAAACATATATATTTCTAATATTCAGATTGTATGTAGACATCTGAGAACTACGATTTTATCTAAATGTGCAAAGTAAAATAAAGTTTGCAAATTATCATGTTTAAGCACCCCAAAAAATCTATGGTGTGGGTTGTTCCAACTTTAGAGTTGAGAAATTCAAGAATCAGTAATTACAAATAAACAATAAACAGAAAAAACAAAGCCAGGTGTGATGGCAATGCTTATAATCCCAGTACTCCAGGAGCCTGAGGCAGGAGGATCTCAAGTTTGAGCCCGGCCTAGGCACTTAGGTAATTTAGTGAGATCCTATTTCAAAAACAACAAGGAGGAGAAGAGGACTGGGTATGTAACTCAATGTGAAGGTTCTGGGTTTAATTCCTACTGCTGCAAAAAAATTTTTTAAAAAGGAACAAGAGTCTAAACTCTTAAAGCAAAGGTTGCAATTCGGGCAGATAGGGATATTATTAACACATATGTATGCAGTTTTGTGAGCACATTACAAAGAAAATAATTCTAGTTACTTCTGAAAATGATGATCCTGAGACATTTACTATGTAGACTGGATTTCAATTCAAGATATTTTAAGAAATACAGCAGATAAAAGTAGGCCATCTACATCATACCACAGCTATATATGCACACTAATGTTTATAGCAGCACAGTTTGTAATAGCTACATCTTGGAAACAGTCCAAATGCCCATCAACTGATGCATAGACAAAGAACATGTGGGTTGTTTTTTTTTTTATGTGATGGAGTACTACTCAGCCATAAAGAAAATAAACTTGAGACATTTAAAGCTAAATGAATGCACCTTGAGGCCATACTCTTAAGTGAAATAAATAGGACACATATGTGTAAATACTGCATTGTTTCTCTGCTGTGAGAAACTGAAAGTGTAAATGAGGATGAAAATGTATTATAGATATTTTGAAATAGGAAGAAAATGTTCAAATGTGTAGAGGAAGTAGGGAAGGGGGAGGGGGAAAGGAAGGAAGGGAAAGGAAAAGAAAATGAGAAAAGAAGAAAAATGGAAAAGCCTTTGTAAATAAGAGGGGAAGAGGGATTGAAGGGAGGGTAGAGGAATGGGATAAAAAAAGAATAAAGATATACCATGTATAGGTACAAATTCTATATGATGAATGCAATTGTTATGTGTATCTAAAATGTACCAATAAATTTAATTTTTAGAAAGTAGGCCTTCTAGAAAAAGAAGAGCAAGTCAAGACCAAAGCTCATACAAGGGAGGAAATTATAAAGATCAGAGCATAAATTAGTGTAATAAAGTCTAAAAACACAATACAAAGAATCAATGAATTGAAGAATTGATTCTTTGAAAGATTTAATAAAATTGACAAACTCTTAGCCAACCTTATAAAAAAAGAAAATAAAAGACTAAGATCCATGAAATTAGGGATGAAAAGGATGAAATAACAGATCTTATGGAAATCCAGAAGATCATCAATACCTACCTGTATTTTAATAAGATGGAAAACACAGAAGAAATGGACAAATTCCTAGATACATATGAATTACCAAAGCTGCATCAAGAAGATATAAGAATTCTAAATAACCCACTATCAATCAATAAAATTGAATATGTAATTAAAAACCTATCAACAAAGAAAATCCCAGGCCCTGACAGATTCACTGATGAATTCTATAAGAAATTTGGAGAAGACCTAATGCTGCTACTTCTAAAACTCTTTAATGAAATTGAAAGGGAAGCAATACTTCCAATTTCATTCCTGGAAGCAAGCATTACCCTGATACCAAAACCAGAAAAAGAGCCAACCAAAAAACTAACTACAGGTCAATCTCCCTAATGAACATAGATGCAAAAATCCTCAGTAAGATACTGGCAAACAGAATGCAGAAAGTCATAAAGAAGATTATACACCACAACCGAGTAAGATTCATCCCAGGGATGCAGGGATGGTTCAATGTACACAATCAATAAATGTAATACACCATACTGACAGAGCCAAAGCCAAAAACTGTATGAGCCTCTCAATATATGAAGAAAAACCATTTGACAAAGTCCAATTCTAGTTCATGATAAAAAAAATCTAAGAAAATTGCAATGGATGGTCTTTATATCTCAATATGATAAAAGCCATCTATGACAAACCAACAGCCAACATTATACTAAATGGAAAAAAACTGAAAGCCTTCACTCTAAAATCAGGAACAAGACAGGTATATCCAATGTTATCACTCTTATTCAATATAGTTCTGGAAACATTTGCCAGAGCAATTAGACAAGAGAAAGAAATAAAAAGAATAAGGATAGGAAAGGAAGAAGTTAAATTATCATTATTTGTAGGTGGCATGATACTCTAGAAGACTCCAAAAACTGCACCAAATGCCTTCTAGATTTAATAACCAAATTCAGTAGCAGAGCAAAATACAAAGTCAACACTCAGAAATCAATAGCATTTCTGACACAAATAACAAACTCACTGAGAGAGAATTTAGGGAAACAACAACTTTCATGATAGTATCCAAAAAATGAAATACCTAGGAATCAATCTAACATAGGAAGTAAAAGACCTTTACATTGAAAACTACAGTACTCTGAAAAAGGAAATTGAATAGGATATCAGCAAATGGAAAGATATTCCTTTTTCTTGGGTAGGAACAACCTGTATAGTGAAAATGGCTATACTTCCAAAATTTTTATACAGATGTGGGGCAATCCTGATCAAAATAGCAACAGCATATCTCACAGAATTAGAGAAAAAATTCTTAAAATTCATTTGGAACCATAAGAGGCCTAGAATAACAAAAGCAATTCTGGGCAACAAAGACAAGGCAGTGGGACATCACAGTCCCTGACTTGAAATTATATTACAAAGCTACTGTGATAAAAACAGCATGCTACTGGAAAAAAAAACAGACCAGAGGATCAGTGGAACATATTAAAAGATGCAGAGACAACTCCAAACACATTCAGTCACCTTATCATTGACAAAGGAGCCAAATTTTTCAAAGAAAAATAGCCTCTTAAATAAATGTTGCTAGTAAAACAGGTTTTTCCACATGCCGAAGATTATAACTAGACACATATTTCTTACCATGCTCTAAATTAAAATTGAAATGGATCAAAGATCTAAATATTAAAACAGAAACTACTAAATCTGCTGGACTAGAGACTAGGTAGAACTCATAAAGACATTGTTGTAAGCAAAGACTTTAGGAACAAAACCTCGATCACACAGGAAATATCACAAAGAATCAAAAACTAGGATCTCATCTTTTTAGAAAGCTTTTGCACAGCAAAAGAAATCACCCACAGAGTGAAGAGACAACCACAGAGTGGGAAAAAAAATTTTCCTCAGAAAAAGGAATAATATCTGTAATATATAAAGAACTAAAAAACAAAACAAAACGGAGTTCCCAAATTTAAAGACCCAATCCAAAAATGGGCATCTGAAATGAAAAGACACTTCTCAGATGAAGTAGAAACAGCAAATAAATATATGAAAAAATTTTCAACAGACTGGTGATTTGAGAGCTGCAAATTAAAATAACATTGAGATTCCACCTCACCCTAGTATGAATGGCTGTTATCAAGAAATCAACCAATAACAAATGCTAGAGGGGATGTGGAGGAAAAAGGAATCTTTCTCCACTGTTGGTGGGAGTGTAGACTGGTGCAACCATTGTGGAAATCAGTGTGAAAATTCCTCAAAAAACTAAAACTAGAGGCTCCTTTTGACCCCAGTATTCCCCTTCTTGGTATCTTTTCAAAAGAATTAAAAGCATCCTACCACAGCTATATATGCACACCCATGTTTATAGAAGCACAGTTTGTAATAGCTAAAGCTTGGAAAAAGCCCAAATATCCATCAACTGAAGAATGAATAAAGAAGATGTGGTTGTTTTATGCAATGGAGTACTACTCAACCATAAAGAAGAATAGGATTGAGACATTTCTAGGTAAATGGATGGACCTTGAGACTACACTCTTAAGTGAAATAAATTGGACACGTTTAAATACTGCATTGCTTCTCTGGTATGAGAAACCAAAGGTATAAATAAAGACAAAAATGTATAATAGATATTGAGAAATGGGAAGAAAATGTTCTAATGAGAAGGAGGAAGAGGAAGAGGGGAGGGGGGAAAGAAGGAAGGGACAAGAAAAAAAGAATAGAAGAAAAAATGGAATTAAAGCTTTTGTAAATACAGAGGGGAAGAGAGGTTGAAGGGAAGGGAGAGGAACAGGGAAAAAGAACCAAGATGTATCAAGTACAGGTACAAATTCCCTATGATGAATGTCATTGTGCATATCTAAAATATATCAACAAAATTTTTGAAAAGTAGGCCTGGAATTCTTTATGGGTATCACAATTTGAAGAAAGAAGGAAAATCACAATCTAAGTTACCAACAGTATTTTTATTATCTTTTCTGTTTTATTATTTATTAGTACATGTTTATATTGCAGGATGATCATATTCCTTATGCAGGGTTGGTACATGGACATAATACATTTTCAATCTTTTTTCATCCCTTTTCTTTCCTTCTCTTCCACTCTCCCTCCATCCCTTGAATCCTTTCCCCTTTGAACAAAATCTATCGCCCTACTTCCTATTATGTATCTTCTCTTTTGGTCCTTGTCTATATTTTAGATTTCTCATGTGAAGAAACTCTGTAGTGTTTAAGCTGCTAGTGGTATTTTTTAAGATAATGTTTCCATGTGTCTACTTTGTCTCTTTAGGTTTTAAGAGAAGATTTCAACAGAAGCCAGATCCCTTGGGCTCAGTTCCACGGGTTCTTTTTTTTTTTTATTTTTCAATCAACAAAATGTCAGGTCTATTTTCATACAACTGGTAGGAGTTTCATTCTCTGCCAAATGAAAGTGAAGGAGTAAAAAAGATAGCTCATTTACAAATTAATTTTCCTTGGTTTTAGTTCTAATAAAAAGACTGAAGAGTGTTTTCAAAAATGCCAGTTCTGTCCTTATTTTCTACCAAATGTAACTCAAAAAACAAAATACATTTAAATAAGTTTGAGGCCTTTGGATTTGCCATAATTTCTTTGATTTTTTTTCTCTATTATTTTTCAAATAAAATATTTTGTTTAAAAAAAGAATGCTCTAGGTGTTAGCAGGTTTCTGGTCCTAAATCCAGCACTAACTTTGACTACTCAATGACCGTGTCTTATTTTTCTCATCTGTAAAATGGGGACAACAAATGTTTATCTTAGATGATTTGTAGGGTCACTAAAGGAAATTGATTAAAGCACAGAAGAACAAATGTCTGGCATGTAATACACATTATTTTTTAGAAATATATTGTTATTCAAAAACAAAACTGAAAGCATTTTTAGCTTATTCTAAGAGTTTTAAAAATTACACATTTTGGATGGAGTAATGAGTGCAGTTGCAGGGAGATATATTTGGGGCCCATCTTCACAGAAACTGTGCAGAAATGGCGTGGGCTACCTAGGCAGTAGTACAGTTCCCCTGGGGCAAGACAGTTATTGAGAGAGATCTAAGGGAGGATTCAAATTCAAATGTCTTAGGCAGATTGAAAAAGGGCCTTTAAAACACATTCCATCTCTGAAACCTCATTTTCTCTATTTTTTTCCTTAAGTGTTATGAGTTCCTATCTAACCAGTCAGTCATAGTTTCACAATTCAAAGGTTAAATTATAGTAGTAACACTTTTTTTCTTCTGTTCAGCAGGATCAGTGCTATGAATTCCGGAACAAGCAGAAGGATGGGAAACTTGTGTGCACCAGAGATAACAACCCTGTTCGAGGCCCCGATGGCAAGATGCATGTCAACAAGTGTGCCATGTGCCAGAGCATCTTGTATGTAAAGAGGCCCCTCCATGAGTTCTGTATATTGGTGTCTGTTTGCCAGAAAATAGTTCTTATTACTTTCCACCTGAGACACTTTACATGTTACAGATAAGTAGCTTCTCATTTTAGAGATGAATAGTTAGCTCCAAAGTACTTTAACAAGAATATTTATTCTGATGATGAAAACATAATCACCTTCGGAGTCTCTGGGTAGGATTATATGCTGACAAAATTGGTGATCTTTAAAGAGAAAGTGTACCAGAAAGTAACCAGAGATAGGCTGGTTTGCTTTATGGAGCCTCAGTTCTGCTGATATATAAAAGAAATACTGTAACTGCACAATATAGTTTTGTGGCAGTTCAAAGTAATACTACATTTAAAAAGTATTTATAAACTTCAAATCCTTCTATGTATAGAACAACCAAAACTGAGAATTGAGTTAAAATTTAATCAGGAAAGTGAAAAAGAAAATGAGACAGCTTTCTATGTTTTAAAATGTTTACAGTACATAATTATTATATTCATGGTGGAGAGCTGATAAATGTATATAACACATCTTAAGAGGCAACCTTCTAAATGACAGTGTAGAATATTTATTCTACAATATTCTAAAAATAGCCTTTCAGTATAATATCATCCTGGGTGACTGAATCATTTAAAACTGGGAATATTGCTACAAATATTATATGAAAATTCCAATATTTGAAACTGCCTAAAGAATAGTATTTTTAATTTTTTAAACATGAGAAAAAATGTTACATTTTTTAATGTTTAGCATTGGAAAATTACTTAAACAGAATTCAATAATAACTCTAGAAAAATCCTATTATCCTTCTTTTTTATTTTACAGTGAGCGAGAAGCTAGGGAAAGGAAAAAAGATGATGAAGAAAAATCAAATTCCCAACCCTCAAAGGATGCAAAGGTTATTTACTAAAAGCTAACAAAATAACTCTTACTTTTCACCTTCAGAATCTTGCTTTCTTCTCCAAGGATCGGATTATAAAGATACTAATACTTTGCTTCAAAGAAAAATCATTTTGTCAACATTGATACTTTGGGTCATAATAAGAGTTTGTTGCTGTGATTTGGGGCTTGATGGGGCTTTCTTGATTTTGTAGATTTCCTCTAGAATGTGTGTTAATTGTTGCTTTAGGCATTTTGCTTTTGGAGAAATATGGATTGAAAAGTAGAGCATGTAATCCCTTATCACCTGAACTGCATGCTTTATTTCTGACATTTTAAATGTGAAATCAGGCAGGTAGCTTGTTGATGATTTTTATAATTCAGGTAATATTAATTAATCTTAAATTTCCTGTTTAGCTTCTCTCTTTGATATCTCTTTTATTTTCTCCAGATGATTTTCTCAGCATCAATGAATCAATAATGTGCATGCATCATGCTACCTTTTCTATTTGCTTTTCAAGACTGCAAAGAAGACATCTTCATTCAGTCCTTTAACAGTGATAATCACATTTGTAGAGTTAGGTTCTCCTTGGGTTAAAAGCACACCTTAAGTGGAAAATGGGGGAAAGGAACAATGGATGAAAGGGAGAGGGAGACAAATAGGGTCTATCAAGTGTTGTTTTATGTTTCCCTCCACTTCCAGGACCAGTGCAAAGAGGTTACGAGTGAAGCAGAAGATACAAACTTTAGACAGTCTGGGAGTTCCTTGGCCTACATTGGCATAAGTGCAGTGAGTCTGAGCCCAGGGCTAGGAGAGGATTCCCTAAAAACAAGTCTGAGAAAACAACCAAGCAAAAGGGAAAAGGCCATGTTCACTTCCCTTTTCACATTTTCTAGGATGAGTGCAGTGAATTTCGGAAGAATGAGAGGAACAATGAGCTAGCCTGCACGCAGGAGAATGACCCTGTGCGCAGTGCCGACGGGAGGACCTATAAAAACAAGTGCTTCAAGTGCAGAGCTGTCTTGTGAGTACAGGAGTCTGCTCCAGCTTCAGTTATCCACGGACCTGCACAGCTAGAAATTGCTGATTTAATAAACATGTGTACTCATATGTCCATAGAGTTCTTCACTGGTCTTCAGGATCAAGGTCCTTAGCTTGAGAATATCTGACAGTATAAAGGGAGCTTGGACTAGAAACAGGAAACCAGATGTAAGTTCTAATCAGAGGGCTAGCTGTGTAACTTAATGTTTTCCCACTTTAAGCATCATAGTTGGAAGAAATTGTTACAAATCTCTGTTCCACAACTATAGCAGACCCAACTGAAAAGCCTATTTTAAAGAATACAGTTGTTTTGTGCTTCAAAATATATTAAGTCAGAACTTCTAGGGCTAAAGAATTTGCTTTCTGGAAAGGGTTTCTAAAGCAAATTCAGAGACCAATGGACAGGATGGTGATGTTTTTAAAAACCACGAGGAAAACATATTACTTAACTTTCTACAAGTGCATGTTCTTTGAGGTGAAATTACCAGTACGGCTCTGTTCTTGTGTTCTAGGAAGCTGAAACTCAGACTTTAGCCACTTGCCTAAGGTTTCACATCTATTACGTGACCAGAGCTCTTAGCCTGTTTCCAGTTGTCTACTTATCTTGATATACCATCCTAGTTACTCTTTGAATGTTTTATGACTCTAACTTGGTTTCCTATGATTATTTAACTTTCCACTGGAAGTTACAGAGCTGGCCCTTGTGAATATTGATTTAAATTAATTTTTATTTCCTTCTCTAGTCAAAAGGAAGCTTTAGAAAGGGCAAAACTTCAAGCAACGCCATCCCATATTAGAGCATCTGAAGAGAGACTGGATTCCTCCAATTCTTCTCTGGTAAGAATGATGCTTTCTGAAAAGCTACTCATTAAATTAACTTTTCAAGCCACAATCTCCATTTGCACAGAAGGATCTCGGGATGCTGATACAGTGCAGCTTCAAGTGGCTTCAGGACTAAGTGTAGTTTGTGCTTAGTGAAAGCTCTGGGATTACTCATCTGTCATTATTCTATTCTTTGAAATCATTAGCCTTGATTCAGTTTAGTATATTTAAAAATTTTAAGAAGTGAGTGTGTAGTGAATGTGACTAATCTCATCTGTGTTCGATGCCTGAATTCTGGAATTTCAACAGATGGAAAAGGTTCATCATTCAGCTTCCACTTACTGCCCATCCCATCTGAATCCTTTCCCAATCATCTAGAGTGCAGAGGGGAGCTGAAGGATAAGCGCTTTTGGAAATACAGGGAGGCACATACGGAAGTGAGACAATACCTGAGCAATTGCAATAATCCCCAGAAGAGAAAATGCAGATTTTCACCATGGTAGAAGTGGTGAAGCTCATGGGAGATAGATGAACATGGGGTTCATTTGGAAGATGAAGTAAACAAAATTGGTTCAGAACTGATGTACTATGTATGAAAAAATAAACATCCTTTTTTGTTTCCTCTCTCTGCTTTTTCTTTGGAATGCTTTATCCAAGTACTTACTGGACCCTGCAAAAACAGTTACCTTCAAAATATGATTTATTTACCTGGGTTAATCCACCTTTGCCAGAGATTCATAGAAGTTGCTTGTCTAAATTCTACCTGAATATTTATATCAATATGGAGCAATCTAAACAAAACATACAAAATAATATGCAATATAAAACAATTCATTTAGATGTTTGAATCATTAAGCAAAGCAAAAGAACAAGCAAGTTAATACGCTTGGCACCTCTGAAATGAACATTAGAGATACTATACTGATAAATTTATTTGTGTTCTTTGCTTCAGAAAGTAGTCTTCAAGAATTTTATTAATTTAAATTGTTAAAATTTTAGCACAGATTTATTCATAACACTTCTACATCATCCTTTTAATAGCTATAGTTCATATACTTTTTGTCTTTTTTATTTCTAATAATGGTGATGTGTTTTCCTACTTTATTAATCTTTTTATTTATTTAGTAATGTTTCAAGCAGCTACTTGGCTTTGTTCTAATTTCTGTTTCATCACTTTCTCTTCTTTACTCTTTCTGTTATTTTCTTTGAGCTTAATTTTCTCTTTAGCTGCTATCTTTTTGAGAGTTAGATTATTGATTTTTTAGAACAGTCTCTTTTTAACAATGTCTGTATAAAATCATAACTTTTCCTTACCTCTCTTCTTTAATTTCTGAGATTTGATAGCTTATATTTTCATTGTCATTTACTCCCAACTATTTATAAATTTTATGATTACTTTAAATTTTAAGAGTTATTTAGAAAACTCATTCTGTTACTCTCAGCCTGTTACTTTCAAACTATATTTCTTGTAAACATCTTACAGTTGACTTTTTTCTTTCAGTTTGACAATTTACTTTAAGTAAAGTACTCATTAATGTTTAACACAGTTCCCTTTACCATTGGATTTGTCTTCTTCAAATCTATAATTTTTCTTTCTTTTAAAAATTCTTTTTATAGACTTACCTTTTTTTTCTTTCTTCTGATTAATCTTGTTGTTATTATTGTTGTTGTTATAGCTAGTATTTGCTTCAGGGTCTTTACTTTCTAGATTGAATATAACCAGGACCTTCATTGAGTGCCATCCTAGTGTTCTTCCGGTACCAGGGACAGAACTCAGGACCTTGCACTTGCCAGGCAGGCTCGGCTCCACTGAGCTACATCCCAAGCTCTAGTGGTCTTCCTTTAGGCATGCCCCAGCAAATCATGCCTTATATTTTGTAGGATTTTTCCTTTTTATTGTTTTGTTCTCCTTTTTTTAGAAATGCCTGTAATTAAAAGAAACCAAATCCAGGAAGTTAAAGCCACTTAATATGTTATGAAGTGATTATGGGACTTCATAAAACCTATATCACAGCTCTTGTCTTAATCATGATTAAGGAAACCAAGAGGTTCTCCCAAACTTACTGCTTCCCTTAAATACTCTTAAGCAAGTCTCCTTTATGCTTTGCTTGTTCAGGATTCTGAGATGTGCAAGAACTATCGAGTATTGCCCAGGATGGGTTTTCTTTGCCCAAAGGACTTACACCCTGTCTGTGGTGATAATGGTCAAACATATAGCAATCCTTGCATCCTATGTCATGAAAACCTGTAAGTATACAAGTTACCTCTTCCTATATTCTAGTGTAGTGGCTCCCAATTGTAGTACAAACCAACAGTAGTATGCTGATATCAATTTTAGGTGTATTGAGATCATTTATTAATCATATCAGTTAAAAAATCAAAGCATGTGAATTATCTTTCTTATATATAAAATAACAAGGACTCAGTGCTATCCCTTTAGTGAAATTGTTTACTTACATTGTCATATACTTTAATGAGTAAAAGAAAAGAACAAAAAGTGGTGGAGTTACAATTACCGAACATCTCTATAAGCCTGTGTGTTGGTATCAGAGCAAAACAGTTGAGAACCAATGCTGTATAGAGTCAACCTGACCTGCAGTATCTAAAAGGTCCTATGACCACCAGTCACTGATTTTCCACCTTCTCTAAGTATTCCTTTGAAAGTGGTACCATACAAAAGCAAAGTGGTACCATACAAAAGAAAGCACACTAGGATAAATGCCACATCTGCAGTCTATTCTCAGATTTTTTAATATCCATGTTTCCATGTTCATATACCCTCATCATTTGGAGTCTCAGTTTCTCCTTTTGAGATGTAGAAACAGTTCACTGAGGAGCTGTTTTGACAGCTATAAACATGTCTTTATTTTAGGTTAACTATAAGTGACCTGGTTTTGGTTTTGTTGTTGCTCTCTTGCTCAAATGTTATCTGATTATTGGTAATAATTTCTCCCTTTTCCACTCTTTCTCTCCATTTCACCATTTTATAACAAAAGTATGGTGACAAGTTATAAAATCTATACATAGACCTTACGTATTTTTAAAAAACTAAATCTTTATTTAACAAATGAACATATCTTCCAGGAATTCAATTATTGTATATACCATATCTCTAATCCAGAAATATTTCAGTTCCTCTTTATTTCAAATTTAAGGGCCTAAATTATCAATATAATTTCATCCAAATTTCCATTAGCTTTATAGATCCATAAAAATGGCCCTCTATTCAAGAACTTTAGAGTCAGAAACTCAAATGGATGAAAATATTAATAAAGAATGCCTTAGGATGGATTGTTTGGCTGAGGAGGCTGGGAGTAAGTATTATACAGCAAAGTGACAAATAATGGTTTCTGTGGGCTTAAAAAAGTCATAAAAGAAACATTTCAACTTATCAGTGTTCAAAGACAGACCACCTTGCCTTGTTAGACAATGAGTTTCCCATCATCAGAGGCAAACAAGATGTTTGATTTTTAATACTCTAAGTATTACAAATTTCAAGCTTTTAAATTATTTCAAACTATGAAATTCTGATTGTATTATTGTGTCTTGTTATTCTTTCCATTTCCCAAGCAATTTTATACTCAACAAAGTCAAATTCTGGAATCTAATTTTTCTATTTACAAAATGCCTTTTGGATTAATGATCTCCAAGATTCAGCATTTCTGTGAGTATAGTAGTGGATGGAATGTTATGAAATAGATTCAGGGATAGAAGATAAATCTAGAACACACAGAGAGGCTTATGCCTACTTGAAAATGGTTGAAGGAAAATCCCAGGGTAGCTCTCTAATTTCAGTTTGATTTGTTGTTTGACCATCACTCACTTTGCTCCTATTTCTTTCTCATTATAATTGTGTTTTTTCCCATCATTGAAGAGTTCTCTGTTCTATTTCAGGATACATCAGACTAATACACACATACGTAGTCTAGGGAGGTGTGAGGAGAGCAGCACTTCAGAAATGACACCTGACACTGCCCGCACAGGTGAGTACAGTGGCTCTCATGGCTACAGGGTGGGAAGTGGTTGGTTCTGTGCTTGTTCTCCTGCATGGGTAATAGAAATTTCCAGGTGAGGGAAGTGATGCTAGGCCAGGTGGTCCCAGAATTGGTCTCATTTTTACTATGAAGTATGTGGAGATAACAATAGAGCACTTTACATTTAAAACTGTTTACTGGAAAATTTAATAGGTTGTTTCTGAGAAGTGTCTGTAATCTGTCATTACTTTTTGCAGAATAGGCTTTAATCTGTGATGTACAAAGGAAAGATGAGACAGAAACTGAGAGAGAGCAGATAGTGACAGAGCTGGATTGAAACGATTACTATGTAACTGTCACATCCTTGCATGTAACACTGCATTTACTTTGTTCAACATTGGAAATTAGCCTGCTGCACTAAAACTCCTATAAAGATACCTCAACACACATTGCTGACTTTTCTATGACTTTGCTCCCTAGTGACTATATTTGAGTAGTATAGTCCTCAGAAAAGATGATCTATAACTTGGAAAAGTAGAAAGTTTTAAATAAAAGAAAATATTTGTTATAGGATAAATATGAGTTCAAATTACCATTTTTGACATTCTTCACACAGAAAACTCTGGTGAATTACCTCAACACTCTAACAGGAGAGTTCAACAAACTATCAAAATATTCACTAAACATTGGCTTCCAAGCATTAGACACAGTGCCTGAAAAATGAGTGGCATCTTTTATTATTATCACTATTTTCATAATGTGTCAGACCAAAGCGTAAATTTAGAGAAAGAGCCAAAAATATAAACTAGAAAAATAGACCCTGCCACTGTATTTAATTTTTTAAAATAAATTAAATTTAATATTCAGTAATTATACCTAATATAATAAGTAATGTTTTAATAGATGATATTTAATAAAATAATTTTATTCATAGCTATATTGCTCCATTCCACTGCCACAATAGGCTTTGACAATGATGGAATTGGAATACATGCTGCTAGGTTTAGGTATCATTGTTAAGCAAAACTATGGGAATATGAGGTCACACTTCCTTGATATGGGAGTTAGCTATGCAAGAGCTATCACCTACAGTGTTTTGGCTTTCACATAGCAGTAGTAAGACTGAGAACTAGAAAACCTCCATTTCCTTCTCCTGTGGACTTGACAGTTATTTACTTACTCTGGGTGTTTACACATTCAGAAAAAAGAAAGCTTTAAACTTTTACTCTAGATGATTTTTGTTGTTGTTGTTTTTCTTTTCTTTTTTTTTTTTTTTTTGATACCAGGGATTGAACTCGGGACCTTGCGTTTGCAAGGCAGGTGCCAGAACCACTGAGCTAAATCCCTGGCCCTACTCTAGCTGTTATATTATTTTCTCTATTTCCTATTTCCTATACATGCTTAGTGATTTGCTTCTTGTTTTCTTGATGGAATATACTATTTTTCTCACAAACATAAACACTTATGTATATTGCAGAACAAAGAGGTCAAAATAATCTTGAAGAGTCCAATAGACCTCACCTAGGACTTCACTTCCCTGTACTCTCTCATTCTGTGTAGGTGACTTGACAGAAGCTGTATCATGAGGAACTCTCCTTAAGGTTAAATTGATAAGATACATTTCTTCAAATAATGAAGAATTCTAATAGATGTCAGCATACAAGTTTTTTTTAAATAAGAAAGTTTCTTCCTTCATCTCTAGGTGTTTTCTTTCTTTTAGAATTCCACAGCATGTTTACTGAAAAATACTTGAATGCAGATCCCAGACCAGCCCTCTAATTTCAGTTTTGTTTGATGCTGAAACATCACTCACTTTGCTCCTTATCTTTTTCTCATTATAATTTTTTTCATTATTAATGACAGGAATTTTTGTGGTGTTGTTGATAGAAATCATTACAACAAAAGTTGTCCTGGACATGAATGAAATTTTAGTTCTCCTTGTACAGTTCAGTGGTGTGACCTTGGACATAATACATGACCCAGCATCGCTCTGATGACTACTATGGTTGTATATCCTGGAGATTGCAACATATTGCCTAAGCATTGCTCCTGGGTGGAAGATTCTCCAAGAGAGTCTAGCAACCCCAAAATGGAAATAATCCCAGAGAGTCACAACTTTCCTGGAAAAACAGGATGAGAACACTAAAACCTATACTACTGCTTACTACATAGTACTCTCTATCATATACTAACTATTGTACAGTGACTACTATAACATGTGTAGTTTAAGAGAGTTGTATGTGCATTTTCCCCTTGATTCCTCACAATGACCCATGATGAGAGTCAGAATTATTATCTTTCTCATTTTATAGAAAACCAAATTGGGGGAAATCATGTCATTTATCAGAGTTATTCAGTGCAATATTTGGAGCCCAGTGTAGATATTCTGGCTTCATTCTAATCCCCTGTCACAATCCCTGAGTTAAGAGGAAAATCAGAAAACCAGAGGCCCTAGAGCAGGCATTGTCTCAATTACAAGATTGAACTAAATTAGGTAGTGAGTTCCAACCTTCAACATAGGAGGATCCAACCACAACAGTCAGCAGAACAATGCTTGACCGTGACCCATCTGTTCCACCTGCACTCAAGTAGTTCCTATATTAGTGAAGATACCAACATTATTTTGTGAGATGAAAAAATGGCTATTCTCAACTTTATGACACATATTTTCACAGATTAAGCAAGACAATAGCTTGCCACTTTTAATTCACAGGCAGGGTTGTGAAGTTGGTATGGACCCTAAATGAGATGTCTGTGTTTGGGGTGATTGTGTTTTGCTACTTACTCCCTGGACAGTACTAACTGATGATGTGCTGATATGTGGAGAAAACTTCCTGCCTCTTTTTAAGACATTGATTTAATGTTTTAAATACAATAAGTCTCCAATTTACAGACAGGTTACATTCCAGGAGAATTGTTCATAAGTCAGATTTGTAATCTGACAAAAATGAGTCTTACAGTACACCTGTGAAAGTTCACAACTTGAATGTTTGTAAGTCGGGGACAATCTGTATTGATTTCAAGAGTGTTTGAAAACATAGAAGAGTCAGACAAGGAATCATCGGAATTGCATTGTCATGACTTAATCTAAGAATTTAGTAAGTCACTAAACTCTCAAGCTTAATTTTCTAACCTGAGAAATGGTGTTAATGACCCCTACCCTCTTTGATTACCATGAGAGTCACATGTAGGCATGAGCAGATTTAGAGTTAAAACATGTTAATTTTTGTGTCCAGTTCAAAAGGTACCATGTGCCAGGTTCTAAAACAATACTCACAGAATCACCCTGAGTACAATGTGAGAGTGACTTTAAATAGTCCTTGGCAGAATGCATGAATCTATGGATTTCTTTGATTAAGATACATGAGTATCTATATAGAAATATATGAGTATATGAGTATATAGCCTGGATCTCTGCAGTGTCCTTGAGTTTCAGCATCTGACTTGCTCTCTTCTCTTTTAGGGCCAATGATACAAGGATTGATGACAGCCACAAGGAAAACAAATACAACCCAATTCTGAATCACCTGCCTTTACCATCTGTATATAAAAATAATGCTTCAGAGCTCTTCTCATTTACAATAGGAAACAATACAGAGATGTTGGCATTGGACTCCCTGATTTTCAGTCTTTTCATCTCTTTCCTGCTAGCCTCTGTGGCCTGAGGGCATGGAAAAATCCCTATCCAGTCTGTGCTCTGGAAATCTCCCCATCATTATGTTGTCCATCCAGCTGCTTGTTAATAAATGTAGACTCAGCAGAATACATTTTTGGGGGGGACACAGGGTTTTTTTTTGTCAATTATTAGATACTAAGAATTTTATTCTACAGAAGTTGGAAAAATTCTACCCTGTTCCCGTGTTAAGTCCAATAGTAGAGAATGCTCACTCTTCACATTCAAGTTGCTGTTATGTCTGGGAAGGAGTATCTAGATGAGAGGTGGGCTGATACGTGCTCTCAAGCTGTCAACAGCTGTGTAATTCTACCTAGCACCCTGCAGGCTCCTGTATCTAGCTTCTGTATTTCCACATGAATAGCAAAACTGTCTTTCACTTTTGCGCATCCCAACCAATGTCACAAACTAGTAATTTTTCAAACCAAATCATATTGCTTCAGGACAATTCCCTACATTAAAACCTTGTAACCTAGTGTAGGAAAGACTAAGGAAATGTCTGGCAATATGTGCAAACCTCCAGGGCAGCACTCTCCAGCAGAAATGCAGTACAAGCAACATATGCAATTTTAAGTTTTCTAGTAGCTACACAAATAGGTAAAATTAATTCTAATAATTTATTTTATGTAGCCTAGTATATCAAAAGGTAGTAATGTAACCAATATAAATTTTTTAATTTACAAAGTTTTTGACAATGGGGTGTATTTTACACTTTCAGTGTATCTCAATTTGGACCAGCCACATTTCAAGTGCTCAATAGCTGCAGGTGGGTAGAAGTTACCATATTAGAAGATGCTGCTCTACCATGAGCTCACAGATATGGGAAATCTGAGGATGAACCCAAGAGTTAAATAGGGGTGGGATGAAACAATGTGTAAGCTCCTGCCTCCACGCGGAAACTGTGTCATTCTAAGAATCTTGTTACTGGTTTCCTATGGTACTATGTAGTCACCTAGTTCACTTGAAGATCCTGGACTGATACTGAACACATTCCCAGAGGGAGAAATCATATGGAGAATCCATTGTGGTCTAAGGCATTCTCAGCCACAAAAGAACTGTGCCTGGTGTCACTGATGTATTTGAATTTGGGAAAATAACTTTATATAGTTCCATCTGCTCTCTTTTTGAAAAAAACAAGTTTCCACTAGATCAATCATAATAGGATTTTGTGATTTTCGTCCCCTGTAACTGAATGAAACTCAAACTATAGGTGGCTGCCATGTCCCCACATGTTTTTTCCTCAGTGCATGGGCAGAGAGAAATCTCTGGTGTCTTCCTCTTTCTTATAAGGACACCAATCTTTTAAGACTAGAGCCTCACTCTTAAAACTTCATTTAGCCTTATTTTCCTTTTCCCAAATAGTCACACTGGGGATAGCATTTCAACCTATCCATTTTAAGAACACAATTCAGTCCATAATGCAACACATCAGATTGAGGAACTTGCCATATACTTTTCTCAGTGTAAAACACATGTTAAGTATATATAATGTCAACTTTTATAAGTTTTATCATTCCTATGTTTGTCATAGAATAGGAAGTGTGACTGGTGTGTGAGGACTCAAAGGGAGCAAGAAGAAGATAAGTCACAAAGATGAAAGACGGGAGACAGATGTCTGTTCATCACAGAATTTGTCTATAGCAAGGACACTACAGCCCCACAATCCAAATATGGTCCATCATCTACTTTTATAAATACAGATTTTGTATCTCTTACCCAAGATGCTAGGGACAAGAAATGGGGAATATTTGCATATATCTCTATCCCTATCTCTATCATCTATCTTTCTGATATATATATATATAGATATATATATATATATCTATATATATATATATCCATCTGCATGTATATATCCCTCCCATCCCCAAATTCTCATGTGCTCAGAGAAGGGTTTTTGAAGGGTGGTTGGATCATGGGAGCCCTGTATTCCAGAGTGAATTCATCTAGGGTGAATTCAGTGGCTCCTTCGCTCCCTGGTTCCTGGCTGCCAAGACACGAACAGCTTCTCCTCTGCCTGGCCCTTCAGCCATACTATTTCTGCATTGGTGTCAGCTGACCATGGATTGAAACTTCTAAAACTGTGAGCCAAAATAAACTTCTCCTCCTTTAAATTGTGACTGGTGGCCATTGTGTCTTGGTGATGAACAAAGTGACTGAGATGCTGAGCATATGCAAGTGGGTATAAATCAAAAATACAAATTCAATTAAATCACTTTTGATGTCATGTCCTTACACTCCATGTAAATCAAGCTGCATAAACCCAAATGTCATGTTCTTTCAAATGACATTATCGGTCTGATGGATTTTCAGATAAAAGAATAGAATTTACATTTCTAGTGATCCTAGAAAAATAATTAATTATCAGCAGAAATAGTCACTTCTGCTTGTTTATGGCATACTTCAATTCTACATCTACAAAGTATATGGCAGGAGGAAGTACATTTGAAAATATAGTCTACATATAGTAATGGAATAGAGATTAAAAATGAAGTCTAATGCTTTGACTGTCATGAAAGAAATTCAGAGAACCCATAATATAATGAAAAGTGGCCACCTACATATTCTCATCTCTAGAATTCATCTTGTTTCTAGAGTGTTAAGTGACAAACTGCTAGAGCTTTTTTTTTCTAAGGTCTCTAAAATGAGAATTGAAAAGTTGTATCCCCAGTGGATATTTTCTGAAGTTCTAGAAGTCCATTGAAAAGTCAACTGGGAAATGATACATCCTTCTCCATTCACAAGCCATTCCTGAGTGCTCAGGAGAAGTGCCAGTAGTTGAGGGGGTGGATTTAGCTCAGTGGTGCCGTCTCCTACTTCTCAAGTGCAAGGTCCTGAGTTCGATCTCTGGTACAAAAAAAAAGAGTCAATGAGGAAGTAGTTGGATGGGCTCCTGATATAAGAATGTCTTTACTGAAGGACATCTTGTATTGCTGCTTACCCTCAATTAGCTCTTACCTGAAAGCACAATATACTATTCTAGAAAAAGAGTAAAATTCCAACACTATCACTTAATGTTAAACAAGAAACAATAACAAAACATGAACAATAAAAGCAATAGTATAGAACTGTGAACCAGTTTTTTCTTATTTTTTTGCTTCCTACCACAAAATTATCAGAAAAAGGTGTATAATTTTGACTCAGAGGATGTTTGAGTTAACATGACAAAATTATAAATAATGAGCAAAAAATACTCGTTCTGGTTTGAATATTTTAAAAGTTAAGTAAATCCAAAAGAATAAAGTTTTAAAGAAAAACAAAAGAGACTGACCTTTAATACTGGCCAAGAGTACTGGTTAGTGTCTTATCAACAACTGGTTTTGAAGAATCTAGGTAGTCATATGCAGCAGAACAGAATTAGACTGTTATTTAACACCTATACAAAATCTATTACAAAATGAATCAAGGAATTGCATGTAAGACCTGAAACTGTAAAAATGATAGGAAAAAAACAAGGAAAGCTTCATGACATTAGTCTTCTCAGTGATTTCTCAGGTAATACACCAAAACATAGGAGATGAAAGCAAAAATCAGGTGCAACTGCATCAAACCAAAAGCTGCTACACAGCAAAGAGAACAATCAGCAAAGCGGAAAGGAAAATTGTAGAATGGGATTAAATATTTTCAAACCATATATCTGATGAGAGGCTAGTATCCCAAATACTTTCTCTACCTCAGTAGCAGAACTACATGTAACAAACCAATAATGCCCATGGGTACATGAGAGTGTGTGGACATTGCTAATCATCAAGAAATGCAAACCAAAACCACAATGAGCTATGGCCTCAAACCTGACCGGATGACTGCTATTGAAAACAAAAGGTAAATGTTCACAAAGTGCAGAAATTGGAAGCCTTGTGTACTCTTTATGAGAGAAATTTTGCAATCATCAGGAAGAACAGAATAGAAATTCTTCAAAAAATATTAAAAATTTAATTTCCATATGAGCAAGTACTTCCACTGCTGGGCATGAATCCAAAAGAATTGAAATCAGAGCCTGAAAGAAATAATGTACTCTCGTGTTTAGTGCAGGGTTATCCACAATCACCAAGAGGTGAAAGGACCCTAAATGCCCACACACAGAGGGATAAGGAGAATGTGGGATAGACGTACAATGGACTATCGCTCACCCATAAAAGTGTCACATGTTACAACATCCCTTGAGGACATCGTGCTGAGTCCAAGGCAAATACAAAGTGGCAGATTCTGTATCAATCTGAAGCAGCCCCATTCATAGGAATAGAATGCAGAACGGAGGGTGCCAGGAGCCAAGAGAAGGGTTAAATAAAATGGCTATTCCATGGGAATAAGGCTTTAGGCATTGGAAATAAAAAGAAGTTCTAGAAAACTGCTGTAAAATGTTGTGTTTATAATTAACACAACTCCACTGCACCCTTGAAATTTGTCAACTGGGTGAAACTCATACCCTGTATATTTTGCACAATTAAAAAAAATCTGCCTGGCAGCATCCCGAGGAGGTAAGAGCCTCCAAAACACATCTACTGAACCTAGTACAGTACAGCCAGAGATAGATTTGGGCATATTTTCTTCTTAGCTGCAATGTTAAGTATATTTTTACACTGTACTGTTTTCAGTATTTTCCTCATAATACATATGGTTATGGCAAGGATTAATTGTAATACCTCAGCTTGATTGGAGTAGGAAATACCTGGCAGGTTAGTGAAGCACAGCACTGGGTGTGTCTCTGAACAAGGGACATGGAGGCCAGCAAACAGAGGAGGGCAAGACACACCCTGCTTGTGAATGGCACCAAGCAATAGACTTAGAGTCGGGATGGAATAAAAGAAGAAAAGAGGAAGAGAGTCTGCCTGTTTTGAAGCACTTCCATCTTCTTTTATTCTTTTAATTATTATTTTTTACTTGTATATGTTTGCAGTACATAATGCTTACATTCCTCATGGGGAGTTGGTACATGTACATAATACCTCTTAAGTCTTTCATCTTCTTTCCCTCCCCTTCCTCCTCCCTCCCCCCATTTCTTGGTCCACTTTCCTTGCAAAATATTTTTGCCAAATATTGATCTCCCTATATTCTTATATATCTTTTATTTTCCTCTTTATTTATATTTTAGTTTTTCATATAAGAGAAATCATGCAATACTTAAGATTGTATGTCTGATTTATTTTGCTTAACGTTATAGTTTCACTGTGTATCTTTTCCTACAAGTGATTCATCTATCCTTCTGTATAGCAAAGTAGTACTCCATGGTGTATAAATACCACATTTTCTGCATCTGTTCATCTGTTGATAGACATATAAGTCACTTTCAAGATTTAGGTATTATGAATTGTTTCACTTCAGTCTTCTTGAGCTGGTGCATCCCTTGTTGCTGTCACCTTTGGACATCAGTCTTTAGGTCTCCAGTGTCTTCAGCCTTCCAACACAAATTCACATTGATAACTCAATAGTGAAACTTCCTGGCCTTCGGCCTTGGACTGGTGCTACATCCTTGGTGTAGAGAACAGGGAAAGGGGACATTACTAGAACCTCTGCAGTTAAGTCCTAGTCTCCTGCGAGCCATGGCAGTACATGGGGAATTACAGGAAAGGTAGAAAAATGAGACTGAGAAGAAGCTGAGCTTTGGGTCTGATCAGTGCTGCTTTGGGCAGCAAAGATGAAAGCCCCCAGCTTACTGCACCTTTTATTCAGTACATCAGGAGAAACAAAGTGTAACAAATGACTTGCAGAGAGTTCAGTACATCCTGCATAAATAAGATGTAACAATCCAAGAACAAGGAGGAACTGAGTAGATGTTTGTTCCCTCCAGGATGTTTTCAACTCCCAGGACGTTTCTTGTCCTGGAGAATCACAGACAGCATCACCGGATCATTGAGGTCTCAGTTGTGACCAGAGGCCAAAATGCAATTATGTCTCAGAATTCCATAGCTGGGCTGTAGGCAGGAGAACTAGGCTAACCAAATGATTTTCCCCTAAAATTATGTAGCATTGCTCCCAACACTTGGTCCCTCTTGTTCTGAGACTTTCATTGTCTTGGACTGAGCAATATAGATATATTCTGTTCCCCTAGAGAACCTTAACTAACATGGATGTGTTAGTCAACTTCCCCACTGGTGGGAAAAAATACCTGACAACCGCAACTTAGAGAAGGAGAGACTTATTTTGACTCATGATTTTAGAAGTCTCAATCCATAGTCAGCTAGCTTCCAAGCAGAAACTTCATGGTAGAAGGGCACAGCTGAGGAAAACTGCCCACCTCATGGCATCTAGGAAGACAGAGCAGGAAAAGATCCAGAGGGATGGAGCTGGGGACCAGATATAGTCCCCAAGGTCATGCCCCTGTGACCCCCCCCAGACACATTGAGATACGTGTGCTTCTAATTTCTGAACACCTCTCCAGCCAATCAGGCTGACAATCAAAATTAACTATCTCAAAGGGCTATTTCCTAATTTCCCAGTCTTCTCTTAGTGTTACATTATTTTCTTATATTCTTTATTGTTTCACAATTGCTCATCTATTAAAAGTATTTACAGACATTATTAGACAATTGGAGTAATATTATACCAGAATTCCTCACTTCCTTCCAGGTCATACAAGACAGAAGTAGCACATGACTCTATTATATTTTAGAGATTATAAAATCTTGGATGAATGAATAAAGGATTTAAACTCAGAAAACTTAATGATGGTATATATGCAAGTATATGCAGAAATTTATATTTTAAATTGTTACAATAATTCTTTACTTCCATAGAAAACAACTATTTGGAGCCGGTCCCAGCACCCGGAAGGAAGCTCCTCTTCTGCCATCCCAGGGTCCTAGGGCCAAGAATGTGAGCCCATCCCAGCACCCGGAAGGAAGCTCCCCTGCTGCCACCCCAGGCTCCTAGGGCCAAGAAGGTGAGCTGGTCCCAGCACCCGGAAGGAAGCTCCCTGCTGCCATCCCAAGCTCCTAGGGCACAGAAGGTGAGATGTATGGGCGCCAGAAGCACCCCCCCC
>NW_004624774.1:7590533-7617776 GCF_000247695.1 Heterocephalus glaber
AGAGGGTGAGGAGGAGGAGGAGGAGGAAAGGGGAGGGGGAGGAGGAGGTAGAGGAAGAGGAAGAAGGGGGATGAGGAAGAGGAGAATCATCAAAGTTTCATGGCCATTTGGAGTCACAAAATGTAGCACACAGTGACTGCTTCCAAGAGTAATGACAATTCAAAACACTTCCATGTTTCATAGGCTTCAATTTTTGCTTAGTGATAAATCGTATTTTTGTAAATGAAATTTTACTCTCGGTTTGTCACATTGTCACATATATATTACCAAATTCTATTACTTGAGAAATTGAACAGATTAAAAAGCAGAGAGAACAGAACCATGAATGCTCTGTGTCCATCACTGGGATTTTCACAATGACAAAATTCATGGTACAAGACTTCAGAAGTGGTAAAAAGTAGTTATCTAAAAATAAAACATTTTATCATTTAGGGAAATTCCATAAATAATACTAGCAGAAATATATTATACACACCTGAAATCCTGGAAGATGAGCCAGGAGGATCACAAGTTAAAGCCTAGCCTTGACAACTTAGTGACTTAGGAAGAGACTGTCTCAATACAAAAATAAGGCAATAAATTAAAAAAAAAGACCTGAGGATGCAGTTCAATGTAAAGACCCTAGATTCATTCCCCAATATTGCAGAAACAAGACAAAACAAACTACCAAAAAATTGATGCTAACTAATGCGAATGTCTATGTGTGGAGGTAAAAAGTTTTCTTACCAGAAAAATAGCTCCATGGTCAGATAGCATATGCAAAGAACATCTTGGGAAAAAGGAAGAAGAACGTGACCAAGAAGAAATAGAAAAACCAAAGGTAAGAGAGGTGTGTGTGGCCATTTTCCTTCAAGCATGTTCCAGAGTCTTTTATGCACTTGAATGATTCATACTTCTCTGGTAAATATATGGGCGTAAGTTATTATTTCAGTGGGTCTGGAAATCTAGGCTGATGATTTTTCCTAGTGAGATACGTTGAGAGGTTGAGGCCCAAGAAAATAATGAAAACAAAGGCTGAAACTCAGTTTTGGCGATTTTTATTTGTCACCATCCGTTCTGCCTTCATGAATATTTGTTTGCTTTGAGTTAAGCTGCATAGAGAAATCCAAGCAAATGATATGGAGACTGCTAGGAGAAAGAAAATGCAGAACTAGATTCAATGTAGCATTCCTGTTAATAGCAGGAAAAAGAAACAAAGCACAAGAAAAGAATATTTCCTCTCATCCTTCAGTTTGAAGCTTGGGGAGAGCAAGTGTTCTTAACTAAGAATTCAAATCCTCACAAAAATAATCTTTTCAAATACATTAAAAATAAAACAGACAGAATATTCTATGTAAGGATATTTCATTTGTCTTGTTCTTTCCTTTTTCTTTGAAACTTTGGTATGCCCTAAAGGGTTCCTTTGAAAATAAACTTCTTATACCTTTATGGAAGGAAGTAATTTTGTCACTTGGAGCAAGGTGTTTAAAGTCTGCAGAAAATAGGCTCCTATTCTCTCACAGAGAATGGCACAGGGATACTACAATATCTTTTTTGATGAATGCATTTTGGAGATGGCTCCCAGGCCCTGGATTATAAAATTGGGAGGAACTTACTGAAGGTATTTACAACTCTAAGATGAGAGTGGAATAGTGGTTACCAGAGGCTGAATGGATGGATGGGGGTGAGGGAGGAAATGGGAGAGGTTGATGAACAGGTGCTAAATCATAGTTAAATATGAACAAGAAGTTCTGGTGTGCTATTGCACAGTTGGGTAACTGCAGATAATGATAATGTACTGTTTATTTCAAAAATCTAGAAGAAAAGGTTCTGAATACATTCACAGTAAGGAAATAAATGTTTGTGATCTTTAATCTTATTTAACCATTGCATAATGTATACATGTATTGATATATCACATGAAGCCCCATAAACATGTACACTTAAGATTTTATGTCAGTTAAAATGTTAAGACATTAACTGAAAGGAAAAAAGTCAGTTATACATTCTAAAGTAAGTCCTCTACATAAAGGGAGGTCAATAAGAGGCCAGACTAAAGTTTCATCCAGCAAAAGAGATTAAGGTCATCTTCGTCAGTCCAAGCAGGTTAGACCACAAATTCTGTTATCCAAACCAATGGCCAATACCAGAGGAGGAGAACACGTAAGTCTGGATCAGGCTATCATGGGGCTTTCATAAACTCCCTGAAAAGATATAGAATTTGTCTCATACCCTAGGTTGGATGGGCCATTGATGTGGTGTTATTGTAGATAGGTAAGTTAATAAGTTATCTTGTAGGCAGTTAGGGCCAGCCCTGGAGGAGTCAATGTGAAAGGTGATGGAGACACATTCACTGAAGGTCAACATTATTAAAAAGAAAAAAAGAAAGAAAGGAAGGAGGGAAGGAAGGAAGGAAGGGAAAGAAAGAAAGAAAGAAAGAAAGAAAGAAAGAAAGAAAGAAAGAGTACTACACTTACTTCCCCTAGAGATAAATAGCAGTGATTGATATTCTAAGTAGGCATAAATCTCCCTAGCCCATTTCCTTTCCAACTTGTTTTCCCACTTGATCCCCATTTAATCAGTATTACCTGGGTAACTGTACTTGTAATCTTATTGGTTGATCATAGTTTTGTTCCACCTTATGCTCACCTTGTGATTTCCCATTAGATCTTATTAGTTAACTAGAGTTTTGTCCCACTTTGTACCTGCCCCACCTCGTGGCTTTGCTCCATAAAAAACCCCTGGGAAACATGGTCCTGGGGAACCCAGTTTCTGATCCCTCTTCTGTCTCTCTTAGACAGAAGCTATCTTTCTCTCAATAAATTTTTTCTACTCCTAACCTCTGTTGTTCCTAGAATTCATTGATTGATTTTAGAGAAAACAAGCTTGTGTTTTGGATATATACCAGGTTGCGAATTATAATATTGCCCTTGTTTGGATTATTTTTTCTTATTTGGATTACTTGGTACCTTATATCATTTTTGGATTGTCAGTGGTATTGCTATAAAGGAAAAAAACAGTTGTTGGCATCTAAACAAAAGCAGTGCAGTATTGTGGTGGAAACACAATTGGACCATAGAGGGGGCTGAACCATAAAAGTTGGATAGATTGAGCAGGGGAATTGAGACTTTCTGTAGGAGGTCATGGGGTCTTGGATCATCTAAAAGGTGATAATCTGCATTATAAATAGTGAGAAGGGTTTGTTTTAAATATGTTGGTTAGAGGTAACATTGGAAAATAGGCATTGAATTACTTCATAACCAAGAACTGGAGCCTGGCATTCAGTGAGAAATCCTTGTTGAGAAGCTTTTGGAATATGGTAGCTGATGACGGAGTCACAGACTAAGGATTCCCTGAGGTAGATGTGAACCTTTTATCTTCATTGTTTTCCTCTCCCAGTATTAGTTCAACTGGAATTTGCACAAGTTTGAAAAAGTTAAAGATATTTTAACCTTACTTCTTTCATACAGCATTTACTATTTTTCCTCTGAATAATACTACATTTTAGGATTGAATATTGTTTATAACCCTCTATGTTGCTGCATTTTTGTATTCATTAATAAAGCCATACTAGTAATATACAATCTTCTTTATTTTAGAATAGTTTACTTCACTTTTACATAGTTAATACATTGGATTTGTGGAATTTTGTTGTTTGATTTCTCAATGATGATATGGATGAGAAACACAAAGGCCATCATTAATATCTAAATATTACAAGATTCAGAAACAGAGTTTTACAAAATACTTCCTCAACTCTGCATTCCATGAGTAGTTATTTGTGTGATGATTTTCCCCTATTGTGGTATAAGCTCCCTCAGGGTAAGGATTAGGCCAGTGTTTTTCACAGTAGAATCTCCAGTGCCCTTTACAAAATCCCTGACTTAAACATGCCCTATGGGAATCACCTGACCAGTGATGTTCTGCTCATTAAATCTGCAACAAAATGAAATAGAAAAAAAATTAAATTATTTATTCTCAGGTGGAAAGTAATTTTACATTTATTATTTTTAATGTGATGAAATGGGTCTGTGACTCTCACCCTACAACATCCACATCCATAGCAGTGGCTAAGAAGTCCCAAAACAAAATAGCATCTCCTGGTGGCTCCTCTGACCCAGGCTGTTTAAATGTTAGTTCAGTTAAACCTCCAAAGAGCACCTTATAGAAGGTGTAATTACCACAGAGTGCAGGTGAAAATCTTTCATAGTTCACAGGGGAGAAATTTATTCACAAGTTGACAAAATAGCGTAACTAGGTCTTCTATTTCTGCTGCCACAATCCTTTCTCGGCAGTGGGGTGTCTGCTCCTTACTGCACTGGAGAATAAATAATTTACTCAAGAATATGGTGGATGTTTTCAAAATATCCCAGTTTTGATACAAGTGTAGAGCCCATAAATTAGAAAAAAGTACTATCTCTTCTATTTTAGGTGACCGAGTTCCTTTTGGGAAATCTTCTGTAGATTTATTTATAGGCACTTATTAAAATGAGATAATAAGAGATATATTAACTGAGGTTAAAAATATCTGTTAATTCCAGTACTTTAAATAATAATGAAAAGTTGGGATCACACCAATCAACAATTGAATTATATTAATATTATTAGAATTCATATATGAAAGAACATGACATCATGCTTGTTTTATATGGCTACATATGAGACCAAGACAATGAAATAACATATTTATAAATGAAAAAAAGACTATATTACAAAAATTTGATTGAATATCAGAATAAAAACATGTACATATGTCTCTATGTGTGTATGTATATAATTTTTTAAACTGGAAAATATATTTTAATGTATGCTTAACACATCTTTTATTTGTGAGACTTCATGTTTGCCTTGGTAACTATTTTTTGTTTGTTTGTTTTTGCTGGGACAAAATACCCAATACCTGCAACTTACAGGAAGAGAAATTTGTTTTGGCTCTCGGTTTCAGTCCACAGCATGATAGCTTTAAGGGAGACACAAGAAGGCAGAGTGTTACGGCAGAGAAGACTGTGTTCAACCCATGGCAGCCTTGAAGCAGAGAAAAGAGGAGCCAGAGACAAGAACACAGCCCTCCAGGTCATGACTCCAGCAACCCACCTCCACCTAGGCCCAACCTTGTAGCGAACTGCACATTCAGCTACTGAACTCATTAGTGCATGAATCCACTGATCAGTAAAGAAACTCCACAACCCAATCACCTTCCCAAAGCACCACCTTTGAGCTCATGAGACTTTTAGGGAGATATTCTAGATCTAAACCATAACAATGTCATATTTCTATTTTTATAGTTTTGTTTTTCAAACTTCTAAGTGAATATATATTTCCTTTGTAAAAGGAAAGTTGGTCTTTTTAGAAAGGAAACTAGAGGCAAGAAGTTTGGCCACCAGGAGAAATGAAGCTGTGAGCACATATCCTCCCTGTTAAAACAGCAAGGGTTGTGGATTGCTACAGGGACAAAGCCACAACTGCTGCACGTGGCTTCCACAGACTTCATACATCATTGAAGACTTGTGTGCCAGCCTTCTGCTCCTTAGGTGTTTCTACGTTTTTTATTTTATCCAAAAGCACTAGTTATTCCTGTGGAGTATGCTATGATTTCTCTGATATGCTCTTTGCTACTATAGTTTTCTCACACTATTGCTTCTCTTGGATTGAGGACCAAGGACTTCCCTTTCCCATGATCACTTCTCACTAAAGTCTTCTTCAACACCCTCTGCTGAGGGTTGATCTTGACTCAATCTGAAGGCTAGACCCCCAAGGGCCTCCTTGACCAGCACACAATGCCTCAGTGCCTTCCCTCTCCTACGAAGCTACTCAGATTTCTCCAGAGACCCTAACAAGTGCACCTTAAAGGAGTAGCACCAGCACAAAACAGCATATTACATGCCTCTGGCTTTCCTCCGTATTCCAAGGTGGGTCAAGTGCAGCATGGGGCACGGGGAGAGGGCCTTCTGCATTGTACTTTGGACCTCTCCTTTCTCGTGCTGCTTCTCTATTTCTGGAGAACCTAGGGAATATGTAAGGGTGAGATGGAGGGGGGCTTAATAAACCATGGTTTCCAAATTGTTTCAGAATAGGCAGAGCAGGCAAAGTTGTCCAATTGTCCTGAGAGTGAAGCACTCTAGAGACAGGGCAATGTCTCCAAATATGTCCATGATAGCATATCAGCAATGAGTTTATATAACTTACCTACTTATATGTAAGATAAAACCCTAGAGGATGGAAAGCCAGGTCACCGTTCAGGATTAGGAACCCAGAAAGTGTGCTCCTTTTTAAGACATCTAAGATACTTCACATTACAATAATAGAATTATGCACATAGAATAACTTCTGATGTATTTCTACTTTCTGAATATTCACAAGTCTTTCACTGAATTCTATATTTTTAATCTCTCAGTCTTTAAGATGGTTAATCTGGTTTAACTTTCCCTACACACTTATTTTTGAAGAGGGGCAGAATAGGCTTTCTGCATGCAGTGCACAGTAGATATAATAGGCAGACTGAAGATGGCTGTTAATTTCAAAAATAGTTTTAATAATCTGTTTCTGTTTTGTTGATTGTATTAGAGGACAACACTCTGAAATAATACTTAGAGCATCGCTTCAAGGAAACACCAGGAGAAAAAATGGCCAAATCTTTCCTGGTACTCTGCTCACTTTTGGTCTTCATCATGATTCATTCTGCCTCACCTTTCGGTGAGTAATGTGGCTGTTCCTGGCAGGCATGTAAGGTTGATTGGTGGGATTTGAAAATGCTTTTAAAAAACTTTTTAAAATTATTAAATGGCCTATATAGTATCCAATATATGCATATACACATATGTGATCTATATAATAAAGAGGTACAGAATGTGTTCAAAAAGACAAAAAGACTCTAGGCCAATGGGAAGACACCTTCTTTTTCCCATCTATTCCATGCAGATATGAGAGGGGCTTAGGTGATTCAGTGAAATAGTATATGAAAGAGAAAAGCAATATGCACATAACAGAGCAGAAATTAAAACTATTTTATTCTGCCAAAACATTAAATTGTAATCTCAAATACAGGTTGGTTAGTGTTAATCAAAACAAATATTTGGTACCCTAGGCTGGAAATCTGTATGAGAGTGTTTTGCATTGATATAATACCTTCTGATCATTCACAGTAGAAGCATTGTGTGTGTGTGTGTGTGTGTGAGTGTGCATGTTTTGAGACAGGGTCTCACTGTGTAGCCCAGAGTGGTTTCAAACTCACATTGATCCTCTTGCCTCAGCCTTCTGAATGCTGAGATTACAGGCATAGCCCACCCTGCCAGTCTCCACAATTAAGAAAAAAATAAATGAATACATGTATAAATGAAACAATGCTCTCAAATATTGCAAGACTCCTTGATAATAAATTAGAACTATTTTATTCTGCCAAAACATTAAATTGTAATTCTCCAGGGATTAGATTCTGTAACCATTTTTATGTATTCTGTAGTTTCAGGCCGTCGAGAATGGTGGCCACCACATGGAACTATTAAGGTGCTCTTCCACTAGATTTCCCAGGAGTAAACTTCTCATCTGTGTTTGTTTATTTCTGATTGTTATTTTGGAACACGACTTCAGCGAGAACATCCATGACACTTCAAGACCTAGTCACAGGAGGTTGCCGGGTACACTGTTAGTTTGGGAGCCCAAAGCAGAGTGATCCAGACTGGGAACGAAGTTTCAGGCTGTCCAGAATGGTGGCCACCACGTGGAACTATTAAGGTACTTTTCCACTAGATTTCCCAGGGCTAAACTTCTCATCTGTGTTTGTTTTATTTCTGATTGTTATTTTGGAACATGACTTCAGCGAGAACATCCACGACACTTCAAGACCTAGTCACACGAGGTTGCCAGGTACACTGTTAGTTTGGGAGCCCAAAGTAGAGTGATTCAGACTGGGAATGAAGCCAAAATTCAGTCACATGTACACCAGAGAACCCCCACAGGATCTGAAAAATGTTTATGAGTCTGACAATTGCCAGGGCCATGACAGATTTTCAGATGCTGTAGATTCCGGTGTTACCATGGTTCCTGACTCAAACAGCTTACCATTTGGTGCAGGGAATGCTTCTGAATGTCCTGAAATCTACAGAAAGTGGTACATTATGAACGGGAAAAATAGCATCTGGGATACAGATGGAGGATATGTAAAGGAATAGAAATTTTCTATTTGAGGCCTGTACCGTGAATAGCACTTTGGCCTAGAAAGTGCAATGAGGTTCTGCTGAAAGACAGGTCCTGGAAAGTCCTCAATGAATATAATTTCAGTTTTCCTTTTTAAAAGGTCAATCATGAGTTGACTGATAAGAAATACATTTTGAGGGAAGCTTGGTCCTAGTGCACTGATCCTAGTGCAGAGCCTATCAGAGGTTACAGTTCCAGCAACACATTAAATAGAATTTGTTCAGGATTCATACTCTGAGCTCATAAAGTTCAGATCTAGAATTTTCCTCTCCAGAAGGCTGCCTTCAGAAGTACCTCCCTAATTATACTTATCTTTTCTTATTTTCTTTTTTCTTTCTTTTCTCTGCATGCACATGTGTGCATGTGTGTGTGCAAGCATGTGTGTGTGTGCATGCATGTGTGCATGTGTTTTACTAGTAATGGAACCCAGAGGATTCTCAGTGTGCTACATTCTTTCTCTCTGTCTTTTTTTTTTTTTCTTTTTGAGACAGTCTTGCTAAGTCACTGAACTGCCCAGTCTGGACTTCCTCTGCCTCCCAGAGTGCTGGTTTTTTCCTTTAAAAAATATTTATTAACTTTCTAAATTGATCCCTGATTACAATTGAGCCCTTTTTAATTGAGCCCTGTCTGAGCATGGTTGTAATTGCACATTGTATTACTCTCGATTTTAGATCAAATGTCCTTATAAGAGAGTAAATTTGAGTTGACTCCGTGGAACAATGGACCTGTGTCGTGGCCTAAAACAACCTATCTGTGGCACCAGTTCTGTGACCTATGACAATCCCTGAAGCTTATACATTGAGAGCTTGTGAGTATTATTTGGGGAAAAGAAAAGAACTATGGCTAAGATTGTCCATAGCAATTAGTATCTACCTCTCCTATCAAGTACATACCCTTGAAATCAGCAATTTGATCAAGTTTTCCCAAATAGTAATCAGGTTCCTCTTAGAAGAGCACGTTAACAGAAAGTCTACTGGAGAAGAAAATGGACTCTACTGAATTTTGTCCCTCAGATTCTTTCTTTCCCTGAGCTCTCAGATTCCTTCATGCTTGTTGATAGATTTCTATGTGACATTCTTAAATACCCCTTCAAGCCCTCAAATTATTTGATTTCAAGACAAATTACAGCTTGCCTTCTCTTAGATATTTTCAATTCCCTATATATCTGAAACTCTGAAGTAGATTGAGATAACTGCAAAGTTTGTGTTCTTTATTTAGGATTCAGAACTTAAATTTTTAGCTTCATATGACATGAAATCTGAGCTTAGACACTGAAATCTCAAGTCACAATGATTTCAGTTTTGATCCCTCTATGAGCCAGTGCATTCTGCAAGGAAAAGAAAAGAAAACTTTCATTATGACATCAAACTGAAGCTGAGGACTGATATAGCACTTACATATCAAAAGCTCAGAATCATTTATACAACTTATTTTCAAAAACACCATAGCATATATCGTGATGTCTTAGAATCATGAAAAGATGACTGAGTAGGAGAATTAAAAACCTCCCTTCTGCCTTTAGTCAATTCTTTACTTTATAATCTGGATCTTAGTTTGCTCAAATATAAAATAAGGGAGGTAAATAAAAGTATTTTGTAGCTCATGACATAACAAATCATTTATTATGGCCTTTCCTTTAGGAAATCCCTTGGAAGAATTAAGTTTCGTCATGATGGCAGTTGCTAGCTGAGTGGATTTGGATGTGGAAGATGACTTCTTTTTCTTGCCATCACAACAATTCTCCTCTTACACATTGTCCCTCCTCCATCCCTTCTTGCATGTATCTTGGTGACAGACAGCTGCCATTATTTATCTCAAAGTAAATAGCACAAGGTTCCTTTTCAGACTGCTCCTCTCATTGACTCACTGACTTCTACACTTTCCCAAATAAAATGAACTTTTCTGGGCTAGCTATGTAGTTTAGTGGCATGGCATGCTGGAGGTGCTGGGCTTAATCTCCACCATTACAAATAAATAAATAAATGAATCAATAAAATAAATAAATAAACTTTTCTGAAAGTTTGATTTGACTTGTGTCTAAATTCTGTGTATCAAATCTCAGAAGTAGAACAAATCGCACATTTGAGCTGTTAATCAAAAACAAATGTGATTAATCACCTTTCTAATACTGTGAACAGTGAAGTAATCTACGTCAAGCCTCCAGTCGTGTTTACCATAGAGCATGACCAAAATTCCTTCTATACTTCTCGACTTTAAAAAGCTGTTGCCGAGTTTCTACAGTGTCCACATTGAACATCTTTGCATTTAGGTTCAGCCTCAAGGCAGAGCCACTTAGATCTGTCCAGCTCAGCTCAGCTGGCACTGCATCTTGACTGGCCCCTCTTTTCTGCATAAAAGGAAGCCCATATTGTTGCTATGTATGAACATTCTATTGGTCATTTTTCTTAAATTCTCTAAGCATATATTTTAATCCTTAGCATATAGAGTTTTTTTCTCAATTCTACATCCTCTGGGCACACAATTGTGTGCCCACACATACACTCTCTTAATGTAGAGAGCAAACCAATATGCATTAATACTCTCTCTTCCACTCAGTAGCTTGCTTCCTTCTGGATGTTTGGGATACCTCAAACACTCTGCTTCTCGGTAGTCTTGGAAAGTTGTGGTTAGCCTTGGTGGACACATGTTGAATCCCTGGTTCCAGTGAGAAGGAAATCACCTTTCGTTACCTGTGATCTAGCATATTTACAATATGAAGAATAAACAGCTCTGGGGAAAAAGAGATATTCCTTGGCTTTATAGCATGCCAACTTCCATTACTGAAAGTCCCTATCTGTGTGGGAACAGGAGAACTCCAGATGCTTCCAATGCTATTGTTCTCATTTCATTTTTGTAAGTCCTTTTTCATACAACAATCAATCACATCTTAATGTCATCCAGTAGGTTTTTCTTCTCAAACAATCATGACCACCAGCCTCGCATGTGATTTTGCTGTTATCTCTAGTGCCCTCTAGCTCTTTCTTGACTTTGGGTAGTTTCCTTACACACATATCAACCAGCACCAATCAGTAATTGGCTTGGAACTCTTGTGGGCCTGTAAGCTCTGGTCACTTTGGGCTCTCTTTCCTTCTCAAATCTGTATCCTCAGCTCAAGGGTGCTCCACCTGGGCTCTTCTTTTCTGCTTCTAGAATTTCTCAGAATACAGTAACCAAGGCCAACCACAGAGTTAACATTTATTTTTCCATCTCTTGGAAATCAGTGTATTTTAATGTTTACAACTTTTGTGTTATTGTTTCATATATTTTGTCTGATATTTTATTGTTTTAGGTAGAAAAAAACATGTGATTTCTCTTACACCACACTGTCTGAAAGGAGTAATTTTACTCTGCTATTTTACTTACAGTGGACCCTTGACTTACGAATTCAATTTGTTCTTGAGAGCTGGTTGTAACTCAAGTTGGTCAGTTGAAGGCTGAAGCTGCTCTACACAGCCTTCAAAGTCTCTCTCCTCTATACAGGCAGATCTCAGTGACCTTAGAGAGACATTGGCCCAGGATTTCTCAGTTAACCCCACACAGGAAAGGATGTTGCAATGTTCCTTCCAGAACTCTTTCAGGGTTAAATCTGTATCTGAGACCATCTTGAAGCACAAGCAGCTGGATTGTAACTCAAGACTTTGTTCGCAAGTTAAAACTAAAATTTTGGTTGTAACCCAAGTTGTCTGTAACAGGAAAATTTAATGTATATTTTTCCCCTCTTATTCCTTCTTACAGCTACAATATAATACAATGTTACTGCTCTTTTTGTAAGAATTCAAAAGGATAAGACTAAACTTTGTAGTAACAGAAATCTTTTTAGTGGATAATAAGGCATTCATTTAAATATGCCACACACAACAAAAAGTGGCTTTGATATTTGCTTTTTGATTACAGACATTTTTGAGGAGGTAAAGGTCAGCATGTATGTAAATGCAAGACTGTCTTCTAGTGCAATTGCTGATTATAATTTTCACACTTACCACTGTCAACATAGAAGTTCTCCCTTAATAGTCCTAACTCTGATACCACTGCCCTCCTCCCCCCCTTCCCCCCCTCTCTCTATCAGTACCCAGTATCTTATTTGACGCTAAGAAGATAGTAGCTTCTATTTTTAGTTTGATATCCTTGGTTAATCCCCCTTTCTAAAAATCTTCTAGCTATTGATCAGTTCCAGGTTTTGCGTCTTCATCTCAATCATCCCGTACCTTCTTCTTGACAATCAAATTCACATCTGTAATTACTCTACTGCCTACATAACACTCGTATCTAGATTGTAAGACCTTTGCCATTTTCTTAGCATCAGAAAAAGGAAATTCTAATTTCATTGGCTTATGAAATCTTTAGTCACTATAAATTGAATATAAGTCCTGGTTTTCCTTTTTTCCCAAATGTATTTTGATGTAATAAATGTTAATGGCATTACTCCCTAAGCCTTATTTCATTGAAACTCAAATTCAATATATAATTTCTATACATTTCTTCAATCATATTAAGTGTTAATCAAACCTACAGATATTTATTTAATCCAAGTTATGTTTTCATAGGTTATTTTGGTATGACCTTAACTGTCACTTCCGCTTCCATAATTCTTTGTCTATTCTATAATCATTTAGATATTATCTGTTAAATTACTATCTTTTTTGAGTGATAACACAAACTACCATTTTAGGGTAATTTAGAAGACACTTTATTTGATCTACTACTTACACTCTAAAGACGAACTTCAACCATCATTAACTTATAAGAAACCCTAATTTGTCCATGAGGTGGCAGTAAAGGATTGTCATTTATACCAACTTTGAAACGATTTCAGCCAACTTGCTACTTATGAACACAGTAGTTTTGGGCAGGCTGCTGACAGGAAGAGCTACAGATTTCCTATCACTTAGCAGGAAGATATCCTTCTTTCCAGGAAGGTAAAGACTCTGCAGATACTCCAGGTTAGCTCTGATTCATGTCTCACATTTGGTAGGAGATGTGGGGAAAGTCTCTAATTAATTGAATATTTCTAATTAATGGAATGCTTCTAACTAAACACTATTTTCTGTGGAGCTCATCTTTATTTTCTAATTAGGTCCTTTTTACCACCAAAAATAAGCTAATCCAAAGATGGAGACTTCGGGATCTATTTTCCAAACAAAAATTAAGAATGACCTGGGTATGGGCCTATGTAAGCCAAAAAGGTTTATTATTGCTAGAAATAACAACCAAACCAAACAAATTTCTATTATGCTTAATTTTAAAGATTTTATTTTTAAATTTCAATTACTATTATTCTTGACAAGTTATAAATATATGTACTCATGAGGTACAATGTGATACTCCGACACATGTATACATTGTGGAATGAACAAATCAAGCTAATTACCATATTCAACACTACTTATTTTTGGTGTAAAATATTTGAAATACACGTACTTGTTTTTTATTTTAGTTTAGTAGCTCATGTATGCAGTACGTGTTTATATTCCTTGTGTGGAGTTGGTACAGGTACATAACACACCTTAAATCTTTTCTTCATCCCCATCCCTTTCCTTCTCCCTTCCTCCGCTTGGCCTTTGATTCCTTTTTTTTTCTTTTTGTACGTTTGCAGTACATAATGTTTATATTTCTTGCGTGGAGTTGGGACAGGTATATAACACATCCCCATTCATTCTTTTCATCACTTATCCCTGTCACCCTTCCTTCCATCTCTCGATCCTCTTCCCCTTTGGGAAAAAAAGATTCTTTTACTTTGAATACATTTATTCTAAGATGTTTTATTTACTTTTAAATCATGATAAATGGGATTGTTCTCTTTATATGGCTCTTTCTTTTAGTTTACCTAGATAGTATCAATTTTAGGATTCCATTGTGAATATATACCGCAATTATATAACATCAGCTGGAATTATTGCCTTGTCATTATGCTTTTTAGCAAATTAAGTATGGTTTAAGGAGAGATGAATGGGTGTTAAGTTGGAAAAGTGTAGATTCTTGATGTTTAATCTTGACTGCTATGTAATGGGATCGAGGAGCACCTAGGAAATTAATAGGGCACATTCTAGCTGTGTCAGGAGGGATGATTGGTGTAAGACATTTACTTTGGATGTGGGCAGAACTAGCCAATAGGCTGGGTTCTGAGGTAGAACAAAAGCACAAGGGGGAAGAATGCAATCCCACGCTCCCCCTCCTGGCTTCCTGGCAGCTCTGAGGTGAACAGATTTCCTGTGCTACACCCTGCAGTCATGATGTTTCTGTCTCACAAGATGGATTGGAACCTCTGAAACTACAAACCAAACACACTTTTCCTCTTTTAAATTGCTTTTTGCAAGTATGTTGTCATAGCAACAGAATACTGAATAACCAAGCATTCTTGGCTTCTTCATCAAAAATCAGTGGACTGTTAGTATAAGAGGTTATTTCTGCACTCGATTCTGTTCCATTGGTCCATGTGTCTGCTTTTGCACTATCAATCTGTTTTAGTTACTATAGCTTTGTAGTATATTGTGGTACTGGCAGTTGAATCAGGCCCTTTACACTGAGCTATATCCCCAGGTTTTTTTTAAGTTTTTTTTTTTATTTATTTTTAGACAGAGACTCGCAAAACTGTTAAGTTGCCCAGGCTCAAATTTGTGATCTTCCTTCCTCAGCCTCCTAGAGTGCTGAGATTAACATATTGCAATCTACAGATTCAACACAATCCTCATCAGAATACCAATGTGGTACCTGCAGCTTTGTTATGTTTGCTCAAGTTGTTTTGTCTGTCCAGAGGCTTCTGTGATCTATGCAAATTTCAGGATTGTCTGTCTTACTTCTTTGAAGAATGACACTAGTATGTTGCTAAGGATCGTGTTTAATCTGTAGATCATTGTGGGTAGTATGGACATTTTAACAATGTTTATTTTCCCAAATCCATGCACACCTTTCCATGTATTTATATCCTCTTCAATTTCTTTCACTAATGTTTTAGTTTTCCTAATAGAAATCTTTTACTTCTTTGGATAAATTTATTCCAAGATGTCTTATTCATTGTTAAATTATGATAAATGGGATTGTTCTCTTTATGCAGCTTCTTTTTAGTATACCTAAATGGCATCGATTTAAGTGTGTTGTTTTTGTACCGTGAAACTTTACTGAACTAATTTGATGTATATGCCAGGTACATATATATTTACTATTACTACATTCTGTTTGTGAGTATAAGTATAGCTACTTCTGCTCTCTTTTGCCTTCCATTTTCAAGGAATATCTTTTAAAATTCTTTTCCTTTTTTTAATCTTTCACAACCTTGATATCTTTTTATCAGCTACAAAAATGACATAATCCTTCATATTTTCCATTTTGTATTGAGAACCTGTAAGCTTATGGCCCATTTTAATGTTTAACACAATGATATTTCCCTTTTTAACTTTCATATGGGGCTAGCACATTTGGTTCTTTCATGACTGCGTGAAATTTTTTATTGTTTTATATTCTTTTAGTACATACTTACAATTCATAAAGATTATATTCCTGTGATAAGTTGGTGCATGCTCAAAACACATCTTAATTCTCTTTTCATCCCCTTCCCCTCCCCTCCCCACTCCCTTCCTGAATCTCTTGGTCCCCATACCTTTTGCAAAATATCTATCTCCTGACTTCCTCTTATGTATATTTTATCTTGCTCTTTATTTATATTTTGGGTTTCTCATATAAGAAAAAACATTAAATATTTAAGCCTGTTTGTTTGATTCATTTCCTTTAATATTATGGTCTCATGGTGCATTAATTTTCTCACAAGTGACTCAAGTTTATTCTTCTTTATGGCAGAGTAGTATTCCATTGTGTATAAATAACACACTTTATTCATTTATCTATTGATGAACATATAGGCTGCTTTCAACACTTTTCTACACTTTTGCTCCTCCTCAGCTTATGATTTTGACATCAAAGTTATATATTTTAAAATTTTATATCCCTCAGGGCCGGGGATTTAGCTCAGTGGTTCCAGCGCCTGCCGCACATGTGCAAGGTCCCGAGTTCAATCCCCAGTACCAAAAATAAACAAATAAACAAAAAAATTATATTCCTCAAAAATTATTGTGGCTACAGTTGTTTTTAACAGATTTATTGTATAATCTTCTTAATAGAGATACAATTGATTTACACACCAGTATTACAATATGAAAGTATCCTGGATTTATTATATGCTTACTTGTATCAGCGACTTTTATTCTTTCTGGTGTTTCATGTTATTCATTAAATCTTTCTGTTTGAAGAACTTCTTTACTATTTCCTAGAAAGGAGGACTAGTGGTGATGAAAGTCCTCAGCTTTTGTTACTCAGAGAGAGTTTTTATTTCTCTGTCATTTCTGAAGAACAGTCTTGGCAAGCAAAATATTTTTGGTTGGCCAGTTTTGGTTTTTTCTCTCAAGACTTTGAGTATATCATCCCACTGTCTTATCTACAGGGGTTTTTGCTAAGAAATTCTCTGATAGCCCACGTTTGGTTTACTTTTCACATTTTATGCTTTAAAAAAAATCTCTTACTGCTTTCAAAGTTTTTGCTTCATCTTTTATTTTTGATGGCTTGATTATAACTTGCCTATTGAACTCTTTTTCAAAATAACTTTGGAGACCTCTGAGCTTTCTGTACCTAGGTGCTGTCATTTTTCTCCAGACTTGAGGAGATTTTCTAGCCATTATCTCTTTAAATATACTTTCTGGATCTTTCTCCCTCTCTTTTCCTTCTGAAACTAGCATGGAAAGATTTGTTTCCTTGATTCTATCCCAATGCCACAATGTGGGCATTGTTCATTCACTTTTATTTTTCATCTGACTAGATTAGACAATTTAAAATGTCCTGTCTTTGAGCTCACTGATTCTTTCTTCTGTTTGATCAAGATTCAGTTATCTTTTATATTTACTTCTCAGAGGGCAATTTGACTGAAAATAAATCACTTCTTACAACATTCTGGATATTTTGTCTTGATCTCAGAATGTTGTTGTGATAATAAAGATTTATATTATTCCATATAAATGGTGTTTTATCTGGATGTATCAATAATTCATTTTAGTATTAAAGTCTAATCAAATAGCACATAATTAATTGCAAGTTCTTGTGTGTTAGTTTTTTTCTGGGACATAATCTGCAGACAAAAGGTCAACATTACATCAGGAGTAACTCTTTTATTTGTTATGTTCCTCACTTCCTTATATTGTACTATTTTTGGCTTTCCTCATATACATTCATTTCCTTATTGCTTTGAATTCTTGTCTTTAATAATATTATTAATGTTATCCTTCACAGAAGCAACTTTTAAAATTTGTTTTTAAATTATCCTTTAGTTCTATAAGCATTTTGGTGGACTTCAGTTAGTTATTTAAATGTAGATTTTTTCCCCTTTATACAGTACTTCTGTTATTTTTAGATTACCTAGGTTTTGACCTCCCTATACTAAGGGGAAGCACACAGTTTTGTTTGCTTAATTATATTTACTTTCAAAAAGTGTTCTTCATTTATTCCTTGTATGAGATATTGCTCTCCTTAATATTTCATTGGCTACATTGTTATTGTAGGCTGGCCTGCCTTTCAGGTTTCCCATTGAACTTCATGCTTAAAGTTTCAGCTCTCACCGTAAGTTCTGCTTGATCTGAGGTAGTGTTAGTTAATTTTCCTCTGTCTTCTCTACACTATTCTATACTTAATCTATTTCCATTTGAAATGTATGATAAGGGTTTTTTTTTTTCCTTTTTCTCTTTAATGGTGTGAAATCATTTTGGGTTTAAACATAGAGAAGTAAGAGTTAAAGTTATTACAACCAAATGGGAATATTGTGGTTTTAAAGAAGCTAGAATTTTATTTTTATTAATACTATAATCCTATCCATTTAAATGGAAGAATTTTTTAAATCCAAAGAAGTTATCCAGAGATTAGAATTCCTTTCTTCTTGCTCCTTTGCCATTCTATTAAGTGTTGAACTTATTTAAGTTGTCAAAGTGAGGCAAATTAAGCAATTTTCTTTTCAACAAGGCTGGCTGAAGGTAATTATGTACTTCCAGGAAAAATTTATTCATTGAGTATTACTAAAGGCAGTGGAATTTGTGTAATACACTTAGTGGTAGCTATATTTGACAAAAGGGAGGCAGATGTGTTTGGGGACTAATTAACAAACCTAAAAAATTACATTATAAGATATCGTGAGCTTCTTTTTAAAAATAAATTTTATTATGCATATCTAAGGCATATAACATAATGTTATAGGACACATACAAATAGTAAAAAGGCTTTCTAGAATATAAGAAATTACCAAATACTTCACCTCACATAATTATTCAGTTTTTATTTTTGATTTCTATGGCAATTCTAGCTAATGTTTAGCATACATCTCAATCCAGTATAATTTTATTACCTATAATCTTCATGTTGTACACTAGATGCCTGGATTTCTATCCTACTTATCTGCTACTTTGACTTATGTACTTACCCCAGGTCCATCTGTCTGAGCAGGATTTCTTGTTGCTGAAACAAAATATCCAACACCTACAATTTAAAAGAGGAAGGGTTTATTTTGGCGCATGGTTTCAATCCATTGTTGCTTGGCTCCAACACAGGAAACACAGAGAAGAGGAGCATAGTTGAGGAAAGTTGCTCATGTTGTGATAGAAAGGAATGAGACCAAAGCCAAACAAAAGTCTAGCAGGGAAAATATTAAATCCTGTAGCTCTATGTTCAACACCTGGAGCAAGTTGGGAAATGTAAGCACCAAAGACCTTGGGCACCCCATCCCTAAAACATTGCCATTTGCAATCCTTATGACCTCTGCCTTGGAGTGTCTCTGCTCACTGCCTGTGGCTCTTTTCAGCAGACTATATATTTCTGGCTGCTCCAACTTCCTGGGGTCTCCCTTGCACTTTTGGTTTTGGTCTCATAGCTTTAGGCACTTCCCTCTCGGGGCATACTGCCCTGTATCACAGGCCTTTTTCTGAAATCTGAGTGACAACCTCCTTGTTCCCACAACTCTTTATTATGCATACCCATAAAACCAGCAAGATATAGATAATGCCAAGGTCTGTTGCACATTTGAGTAGTAACCAGCTCTGCTTGCATCATTGCTGCAGAGATCTCTGAGGTGGATGGCCAAATTCAGGGACTATGGAAGAACTTTCCATGTTACTGCCAAAAGCAAAAACTGAATTTTTTCTTTATTAAAGTAAGGAATCTTTCAATGTGTCAAATTCCAACTTGAGAAATGACATAAAGAAAAAGTAATAAAACTAAAATAAACATAGAAAAGAAATAAAAGAATATCAAAAAGAAAAAAATTAAAGACAGAAAAGCAGTAGAAAAAAATCAGTGAAGACAAATCAGTGAAACCAAAAGCTAGTTCTTTAAGAAGAGAAACTTTACTGATCAGGAAAGAAGATAGAAGAAAGAAATTCCTAGTAAGACAAATGATGAAAGTAACAACTTTAGAGATTTTATAGAAATTAAAATGCCAATAAGGGAAGATTACAAAACTTTTATGCCAAAGATTTTGACAAATAAAATAGACAAATTTCTTGAACTACATAAAGTATCAAAGTGCATTCAAGAAAAAATTGACAGGATACAAAATCAACATTAAAACTTCAATAGTTTTTCTATATGGCAATAATGAACTAGCTGAGAGAAAAACAGGAAAACAATTCCATTCACAATAGCTTCAGGTAAAAAACAAAACAAGAGGAAAACTAGGAATCATGAGGAAGTAAAAGACCTCTACAATGAAAATGACAGAACTCAGTAGAAACTGAAGAGAACATTGTATAATTATAATTATACAATTGCATATAATTACAATGGAAAGATCTCCTGTGTTCATAGATCAGCAGAATTAATATTGTTAAAATGTCCATATTACCAGAAGTGATCTACAGATTTAATGCAATTCTTATTTAAATATCAACAGTATCCTTCAAAGAAATAGAAAAACTAATTCTAAAATTCATATAGAAACACAAAATACCCAGAATAGTCAAAGCAATCCTAAATAGGAAGAGGAAGTGCTGGATCACAGTACCTAATTACAAGTTACATTACAAAGCCATAGTAGGTATTCACCCCAAAATAGATGCATAGACAAAAGGAATGGAATAGAGGACACAGAAACAAATGCCTGCAACTACAGTCAATTGATTCTTGACAAAGGAGATAAAATCATGTTGGAGAAAAGAGAGCATCTTTTATAATTGGACACCAGTCCAATTATTTAAATACAGGATGGCCAAATATTATGTATTTTTATTAATATTTATAAAATAATATAACAGGAAATATAAAAATGACAATTTTATCAAATTTATTCAATACAAGAATCAACTGGTTGGAATGACACCTGCCTGTGTGACTCTCCGGATAGTTAGTATGTAAATCAACAGGCTGTCGAAGTGATGCTCAGGTAAACTGTTAAGTGATTGGTGCTGGGAAAACTAGATATCCATGTGTAAAAGACTGAAACTAGATCCGTGTCTCTTACCCTGCACCAAAATTAAATTGAAAATTGATCAAAGAAGTATGTTCAGACCTGCAACTTTGAAGCTTTCAGAAAAAAAAAATAGGGGAAACCCTTGAAGCCACAGGCATGCACAAGTTTTCCTGTAGATAACACCAATAGCACAGAAAATAATAGCAGGAATCAACAAATAGGACTGTATTAAACTAAAGTTTCTGTATAACAAGGGAAACAATCAACAGAGTTAAGAAACAGTTTACAGAATGGAAGAAAATCTTTGCCAGCTACTCTTCCAACAGAGGATTAATTTCTAGAATGTATAGGGGCCGGGGATTTAGCTCAGTGGTTCCGCTGCCTGCCTTGCAAGCACAAGGACATGAGTTCAATCCCCGGTACCAAAAAAAAAAAAAGTTTTCTATTAAGGACCCGAGTTCGATGATCTCCAGTACCACAAAAAAAAAAAAAGAAAAAAAAAATACTTAAAATGTATAAAAACTCAAAAGACTTAACCCCCCAAAATTAAATAGCCCAATCAATAAGTGGGTAAATGAACAGATTATACATTTCCTAAAAGAAGTACAATGTCACCCAATCTGAATGGCTATCATTGAGAATTAAAATATATATATGTGTGTATATATATACATATATATACATATATACACATATATACATATATATACACATATATATGTGTGTGTGTGTGTGTATATATATATATATATGTATATATATGTTTGACCAACATGTGGGGAAGAAACAAACCTTTCTACATAGCTGGTGGGAATACAAATTAGTACAGTTTCTGTACAAATTAATATGGAAGTATCTCAAAAAACTAACAATAGAACTACTATATGACCCAGTTATACCACTCCTTTGTACATACTTAAGGAAATTAATGTTAGCAAAGTATAAGGATACCTGCATACCTATATTTATTGCAGTACAATTCACAATAGCTAAGATATGGAACCAGCTTAGGTGCCTAACGAGAGATAAATGATAAAGAAATTTTGGAATTTATAAACAGTTCAGTGTTATTTAGCCATAAAGAAGAAAAAACATGTTATTTTTAGGAAAATGTATGGAACTGGAAAGCATTGTTTTAAGCAAAATAAGTGAGACTCAGAAAGACAAATATCAAATGTTTCCTAGGCATAATAAGTGAAATTAAAAAAGATGACATGAAAGTAAAAGGAAAACCATCATTAGATAAGAGGATGGGAAGAAGAGGGAGAAAGAAGGGAGAAGTTGTAAGGGAGAGAGTAGGGGGCAGGAGAAAGTTATTAATTATATCATTATGAGATCTTGATATTGATATAAATTTATTGACGTGAAAAAGATGTCCACTACACTCCATTGAGTGAAATAGCAGGTTACAAAACAGTATATATGGTACTGCCAGTTCTTTATTTTCAAAAACACATTAATATGCAGACATTCCTTGTTTAACGACCAACCTCTGATCCTGTGACATCAGTAAATGAAATGAGGAATTTTATATAGAATGTATGTTACAATATTCAAAGCAAAGAAATGGTCAAAGGAAACCAACCTGATGGCTTTGCTTTTGTTTACATAAATAACGCTTACATGCAGTACTGTAATGTATGAATATAAAACTACAGTACTGTACAGTACAATCAGCAAAAATTACAGTACTGTATAAACAAGATGTACTGTACAAAAGATGGCATTGAGGCTCTATGAACAATATGTAAAGAACTGTACAAACAAAAAGACAGGTTGTAAGTCCGAGTGGCAGATTTTAAGTCCCAACAGTGCACCTCTGTTGTAAGTTAAGTTCCAACAGTCATTAAACAGGTAGGTCATTAAACAAAGAATATGTGTATGGAGATATCAAGAAATCATCTAGAATCGTGTTTTTATTCTGTCTCTGTGAACAAGGTGCAGAACACATTTTTCTTTTGGTTTAAAAGTATTTTTGACTAGTGCTATTATAAAATGTTTTTACTTCTATCACTTAAAAAACAAACCAGAGTAAAAGAAATACTTCTTTGATTTTTATTTACTCCTTCATTTTTTTCTTTATTAGCTTTATATCCTTTGAGCAAAAACTCTTCTAACTTGTAGTCTATACACTGACTCCAATGTATTTTCTTCTATTTTTTACTTTCTTCTAAACTGTACTCAAGGTCAGAGACACCTCTAGGCCACTGAAGCCAATGATCAATTCTAAATCTTCATTTTATTTTACCAGTTGACATCATTTAATACATCCTTTCTGAAATACCGCCTTCTTCCCCCACATTGGCTTCCAAGGTACCTCCTCCCAAACATTTTTTCTCAATCTCTTTTCAAGTTCCTCTTTATCCACCTGACCAGTACATGTTGAAGTGCTGAAGAATTTCACCCTTTGGAACTCTTTTGAATTTTATCTTTACTTGTTCTCCTAGTGCTGTCATCCTCTATCCACTCCAATCTCTATCTCTTCCTTGTAATTCAGATTTTTATCTACAATGACCTACTCAGCATTTTTTAAATTGAATACCTATTCAACATTTCTCACTGGTTCTGTCTCAAACTCCTGATATTCCCCCTCCAACAAAATAATTTCTTTTTCATTGGTCCTCAAGTCAGTTAATGGATATTCCAGTTTTTCCACTAGCTAAACTAAAAACCTTACTATCATTTTTGATTCTGCCCTCTATCTCATACTTAACATCTATCAACAAATTATTTTGATTATACCTTCAAAATATATATCAAAGCTAATCACTTTTCATCACCTCAACTGTTAATTCCTTAGTGTAAACCACTACCTTCTTTCACAATAATCTCTTATTATGATCCTTCCTTCTACTCTTTCACTATGCATTCAAAAGTCACCATTATGCATAAACAGAACTTCAGGCAGAATAATTCTGCCTAAACATGATTTTATCATACCACTTCCTTCATCATAAATATGGTTAGGGAATAATTGTTATTTCTTTGATTAAATCCTAGTTCTGCTACCTGGGACTAACTCTCTGATTCTTTTTGCTGCCTTCTATTTTCTTGGTCATTCCCTCTGAATCATCTTTTCAGAATGCTTTTTCCCTATAAAAAATTGTCTGTGAGTAATTTTCTTCAGTAAGTCATTTTCTTAGGTGCTTCTGGACCCAACTTATTCTGTGTATTCTGCATCAAATTGTACAAAGTATAGACTCCTTATTTTAAAATATTTGTCCCATTCTATCTTGATTTATTTTAAAATTTCAAATATATGTTGGGTTCTTTGTGTATAATTTCATACTACACTTTATTAGGCAAAAACCTTAACTCAAATCTTTTCGCAGTAAACCCTCATTAACTGTGGGTTTTTCTATAATGATTTCTGTCAGAGAATGTCATTGTAAAAGTCTATTCTTTCACAGAAAGAGTTTATGATATATAACCCAAGATGCTGAGAGGGCTTATTCTCTGGTACAGTGGATCTAAGGAGACCATCTTAAATCTGAATGAGATTTTAAAACTTTGACAGTTGTATTACTTGGCTTTGGTAGCAAAACAAGCTTTTTTATTTTTTTTCTTTTCTTCCCAAGTTTCCTTGCTAGAGGGACTGAGAATGAGAAATAATTATATTCTTAAAATCAGTAATATCTGGGTTCTTTATATTTTATCTAGAGTCTACTCAAAAAGTGAATAATTCTTTGCTTAGCTCATCTTTCTTTTTTAGTACCTTATGATGATATCAGTTGATATTTTAGAACTTGAAATAGAAACTCTCCTTAGAAATATCAATTAGTTCATTAGACGCACTTTTTCTTATGTTCCATATTGTTCCAGGCTTCCATTTTCATCCCTCAATAAAATATGTCTCCTTCCAGCTTCCAATAACATTTTGCTCATTTTTACAGAAGCCCTTAGCAACAGCCTCCTTGAGCTCATCAGGCTTCTGCTATTGTTCTTTCAGGGTCTTTCTAGCTCTGCCTACTACTGGGTCCCAGAGACAATGCTGTATGTGTCAGGCTTGTTATTGCTAAATACAAACAAAAATTTAGCTCTATTTATTAATACTGCTTTACAAACCAACTGAAAATTAATGGCATAGAACAGCTACCATTTTATTATATTCATGGGTTCCATGGAGGCAGGGAAGAGGTGATAGGGGACAGCATGTCTCTGATCTGTGGTGCCCAGCTTCAGATTCAGAGGCATCAGTGGTAGAGGTGACTCCAATGGCTGGGAAGAGGAATGTTCTGGAGGATGACATCCAGCCAGGTGTACACTCAGGGCTGAGCTCAGTTAGGACTGTCCCCTGGAATATTGACACGTGACAACTACATGTAACCTAGGAGTATCCTGGGGCCTGCATTCCAAAAAGATGCATAATGAGAAGGTGCAAGTATTCCAAGACAGGCAGGTGCACAATTTATGACTCTTCATGACCTATTCTCAGAAGACACACAGCATTTCTTCTGACATACTCTAGTGACTGACAAAATCATGACTATTCCTGAATTCAAGGAGATGGACCACAGATCTCACTAATAGGTGAAAGGATTATAGACAGTTTTGAGACTGTTCTAGTACATGTGCTGCCGAAGTGAGCACGTTTTGACACTGTTATAAAAGCACCAAATTCTAAAAAAATAGAAAGCCAGATTCTATGCCTACTGAGCCTCTCATTCTGGGGGAAACATTGGAAAGAGTCAGAATGAGAGTGAATTTGGCTTTTATTTACTTAATTTAATATGATAGAAGAAAGAGGTGAACTTAGAAATTATTTATAGATGTGCTTACAGAAATTAAAGGGTACATAGAAAATACTCAGAAATGTTAGCCTATGAAAAAGATTCAAAAATGTTTGCTTTTGACACCAAAACATAGGAAATCAGGTAGAGAAAGGATTTTAGTAACAAAGTCATATTTTTTTCTCTATCTACAAAATTTTCCACTTTGTTGCAATGATTATTTTAAGGATGCTCTCTTCTCACCTAAGTTTATAGTTTCAGATGGCCACAGGCTCTCCATTATTACATTTACACCCAGAAGAAAAACGTGTCATTTTTGAAAACTTGGATGGGAATAGAGAGCATTATGTTAAATGAAATGAGCTAGGCACAGAAAACCAGTACAGCATGATCTTACTCCTATTTGGAACATGAAGAAGGTGATCTCATAGAAATTGAGAGTAAAAATGTGGTTATCAGAGGCCTGGGTGAGTAGGAGGAAGGCAAGGAGGGGAAAAGTTGATCAATGAGTACTAAAATACTGTTTGATAACAGTAAGAAGTTCTGATATTCTATTGCACGATAGAGTTGCAATAGGTAACAGTAATGATTATACATTTCAAAAAACTAAAGTTATGTTGAAAGTTATCACCATAAGGAAATGACAAATGTTTGAGTAGATATGTCTGACTTGATTTAAATATTATGCAACCTACACTGAAATATCACATTATTGTAGCAGACAGCCCTGCCAGGGCTAAGAGTGGCACCTGCTTCCTGCTTTCCATAATTCGGCTATATTGTTTTATATCAGGAGTCAAACCGAACCTCTGTGTGACTCAAATGGGCATGTCAGATGGCAGACTGGGAGAGTATAGCCCCTCCCCCAGTGAGTGCCATGGAAGCCTAAGCCTTGATCTGTGAAGTGGCAGGGTTCTGCTGAGTTACATGCAGCTGAGATCAGCGTGACCACAATTAAAATCCTTTCCCCTGAATTATGGCTTCTCACTGACTGGATGGTTTGCTTGCTAATTGCACCCAGTTCCAGTACCTGTTTGTTGTATTCAAGCAACATAAGCAGTGCTTACTCCCTTACAGCCCTGCCTGGTGCCATCATACCAGGTGTTAGGCAGTATTTCACTAGATGCCTTCAAAGTACATACAGCTCCCTATTCCTTTCCACAGTGGTATTCAATAAATACTGGATATGCTTGAGGGTTTTTATCTTTGTTGCCCAGAGCAGCATTGATCAGGTCCCAAGACCCAGCTTCACTCTAAGTGAAGCTTTTTTCTTTGTCCTTTAACCTTGTGATTTTGTGCCTCACAGGAGGCTGGGGCCCACTTCAGGGATTCTGGCAATGTCCCCTTCCCCATTGCCTATACATTATCCCATTAATACATCTAAAATTTTGTATTTATGAATTGGTTAAAAATAAATTATATTTAAATGAAAAATATTATACATGCATACTAGAGTTAGAAATGACAAAAACTTCAGAAATGTGGTTAAAAACAGTGCTGATCATAGCTATTCATGTATGGAAATAAGTATAAGGAAATAGTTCACAAACGTTCTAAATTTTGAGAGATTTGTATTGCCAGAGAAACCATGAAAGCAGATAAAAACTCTATTACCTTAAATAATTTAAAGTCCCTAAACTTGACTATAAAGAAGAAGGTTTTGGCCCTACCGAGGTCTTGAGTCGCACAAAACACGCCGAATCAGCCCGCTACAGACAGGCAGGTCTGTGCATGCCCTACCGAAGTCCTGAGTCGCGCGGAAGATACCGAAGTCCTGAGTCCCGCGGAAGATGCCGAATCACCCCGCGGAAGATGCCGAATCACCCCGCTGCAGACAAGCAGCCACCTGGTTCCACACTACAAAGACACAGAGGACACCAGACCACCAGACCAAGGTACTGAGTCCCACTGTTC
>NW_004624774.1:7622526-7656548 GCF_000247695.1 Heterocephalus glaber
AGTCTTTGTAAATAGGGAAGGGTGGAGGGCATGAACGGAGGGCTAGTAATGGGGAAAAAATAAGAACCAAGATGCATTATGTAAAGGTATAATTCCCAATGAGAAATGTAATTGTGTTGTATACCTACAATGTACCAATAAAAGAATTTAATACAAAAAAAAGAGAAGGTTTTGAAAGTAGTACAGCCTCAAAAAATAAATATGGCTCCAAACTCCATCTCAGATTGGTCCTTCAGATAGATGGGTGAGAACATAACATGGAAACAGTGCCAGAAACTGCAAAGAGCAACTGAAAAGAGCCTCACTTCAAATAATAGAATCTGGACCATACCAAAGAATGGATTCTATTACCAGGGCAGAGGCTTCTAAAAGTCTGTATGTGCTAACTTTTTTCTTACTACGTGGTATTGATACCCATGTATAATCTTATTGATCTTCTTTTCTGAATGAGAATTTTCAATAATGTTGTTCTAACTCCCCTGTTACATAAGTAGTATGGGGCAGGGAGAAGAGTTGATAATATGCTCTATAATGTGTAGGTCCCCCCAAGGAACTACTTTCAGAAATCCTGAACTATTTGGTAGTTGCACTGACTGGATAAGACTTAAGATTGTCTCCTTTGAGGGGTAGAATATGTCTTCAATATGAATAAAACTAGGTGTGTGTGGTTTCCTGGTAGTCACAAAACCAAATTGTGTATAAAATGCATTCTTCAGTGCCAGAATTAAAGTTAATTTTTGGAATGGAAGCACAACAAAGAAATTAATTTGTCTGCACCTTTAATGTTTGGTATGAGCATGCCCAATTCTCAGCAAAAAGAAGTAAAAATGTTGTTTTAAGCCAAGATGATAAAACAGTATCAATCTTTTTTCTCTTTCTACCACCTTGATATAAATGAGCAGATCAAATTTAAGGCATGTGTCAAAGATGGAAAAGCTAGAAATGGAACAAGTTTATGTCTTTTCATCACAGCCTAGAGGAAAGCTACCTGAGAATCAAGGCCCAATCATGTGGACTCTATACAATTGCAAAACAGACTTCTACTCTATATAAGTTATTATACAAAGGAGTTACTTCTTGCATCAAGTGGGATTATCCTGGATAAAACAATTTGTGTAATAAAATACACAAAATTTACTGCAGTAGAGATATGAAGGTACAGGAGTTATTAGACTGTATTATCTGATAGACACAAGATTCAGTTTCTCATATACTCAGACAATAAGACCAAAACATATATATTGCTCCCATAATCAAATAGCTAGGTGAAATAAAACTAGCTTGGAGAATGGCAAACATTGATCATTTCACTCTACAGTTATTGAGCTACTATATTTTTTTCTAGCAGTTGTACAGCGTACTTGCATGTGTCAGATAAATCTCTGTCCTCAAAGGATATAAGTAATAAATACCTCACATAATAAGATTTAAACTCATACATGATACTACAGTCCATGAAAGGTAAAATGTTGCATTTTAAGTCAGAAGAGAGGTTGCTTTTCCTTAAGTAACTGAAGGACACATTTTAGAACAAGCTTTAGTCAGAAAAGTTGAGTATGACTCTGGTAGGTAGAGGTAGCAAAATGTGTTTTTAGAGCAAATATCAGCGGAGAAAAAAGTATAGGAAGAGAATGATGAAGATTACTGAGGGTTCTAGTGATTTGAGCCTCTGGTGTTTGGCAGCAAAACCGGGAGACAAAGTTGGGACAGAGGTATGACCGATAGGGAAGGACCTTGGTCTCCTGCTAGAGCTCTTTACCTTTGCTGTCTAAGGCTTACAAAGCGCACAGTCACTCCTACAGATTTTACCCTGAGGTGACTTGGCTGAAACAGAGTCAGGGTTGGGAGAGAATTTGTATAGCAGAAATAATGGGATTTTAAAACTTAGAAATAAAAACTCTTGCAGCATTTTTATTTCTAAGGTTGAAAACAACCTAATAATGACTTTCATGAAGTAAATTATCTGACTGGGCAGGTGCTGCTTCCTTGTGATTTTAAAAGACTTTGGCAAACTTTCCCCTCTTCAGATTGCAGTGTCTTAGCAAAGATTTAAGAGGCTTCCTCAGATGGTTATAATTAAACTTCAAATGGAACAAGGAAAGCCATACATTTCCGTGGGGTGAGACTATTGCTTTATTTTTTTTTCATTGTTTCAGTGTGCAATTTACCCTTGCTTGTCTTCATTATATTTTTCAAAAAGTGAATAAATGTTCCCATTTGGGAAGGTCAGAATGCCAGCAGTAATCAGTGTGCGTGTGTATGTGTATGCATGTGTGTGTGCATGTGCACACGTGTGTTTGTGCATGCGTAGCACTAGAGATTGAACCCAGAATCTTTGCAAGAAGCTATATCTGCAGCTGTTCTTAAATCTTTTATTTTGAGACAGAGCCTCACAGAATTGCCCATGCTGGGCTTGAACTTGTAATTCTCCTGCCTCAGCCTTCCAGAGATTTAGTAGTGTCTGATTTAGAGCTAGCTCTCATTTCAAATTGGGCCAATGTCCACACTGTAAACAGTGTGGCATTCTAGGACCTATTTGTTACTGGACTATTTTCAGTCTCCTTTCAACCATCTTTGCCTGGTATTCTACATTCCAGTCTACTAAGTGATGTGTTGTTCATGCAATGATTGACCTTCATATATCCATGTCTATAACCATGAGTTCTAGCTTAGTTTTCCCTCTGCACATCTGTCTTCTTCCTCTTCTTCTGCATCCTGTTATCACTCCAACCTCCAAACAGCTATATTTTTCCATAGAAGTTTTATTTCCTTCCTGAATCACACTTGTCAGACTGTTACCTCTGTCTGTCTTCATGGGATCATCTCTCGTGACAATGTCTTAGCAAAAACATTATTTTTTATTAATGTACTTATACCACCTTGAAAAATATTTTTCACAAAGTTATCAAATTATATTGAACCATATTGTATATATCTGATTTGCTGTACAGTGAGAGTCTTGAGTATAGGGAAAATACAATGCTATATGTACTGTATTCAGGGCATGTGTGATTGCTATGAAAACATAAAAGAGGAAAAGCAAAGGCAACACTGTGAGTTAAGGTAGGTAAATAGAAAGGAAATGGAAATAAATTAGAAACTATGAAGAGCTTGTTTTGGGAGGGGTATAAAATCTGCGATAGGGAGGAGCAGGAAATAAGATGGTATAAGTATTTAGGAAAGATAGTGCCCATGACTAATGGTCCACATGGATTCATTCAAAGCATGTTCCTGCCCAACTTGACTCTGCATTTCACAAGAGTGGGAATCTTGGTACCCTTCCAGAAAAATTATGAATATTGATTTCACTAAAGTAATGTTGGATATAAGTTGGTGAAATTTAGTTGAGCCTTTTAAAAAATTTAATACTTTTGCAGTGATATTGATGATGCCAGGGAAGCCACGGTTCCTAGATAGTTGATACAAAGCTGGAAGGAATAGTTAATATGATGAAATAGTTAAGCCTAAACAATCTTGAGAGACTGAATGTAAAGCGTGATCAGATAACAAAAGTTATTTAGGATGCAAGAAAGTTGATGAAATATGTATAATGTGCCTAAAAATAAATCCAAAAGCTATTCTTACTAAGAATATTAAGGAACTAGGTATATAGCTCAATGGTAGAGTGCTTGCCTGGTGTACACAAGTCCTGGGTTTGATTCCCAGAACTGCAAAAAGCTAACAATAAAAGGGAATACTAAGTTTCAGGAGGGTTAGTTGATATCCCTCAATGATCTGGCATATGGCAGAGGTGGAATGAATGCCCAACCCAGGTCTATCTGGAATCAAAGTCTGTAAGACTCATATCTATCACAGGATCATTAAATATAAAGGTAGTGTGAATATTTATTAAGAGAACTTTAAGTCATATTTTGTATTAAGCGAAAGATCAACAATGTCTGTCGGCACGCTAAAGAATTTTTGTTTTTCTGATAAAACAAAGAATCTATTTTTGATAAAACAATTGGACCTAAATATACTAAATATTTTACCTAAATTTTATATAGGCCAAGAATTATGTGTCAATAAATAAAATTTTCTTATTTGAACTGTAATCATCTTCAGTTCACAGTAATGTCAGAAAATCCACAGCTTGCCAACTAACTGTATTTTAATCACAGTCATTTTTTAAACATATTCTGCAAGGTTATTAGTTGGTCTGTGTACGTGGAAGTACTGTGGTCATATTAAATATAGTAAGTTTCTTCCATGAAGCACTCATGTGCTAGTTAGTGTTTCTCTCTGGTTCTCCTTTCTCATTGTTTCTTTTCCATTGCTTCTTTTTCTCAAAGACAGCCTCCATGAGGTCTCTGGTATAACTTCATGACATTTGTATGACACTGGTCCCAGTCGAGTATTGATTACAAGTTGATTTCTGGGAGTGACATCTCCCCCTCCCAGGAGTGGCTGCCTTGTTACCTGGTTCCTGTGGTCACAGTGTCATGGAGGCATGTGTCTCCTTGCCCCTCCTCATTATCCATCTGTTGTGCTATCTACTGAATTACAGGACACCTCTCACTAAGCTTTCAACTAAAATGTCTCTTAACACTAAGTCTCCTTGAATCAGAATCCTTCTAGCTAGCTCATCTAGCTCTCTCTACATTTGTCTGTGGTACTAAAGATTGAATTTTAGCTGCTTTCTCTTAGCTTCACTGACACATAAGAGACCTTGTGAATTTCTTATCAGTTACAAATACTTAGATATATCCCTTGTTATTATGAATCTTTTTCACCATTCTAAGTCCAATGATGCATCTTTATCAAAAGCCAGGGATTTTGGGGCCGGGGATTTAGCTCAGTGCTGCCGCCGCCTGCCTCACAAGTGCAAGGTCCCAAGTTCGATCCCTGGTACCAAAAAAACTAAACAAACAAACAAACAAACAAAAAACCCCAGGGATTTTGAAGTAAGTCAGGACAATAGAGTTAAAACTATGTAACTCCTCTCTCCTTCTCTTCCCCAATCCCTTACCCCAGTCCTCAGAAAGATTCCTTTCTTCTCTGGTCTAGTGAAAGTTCTAAGAAAAACAATCTTCATTCTGAATTAATATGAATTTTACAAATAAAAATTCTTGATTTTAATCTAGTACTTTTTTTGTATTAATATGGTGACTGTCCTTTTTGAAAATATGCCTCTATCCCACGACCTATGCAAAATGGCCAAAGTGTTTGAGGGGACTAGAACGTATCTGTCTGAGAAGAGGTATGTCAAAAATAAAGCATTTCACTATATTTGAGCAATTTTAGGTAAAGCAAAAGTTATAACGCCTTCTCCCCTACCTCTTTTCTTATTATTTTTCAAGGCTTTGTTTGTGTTTTCCTTTGTTTTAAATGATTCAATATATTAAAATTTACTTTTTCTCAAATATTAAGATATTTAAAACTTTCCCTATTTTTCTTTCATATCAGAAAAGCAAATTCAAATTGCTGCTTGCTACATACTTTGTAACCAAAGGACTAGAATTGCAGTCTGTGTACAACTTCCTGTAACTCCTTCATTACCGTCTAGTATCCGAGCTTCTTACACAAGAAGCTGGTTAGGTGATTCCTCAAAGATAGTTTCTTACATTTTCCTTTAAGTTGTTAAAAAACCTTTAAAATTTCTATGTGGCCCTAGAATCTTAAGAAACGTGATTAGATATTGCATTTTAAAAATAAATACACTTACAATAAAGTTTTCTTTCTCCCACAACTATCTACAGCCAATACTGAATTTGTGCTTTTATCCTAGCGAGATTTGTTGCGGCTTGTGTGATATTTGTTAAAGATGCAAAGCTGAAAATATTCAGAAAAAGAGAGACTCTTCCTGTTCACAAAATATTTCTCTCCCTGTTTCCGTCTATCAATTCTTTGAAGAATTTCTTGAAGGTTCGCAGGATGTAAGGAAGGAAGGAATGAAATGAGAGTAAGATTTTGGTGAACCGTGATTTTGAGATAAAAGATTAAGATAGGAGAAGCAACTACCAAAATTGATATTTTGCGCATAGAGGAAGAAGTTTAAACAGAAGTTTTAGAAACGCCATCATGGGTTTTATGACGGAACATGACCAGCGGTGGTTTTTACACTGGCCGATGCTTGAAACTGTTGGCACTTTGGAGATGAGATTTCACGCAGACTGATCACATGCACTGCGGTCCCAAGAGGTGGTGGAAAAGGAGACAGTGAAAAAGAAGAGAAAGCATGGAAGGTGGGGTGCGAGGAAGGTGGTAGAAGGCCTGTGTAAGGAAGTGTATATAATGTTTACATTTTGTTGAGCTGCTCCTTACATTCTCTCATTTAGTGAGAAAAACAATTAAGAAGATGAAAAGTAACTAAAACTGTAGAATTGTCATTTGAAACATTCATAATTTTCTGTAAGCATTGTATCACGTTTTGTAATTTCCAAATGTCCCCAGACTCTTCTCATAAAACTTTCAAGAAAAATTTAGATACAGTTTTTAAGGTTGTTCATTAGTGTCTTCAAAGCATTTCATGTCTAATATCTGAACTGCAGCATTTTGTAGGATTTTCAGACTGTGTGTGTGTGTGCGTGATATCATACGACCTCTGAATAAAACCCATTTTAGTATTTGTCAAGGGTACATTTTTCTCTACTCTTATGCATTTTGTGCTCCTGTCTTTCCTCTACCATTTATATTCGGGTATGTTTTATTTTGTCTTTCTAGCATGGGAGAACAAGCCAAAGTTCTCATGCATTTTAGCTAAGTGCTCTACCGCTGAGCTGCACTCCCAGTCTGGTTCAGGTGTTTAAAAAATTTCTCAGAAAAGCAATAAAAATAATTATTTTAATCACAATCATACTTATTAATTTTATCAAAACATATCTTGCTTACCAAATTCAATAAATGTACTCACCAATTTCAGGCATGAAATTAATCCTAATTATTGTAATAAATTAAAATTTCTAAAACTAGGTAATTTCCAAAAAGTGAACAAATGCCCTGAGATAAGAGGAACAATATACTGTTTTAACTGTGTATATATTTTCTCAAGGTTACTACTTTAAAAGAAAACCAATTATTTATTTGTGTAACTTATGGCTTTTTTATGCATAGGCTGTATTTATCACTGGTATTTCAATTGGGCATGTTTTATATGATCTCCCTGTATTTTATCTTGCTATTTGTCTGAATGGTATTTTAAACAGAAGTTTGTATTTCAAGACAGACTTTCCTATTAACATTACATCTATTTGTTGCTGTCTGTTCCTTTCACAGATAGTTATGATGCCCAGCTCTGTGATCCATTCTGCAATTAAATTGGTTGTGGTAATTACAGAAATCATCTAACTGATATGGACAGTATACATCCAAGGAGCTGAATCTTTAAAGTTTTAATTATGACTACTTTTTTATATTTTGTAGAATAAAAGAAATAGTAAATATTATGCATTTCTAATATTCAATTCAGTAATCATGAAATTTTTAAACACAGTACAAACAGCACAATAATTCCTCTCTTCATTTTGACTCAAAACTTGGAAACCAGGGCTGGGGATTTAGCTCAGTGGTTCCGCTGCCTGACTCACAAGTGCAAGGGCCCGAGTTCAATCCCTGGTACCAAAAAAAAAAAAAAAAAATCTTGGAAACCACTGACATTAGACTGCAACAATTATTTAAAAATAAAGCTGGTTCCTTTCCCTTCCCAGAAAATGCTTGTTCTGATGCAGTTCTAGTGACAGGATAGAATGCCTGTCCTCCTTACGTACACCAGGAATGACTTAGACTCTGAAAACCAAAGTTACACCCTAGAGATTCCATTCCCCTAAGGTTACTCATCTGGACCACAAACCTGTGTGAAAATAGACACAGGGAGCAGGTGGAATTACCCTATGAATCATCCCTTTAATGTAGTGAAGCCTTGGAGGGAAGAGGAGGGAGGATGTATTGGTTGTTAGGAAAATGTAGGCTACTGGGACAAAATGACATCCTCTATTAATAAGATCTAAGGTGCAACTCATGTAATTGCCCTAATTTTTAAGATTGATGGGAAGTGTGAAGCATTTCTTCATAAATGCCTAAAGTGTACAAGACTGCATATAGTTTTAGAATGTGATTTTTTTATAAAAGAAGGTGGAGATCCCAACTTCCTTTGTCTTGTCTATATATATGTCTGAGTGTGTGTTTTGGTGTTTCCTGGCAAGTGACTTGACAGAGAAACTAAACTGAACAAAGCAGCCTTAATTTGAGATGCTAACTGGCACCATGAAAATATCAGGTGTATTTCTGCTCCTCTCTCTGGCTCTTTTCTGCTTTTTCTCAGGTGAGTTCTTTCTTATAATTAAGACTCTATATCTATATTGAAATGAAGATGAAAAGAGACATTGTCTATCATATTTCAAAATTCTAATGATCTGAATGCAAAAGACCAATTGAAAGATCATCATGAGGATGATGATAATGATTGTGATGATGGGAATTATTATAATAATAATGGTAAAGAGGAATGTCATTTACTGAGCGTATACTATATTTTAGGCATGTACTAAGGGTTATTGTGTATTATGTCTAATATTCATGGCAAGGAATTTATATCTCTTTTATAAATATAAAAAACTGTGGCACATAAAAATTAAAATTGTCAAAGGACTTGCAACTAGTAAATAGAATTTGGAATTTGAATCCGTATCTTTTAGATTTTGCATTTGATGCAAATAACTGGTCTGGAGCATGGATAATTGGGTTAAACAGTTTGTAATATAAATCTAGGCTTTCAAAGACAAAGGAAAACTTCCCTGTCAGTTATTATAGAGGGACTCAAATAATGAAAGTTGGAACAAGGGAAAAAATGGAAACACAATGAATAAACTCTTAAAAAGAGGTTATGGAACCTTGGAATGTGAAAACATGATACTGCAGAATCACACAATTCTTCAAGCAGGGGAATATTTTTGTCTCCTTTAATAAGCAACAGTCATATATTTTATCAATTAAAGTGGCTTTAATTCAATCATATGTCAAGATAATGCCTTTCATCTGGAGATGAAAAGATTTCTGGTTGTCAGGATCATCTGAATGAACAGAGCCATTTATATCTATTTTCTTCTATATTTTTCTAATCATGTTTTAGTGGACAATGTAGTCTCATCTTTTTCATTAAGAACCCATATTGACTGGAAAAAACTCAATTCTCTGATATTTTCATTCTTGTATAAAATGTTACTAACTAGGCTAATCCCTGAAATCTTCCATGAAAGATGTATCATTTTGTGTAAACATAACAAATAAATTTTGCTGCTATCAAAGATTTTAAATGACTGAACATGTAAAAACAAATTTTCAATAAGATTTAGCTAAGTCTCCAAGTGTTTATTCACCTTCGTTAGCCACATTTACATAAATAAATACATTTAACTATGAAAAATGGATTAAGATTCCTGTGCTATTATGGAGTAAACTTGATTACTGAAGCCAAATAATTTTAATGGGTAGCTTAATCAATTGCTGAGATGCAGAACAAATAGACCAATGTTAAAAATTTAGTTGTAAAGGTAGTCTTCAAAATCAATTACGATTCTCTTATTGCTTCTCTTTACAAGGATGAACTTATACATACTAGGACCTGATAAACAAATACACCAAATTTAACAAAGGATCTGTACTTCATAGACATAATAGATATTATTTGAGAGAACAATAGTTCCTAGAATTTTTGATTGTGAAGAGAGAAAAATTCATTTAAGTCCTGGTGTTTTCATTTTATAGCGTTGTGACCTTTCTGAGCCCCATTTTCTTCGTAGACAAAGTGGACTATACAAGGACTATCTCTATGTGGGGCATTAAATGAAGAAAATGCATGTAAAGTGTTTAATATAGTAGATGGGGCATAAGTGTTTAGTAAATGTCTTTTATTACTGGCAAATTAAAATTTATTAAAAATAGTGCAAAATTAGACTCAGTAATTATGGGTATTACCTTCTTTTCTACTTTGCTCTTTACATATGAGACATTAGGAAAATCCCTCCTCTCTGATCACAGATTTGCCGTCGAGAATTGACTGAAAATAGCAATATTCAATCTTCTCTGGCCAAAAAAGTCACAGAGACATCACAGAAATAGACTCTAGGATTTTTCTGGATTTGTATTATAGTTTTCAAGGGACTGTGCTAAGAATTTGTATTTTTAGCAACCCCTCATTCTGTGGTTTATGAATTAATAATGTTGGTAAACATTGCTGGAAATGATCAGTAACTTTTTTTTTTCGAACTTAAGAAGCCTTGTTCCTCTTCTTAAACCCATTAATAGAAACTGGACTCTTGGGGTGTTTCCAGTAGTCCTCCCCTAAATGTTAGCCAATATTTAGTGCAATCCCTAGACAGTGGATTGTATTAATCCACACTCTTCCTTACAGAGGTGGTTTTAGGCTTATGTGTGAGAGGTGCTGCTCCAGGAGTTCCATAGAAAAGACCACAGATCAAAACTTAGCAGCTCGTACCAGGACTGGATTTAGGACTTTTATGATTCTAGTAATTTACACCACTTAGCTCATTTATTGCAATCAAAATTACACATTCTAATAAGAAGGAAGAAGGAGGGAAAATTACTGTATAAGAATTCTTTTTCTCTTTAAGGAATTTAGAACTGTAGAAGAAATGAGGCATAGAAGAGTGCATGAGTTGATTCTCCCCAGGCTAAGTTTGGGCCAAGTCTTTGAGGCTGAGTATCTGCAGAGAGGGCAGAACAGTAGCCCTGAGCTCAATGAACAAACAACATACTCCCCAGCTCCCTGTAACGAAGGCTTTTAGAAGAAACTGCATGTGCTGAACTTAGGAACTTCAGTGTTAGAGAAGACTTTCCAATTCAGCTTCCTCAAAGCAAGACCAAAGATGACCAAGTTGCTCCCATAATAAACTAGTGACTTAGCCAGAACTCTCACATGAATCTTTAGACCCACAAATAATTTCCTTCCACCCCACTCTAACCTCCAACAAATTCTTCCCCTTTCATAATGCCTGTGTTTTTCCATAATGGCCCAAGTTTTTTTCTACTCACTAAGAAGGGGCAAGTTCAAAAAAAAAAAATGGGGAAAAAAATGCTTGAGACGCCCAAGGACCAGGAACAAATACTGAGGATTTTCTAAATTTGCGGGACTCGATTGTTGCACATTCATAAATTACAGCGTTTGGATTTTATGCTTTTTTTCAGGTGTCTTCACTCAGGGCAGACAGGTCAGTACCTACTTTTTATTTATTTTTCCACCTGGGTGGTGCTTGACTGGTATTCTTTGACCAAAAATAGGTGTGTTTATGGTGTAAAAGATCAAAACTAATAAGCAATAAGGACAATTGCAGAAATCATCTGAAATGATTTTTTAAATTTTTAATCTCTTAGGAATATACTATTTAAGTTTAAAAATCCTCATTTAAATCCTAACTTAAATGAACATAAGATAGATATGAGATAAAATTCATGCTTTATTACTAACTTCACAGTGTGATCTTGGGGAGCCAAGATATTCAGGTTCTCTGAGCTGCAACTTTTGCTGCTATAGACAAAGAATGCTAATATTCAGTTTCTAAAATTGCAATTATATCTAAATCAATGAAAGCCTTTGGGAAAGTCTAAAAGTTAAAGAGAATTAATCATTAACCACATTTGGAGGAGTTAGGACAAATATCATTGTTTCTTTTTAAGAAATAAGAACTGAAAATAAAGAGAAAACTTTAAATGCTGTGTATTGAGGATAAACAGACTGACACACTCAAATTTAAATACAGTTTGAGGTTAAAATTGGGGTGGGCACAGAGTTTCTTCATTGTTGGATATTTCTCCCAATTTAATTCAACAGTGTTTTCTCTACCTTTCTTAATCTATCAAAAACTGACACAAATATGTGTTCTTTGCTCTGCCAATCCCCATCCTATGTCCATATCGACCATTTCTACTTGATCTTGCCGAGTTTTGTTTAGCCCTGGTGGAGCCAAGACCTCTTGGCTTCAAAATCTTCAGACATTATTGCCAATTGATTGGAGCTGGCAAAAAGGTTGAAAAGTATTTTCCAACCTTGATTCATCCACTCCAAAGCATAAGAATTTGTTTTTCCATCTCAGAGTTTTAGCATCTCCGAAGTTAAGATGGGTCTTGTAATTGATGATAGCTTAAACAATCTCTGTCTATGTTTACCACATGCACATGTGTGTGTGTTGCTTTATAACACTGTAAATCTCAATACTGACTTCTTATGTTTAAATAAGCATGGATCACAGTGCATAGTAAATATAAAAGCAAACACACAAGCAAACACAAGGTTGAGCCAAAGTGTTTCACATCACTTTAGGTAATAAAATACAGTGATAAGATTACTACACACAGATCTAAGAGGTAGGAAATTTAACACAACTTTTATCACCAACATACAAGTCACCTCCTTTTGTAAGAACTTTATTTCTCAGGGTTTTAAATTGTGTTTTCTAAAATTCATATACAATGTTCTATGTCCTGATTCTATTCCATTAGACAGGACAAAATCTTCTGCTTCCTTCAGAGACACTGAGATACTTTGTAAATATCAGATACTCATGCCATATACAGTATTGAACAATAATTGCAGAGGTAAGGGTCTTGGGTCTTCATTCCATATGATTATCCAGGTGACACACACAATAAAATCTGAACATTTTTTCTAGGTGACAGGAAGCAAGCTGTATTGGCAAGCACTGATTTTGGAGTCTGGCAATATAGATGAGTCCTAATTCAATACTTACATGTTGGGTGATTTGGTTAATAACTCTCCCCTTCTCAATGCCTTTGTTGCCAAATCTTTAAGATGAAGGGTTGGATTCAAAGATCTCTAAAGCTTCTTCTTGTGCTAAATATTTAAATTATTATGAACCCAGCCAGTCCTACCAAGGCTGCTGTTTCTCCTCCACTGAAATTCTGAAATTTAAAGGACAGGGAAAATTCCACCCTTTTAGATCATGTCAAGTCTGGCCTTGCTTTTCTGTGTGGATGGAGGGAGATCGTGGCAGGACTTGAAGCCAACATTAGTAGCATGCCTGCTTAAGTCTGACCCAGCCAACACAAAAGGGTGTCAGGTTTCCCCAACACTCCATTCTTCTCATGCCAAGGCCTGGCCTCAGGATGAAACATCTGCTGGGAGATTATAGTTAGCAGTCCAAAGTATAGACCTTTAAAATTTCACCTTATTTCAAAAATATTATTCAAGCTAAACACAAAGCATATTCCCAGACTTCACATTCCAATAAAATTTTCTCTGTAAATATGCATGACTCATATGTTCCCGAATCTTTAATTTGCCAAGTGGTTACATTAAGTAACTTTAGTAAAAATGACAATAAAATAAAACTACTATTTAACATCAAAAGCATTTCATTAAACAAATTGTGGTATTACATCAAAAATTTTAAAGATATTTTCAGAAAAAGATAGTAATTTGAATTGAAAAAAACTTTGCTTTTTGAACTACTCAATACATTGCTTTTAATATTTTTTATTTTCCCAGTGTGCTCTGTATTTTGAGACTGTATCCTCAAAGAGCTATTTAAATGAATAGTCCGGACTGAACTGAATGCATCAAGCCTCTTAAAAACAATGATTTGCAACTGTCTTTTGTTGCAATACTTTTGGGGGATAACTAAGTTTATTCTTGTTTGTATTTGAGATAATATTGGTGAGTTTTAACACACTTCAAATTTATGTAAAACAGTGCTCTGTAACTAGAGTAAGTTTGGAGTTCTTGGGTTTCTCTAGTAAGTTTGATTTTACATAAAGTAGTGTACTGATGAATATCTAAATGCAGTTTAGAGATGTCACCTGGCATCTACATTAGAGATGGGAAGACTGAAGCCGTAGAAAGAGGAGCTGGCTGGCTATGCATCAACAGCTCGGGCTGAGCCTGTACCAAGTGAGCTTCAATAAGCAATGAAAGATGGGTGGGAATGTTACTCAGGGGTGGGGCACTCACCTAGCATCTGCCAGGCCCTGAGCCCAATTCCCAGCACCAGAAAAAAAAAAAAAAACAGTGAAAGCCACTGTGCAGTGCATGCGAAAGGACTTCAAACAGTGTCATTTTCTAAACAAATATGTTAATAACTATGATTATTATCCTCATTTCTTAAGAATGTGATGAAAACAGTTTAAAATAAGATTAGCTCTTCTCTACATGTAACAAGCATTCAAAACCAGGAGGAAATGGAGCCAGAGACAGAAGAATTTACTGTATTGGTTCACACAAGAAATGTTGAAGGCTCGTACAGCTAGTAAACTTGGAATTTGAAAAGAAGGCTTGAAGTGAAGAAACACAAAATGTAACAGATGAGGAAAGAGGTAGCAGTGCTTTGGTGTGAAGGCAGGATAGGGAATCTTAAGAGTAGTGCTATCATGAAAAATTAAAATTCAAAAATAGTTTGCAGAAAAGATAAAGAGTTATATTTGGGATATAAATATATCATAAATGTTTCTTTCCTCTCCTTTCTTTCTTTCTTTCTTCTTTTCTTCCTTTCTTCCTTTCTTCCTTTTTTCCTTTCTTTTCTTTCTCCCTTCTCATCACTTCCTTCCTGCCTTCACTTCCTCCCTCCTTCCCTCCTTCCTTCCTTCTTACCTTTCTTTCTCTTTCAGGATCACTTGAAGTGATCCTCCTGTCTCAACTACCCAAGTGTTGGGATTGCAGGCATGTGCCCCCGCGCCCAGCTACAGGCATACTTTTTGAAAGTAGTTTCAAAGGAGTAGAAAAGGTGTGGACATGGGGGGAAGTGTAGGTGTGATTGCAAGTTTTCACTGGCTTTATTTGAACACCTAAATGATAGACTAAAATATTAAAGATTCGACTCCTTAGTTGACTTAATAACCACATAAGCACAAGTTTACAACCAAGTTAAATGATTTTTTTTGTTTTAGCAAAGATGACTAATCTGGGTACTGTCACTCCATCCAGAAATGTTTTAGAAGATGAAGTTCTTCGAATCACCACAAGGGAGCAGGCTGATACTAAACATCGGCATCCGTGCACCTAGAAGTAGTCCCCAAGCTGGGGTACCAAAGAAAAATGGATATTTCTTGTTAAAGCCAACAGCAGAGTATACAAGGTTAAAAAATATCCTTAAATAGGATAAGCAATAAAATGGGCTCCAAAAATTCTAGGATGTGATGCAATTTACATTGCTGATCTTTATCATAGTGATCTTCCAGATAGTACTTGATACCTGACAGTGTTTTTGTAGGACTATTAGGACAGTCCTAGTAGATAAGTATGGTATTGCCAGCCCCCTGTAGAATGTGTAAACATTTACACTTAGAATAATAAGCATCTGTACACTGTAAGGCAGCTAATAAATTAAAAAAGAAAGATTCAACCTGGGTCACTCCAATTCCATCCAGGGACAGCCCCATAACATTACAACAGCATTGGGGCATTTTAATTAAATTGGGAATATTTGACTTCTCCTAAGTCTCCTAAATGCCTCATGGATGAAACTTTAAAGAAGAAAATATAATCCTATTATCACCTTCAATCTAGAGCTGCTTTGATTCCCACTATGAAGCCAGTTGTTTGGATTTCATTTAAAAGAGTTCAAAACAAAAATATTAAATAGGGGAGGAAATTTGGGTGGAGGAAATGCCTGGCAATGAAAAGATCGCAGGTTGTGACAACTGTGACCTCTCTAGCCCTGCTATGCCCTTGCCTCATTCTGCATTAAGAAGGGATTTCCAGATAACTGCAGAGGCATTTGAGAGTCTCCAGAGAGGGGCTGTCTTTTGCTCCTGGTCATCCTGCTAAAATATCTCGCCCAGTGAATGCAGAGGGCTCCATAGATGTCAGTTGCTTTCACTCCCACCCAACTGCTAAACCTAAGAATGTAAGACCTTTATTTAAACCAATTCATTGAAAGTAGTCACTGCTGAATCTTAGATCATGTAAATTAACCTAGCCTTTAGAGATTGTATGGTCTCCTGGTGTGTAGACCATTTTCTATACTATTCAGTTAAAAGTGGCCTACAATAAGAAGGTTGCTTTCCACACTCCGAATACAAAACTATTTCAAATATTCCACACTGAGTCTAGAAGTCTTGCATATCCACATTTGATCCCTAAGAAACTCCTGGAAATATGGGAATGAGACTTGGCAAGGATTTGCTTGTTTTCTGGTTAAGAAAAATTTGGCATACTGAGTTCATCATCTAAGATAATACAGATAATTACCAGCAGCATTAGTTCTATAATATGCTTCTCAGCTGACCTGGGGCTTCACAGAGGGCTGCTGCAACTTAAAAGTATGGAGTGTGTTTGTTTTAATACAGTTTGTTCATACACCTGCTGATTGATTTGCTTTATTTATTTACTTATTTACTTCTTCGTTGTTGTTTTTTGTTTGTTTGTTTGTTTTTCTCCTCCTAACTGCTTTCTAGGGCATGGGGAAGGGGTGGAGTGTGGGTCTGGGAGGAGGCTGGTTCTGGAGAATCTCAAAGTGAATGCTCTCCCCAAGTTCCTCTTCTATGTCTGCTTTCTAAAGGAAAAAAGAGGCTGGCTCATGAGATCAAAGGGCCAATGGCCAGGGAAAGATGCCTTAAGAAGTCATCTCTTTCAAGTAAGAGATTTTCTTCTTTATTTTCTTCGTTGTTGTGAGGCTCGTCCTTGTCCCCTGTGGCACTTATCACACGTTGCACTGTGATATGCGAGCTTGCCTCTGCCTCTGTCATGCAGCGGAGACTATATGCAAATGAATATAGTGGTTATTACAGATTCTTCTTTGTATAACCACCACCCAGCACTGTGTCTTCCACATTTTTGTTACATGTCAGGCTATTTTGGAATAAATGAAGTATCAATGATATTGTAGTTCACAGGTTTTTTTTGACTAAAGCACAGTGTTGTCTATGTGACCTAAATATAAAATACATGAGCTTTTGAGGGAAAAAGTGTCCAGTGAGTTATACTGAACTCAAGATTTCCCTGCGTTATTTCATTTCCACTTGAAGATCTAAAGGAAAGATTATTTTTTGGAAGTAGTATGAGAATGGAATTATCTTTCAGAATGATATGGAAAATTAGTATCATAGGTAGGAAACTACATTACCCAACTTCAATAGTTTAAGATGCCAACTTTAAATATTGCCAGAAATGTGCAGTTTGTAGTACCTTAAATGAAATATATGTGGTATCTTTTAAACCTGATTGTCTGACTCTTTCACTGAGCATTTTCTTCCCTGTGCAAAAGAAACTTCAAACAACTTTGTGAGCTAATATCTTAAATGAGTGACCTTTGTTTTCAAGTGTTCATAACATTTCCTTAATATGCTATTTTTTTAAAGTGAATTTTATTGTGTATAAGGTATATAATGCAATGGAATGGACTAAATAGAGGTAGCTCAGTCTGTGTGTCAGTGTTATTGTTAGACTTGACTGGAGAAATCCACATGAAGGACATAACTATATGAAGCAATTGATAATCATAAGATGCCATTATTTAATGGAAGTAAGACAGGGATAATGCAGGTTTTCTCTAGTCATGGATAATTATCATTTCATTGCACAAGCAGATACTTGGAGTGGCTGAGTTTAATCTATTTTATATGGCTATATCCTGGAAAGAATGACACAGATGCCATTTGAATACCAAACATTGATTCTATTAACATTGCATTGAAAAGAATCTTACTACTACTGTCCAGATTGGCTTTGAGAAAGCACCATAACTGAGAGGTTATATTAGTGCTATAGGTGCTGCTCTTAATAATGATAACAATTATTAATCAGATACAAGAAATGTTCTCAACAAGACTCAGTTACAACTCAGAATCTTTCTAAATACAGCATCTTAGTCACTGCTAAGTTACTGGAGTTAGCATAAAAGTTCAAATTCTACAAACAGACATTGAGACAAAGTTAGTTACTATAGAGTCATTCAAAATTTTAAGGGGTAATAAATGGATGCTATGTTTCCTGGAGAAACTAATAAACCATTGGGTAATGCCTGGGGATCCTTCACAAGTATTATATTTTTATAATATGAAGAAAAGTACCCTAAACTAGAGTAATTTAATGTTGGAGCAAAAAGTTTTAAGTATAGCACTTAACATCATTAATTTACTCCTGAAGATAGTAATGTATTTTTTGTTGGTTTTTTGAGACAGGGTCTCATTATGTAGTTCAGGCTGGCTTTGAACTCACTGTGTAGCCCAGGCTGGCCTCAAACTCATGGCAATCTTCCTGCCTCAGCCTCTTGACTGCTGGGATTACAGGAGTGTACCACAGCACCTAGCTAGTAATGTATTTCTAATAGTGAATTTCCTGTGTCTTGAAAACAAAGTCTCAATATATATATGTGTGTGTGTGTGTGTGTCATTGTACTTAAGCAGATAAAAAGAGTCACTTTTTATTTCATGATGTTTTTATGTCACTAACCGTATGTGTCTATGGTTTTAAAACTTTGCTGTCCAAGTGCTCCATTCTGATGAACAGACCTTTAGATAGACTATGCTGATGTCAACAGCATGGCATTTATTCCTAGGTTGACTGCGGTGAGTTCCCTGACCCCAAGGTCTTCTGCACTCGGGAATCGGACCCCCACTGTGGCTCTGATGGACAGACATATGGCAATAAATGTGCCTTCTGTAAGGCAGTGGCGTACGTATAAGAATCACTAAACCGGTCTCTTTGCAAGGCAGAAACTTCCAGAGGAAAACTGAGATGCTTTCCTGGAGATGCTAAGAAAGTTCTACCCATTCTTCACCATAGAGACTAAATAAATACGGGAGGTGCACTGAAAATAAATGCATTACAAGCAAAACAACAAAAAAAGCAAGAAAAGTCAAAAAAATTACTTGAAACCAATCTTAATAGCTTTTACTTTATTAATTTTGATTCGTTTTAGGGAAATTCTTACAATTTATATATCTCACACATTATAATAATTTATTATCATTAGTAAGTCTGATACTTTCCTATCTTTATTCTTAATTTAAAATGCCAGTTTTAATACCAGTACGTAGTGAATGCATTGCTGTCAGACATATCTGACTAATTCATACCAAACTTTCCCCAGGGGAAGTTTAGTGGAGTAGGATAAGATTTGAATTCATAGACACATTTTACTGCAAGGGTCTGCATGTGCAGTTCCCTATCAAATGACAAGAGCCCCAATATGGGGTCGGTCCACTTTCTTACATCTTCTGTCAGGGCATAACTGTAACATTGTAGTCTCCTTGGCATTATTTCTCCTGCCACTTCTGCCTTTTCCACTTGTACATATATGTAACGTCAGAGAATAAGCAACTGGTACTGCAGAGTCTAAGGCTTATCAAAACTCTGAGATTTATGTAAGATTCATGCTTTCCAGGCCAGACGTTACCTCTGAGTGTATTTAATCTCTGCTGAATGATAGATATGGGTATATATAGAATAAATGATTAGATAGATCATCCCATAGTAAAGCCTGTTTCTAACATCTGTAGCCAATGCACACAATATTGCAACTGAGTACGTATTTATTTTTCTTTTTTTTTTTTTTATAGGAAAAGTGATGGGAAGATCAGACTAAAGCATCACGGAAAATGCTGAATCAAAAAAGCCAGCGTGTCCTGCTGGTTGGGCAGCTCTCATCCTTTCCTAACTTCTGCTTTACTTTTCTCTGGTGAATCACTTGAGTTTATAAAGAAACACCTTTTACTCTGTCCAAGTCCTAGGGAGTTCACTGTATGTCTATCTCCCCTGATTCGCTTGTCAATAAAGTAAATTCTGCAGAAGCATTGATTGTGCTTTTATTTGAAGATCAAGATGTACATCTGCAATGTGGAATCATTGACCTGGGATAATTTTGGCTTCAAAGACCTGTCATCTGATCTAAGTCAACCATCCAACCAGTGTGAAATCATGGGCAGCCTCCTTCCTTCTCTTATACTTCCAGTCTCTGTGAGAATAAGAAAGGATTTTAACAACACGATCACATGTTAGCCTTAATGTTATTTGAAAACATCTATTATTTAAGTATTAGATTACATAATATTTGGTTCTTTCTTATTTCAGGAAAAGGAAAGTAAAACTTTTGTTTCCTATGGACTATAGTTTTCATCTGTCTTTGAATAGCAGATTTTGAATATGTAATATTTAAAGACATACTTGGCTTCCCAACAACATGATAGGGTCTCCTAGATAGAAGGAAGTGAACAAATATTTTATACTTAGTATATATTCAATCAGTGGTGACTAGCCAAAAATATTGAATAGATACAAAATCTTTAAAAGATACACATGTAGAGAATGTAGTAACTTTTGAGCTTCATTTTGGAAAGAGAGAACTGTGTAAAACATTAGGAATCCTAAACACCAGAGAAGGTTTAATTGGCCGCTTGCCAAAGAGAATAGCTTCAGTTAGAAGAAAACTGATAGTTAAAAAAGAGTACGTTTTATAACCACCTCAGTCTTTGTGTAGCTGACTCCATTCTATGAAAACTCACAAGTTGCCTATGTAAATTCTGTCATTCTGAGCAATCCAGATGGAAATCTTGAGCGGGGGGGCTCTTTCTTTTAGTACTTTCATGTGGTACAACATGTTTTTACAAATAATATCTTCCTGGGGAAATCCACACAGCATACAGGTCTAGCTATATTTTCAATGTAATAACCATCATTCCCTCAACAAACATTCACTGGGATAAACTCTGTACTAGATTCTTGGGATATAGCTGTGGAAGAGAGCGAGAAGGAAAAATAACCTCAAATAATCAATGAAAGTTAGACTTCAGCAAAGAAAATAGATAAAACTATAAATATAACAAAAAGTAAATGACATGGTAAGGTAGAAGATGATAAGGACTATAAGAAAATGACTAAACATAGTCTATAGCATATGAATGAGAAATGCTTAGGAGGGTATAATAGACAATTGCAGTACTAAGTTACATGGTTAGAAATGTTCTTACTGAGAAGAACTGGAGATGAGAGAATTCAAATATCTTAAGAAAATAATAGGGCACAGTCCTCGAGGCTGGTGCATGGTGATTTACTCTAAATTCAGCAAGGAGGACTTAGTGGCTGACAAGGAGTGAGCAAGTAGGAAAACAATAGATTATAAGGTCATAAAGGAATGAGTCCAAATCATGAAAAGCTTGTTAAGATTTTGTTTTTTACACTGATGTATACATGTGTTCCTAATTATAAATATTAAGATGCTATTTCTGACTTAAAAATCTTAAATATACTGTGTGTACATACACAGTATAGATAACATAGCCATACATATATACACATCTGCACTTCTGTGCCTAAGGATTATTCCCCTGTATGCATAACAATGTGCACATTAACTAGCTGTACAATGTAAGATGTAGGCCATCAGGTCAGATGGATGAGCATGTGAACCACACCTCTAAAACGAGCTATATAATTTTGGACAAGTCATAGAATGACTTCCCATTCTATGAAGGAGATTTAAAAAATGACCTGTGTAAAGCACCTGGTTTCTGATACATAACAGGAGCTCAAAAAAAATCAGTTTATTTTATGATTATGCCCTGTTACCAGCATTATTCTGCCTACACATATAAGAATAGTATTGTTTTTACCTGATGGGTATCAGAGTGTTTAGTTTTGGAAAACATGTTTATTTTACTGTTTTTGAAAATCTTCATCTTGACTTTTTTCACCCTGTCATCTGTGTCTGCAGACTAAATTCACTGTTCATTAGCAAAATTAAGTATTTCTCTCCTTTGCTTTTCACTCCCTGAAATAATGTATTTCTAGTGAAAACATGGCCAATGCTGTGTGCAGTTTGACAGCACTCCTGCTGTGCATCTTTGGGAGGACTGTTTCTCAGCACAGCGCTCACCTTCTCCTGTTGGAACTGTCTCGGCTAGCTGAGTCTCCCTCTGCCTGTCCCTCCTGGAAGCCACTGGCAGCCCCCTGCTCTGCACTGCCTAGCTCTCCTCTCATGCACGTGTCTCATCTCCACCCTAATTCTACTAGTCATTCAAAGCTCACTTTTCAGGGGCTCTATCTGAAACTTGCCTTAATTAGATCTCCTGTGTACTTCTAAGCTACTTCTGGGGCTGAAAGGAAAGAAAACTTCTACATAAAAATAAATCACGGAGGGCTAGAACTCATGTCTCTTTAAAGAAGAATGAAGTCATATACAAAAATGTCAACAATAAAAATATAGGTATTTGTGAAACAGGAATGTATGACTTTATAATTTTTATGCGTTTCATGTTTAAACTACAAACATTTAGTGAAGACTTTTTTGGAAGGATAATTATCCCAATTTTCTTTTTTTTTCCCTTTTTTTAATTTTATCAGTACATTTTTGCAGTACTTGCATTTTACAATCATCTTGGGGAGATGGTACATGAACATAATACAGTTTGTTTCATTTTTCGGTCCCCTTCCCTCCCCTGCCTTCCTCCTCCTCTAGTTCCCCTTTCCCCCTTTTCATTCTTGTTCATATTATTAATCTTAGTTCATGTTTGTGGAAAATAATTTCCATATTCACTGAGGTTACTGCGATCTTACACCTGACATATCTTCACTCTGCCTATTACCCTACCCCACCCCACTCCACTGCTCACCCTTGGTCCCCTGGACCCTTCCCATCTGCAAGAGACCCACCCCCTTGTCTCCTTCTTTCCTTGCTTTATTTTTCTGTTAGTTTGTACTTTGCCTTATTCAGATGAGAAATACTTAACTACATCATGCAGAGCAGAGTTTTAGAGGGGAGAGTATTAATGTCTGTAATTTCCTTTGAATTATATTAAATATGGATTAATGGAAAAAGTAGATGGATAGACTAATGACAATATATACGAGTAATCTTTTTTAAAAAGTTGAAAAAGTAAGGTGGAATTCCACCTCACCTGAGAAAGAATGGCTGCTCTCATGAAATCCAATAACAAATGCTGGCAGGGCTATAGGGAAAGAGGAACACTGCTCCACTGTTGGTGGGAAGTGTAGACTGGTGCAAGCACTGTGGAAATCAGTATGGAGATGCCTCAAAGGACTAGGATTGCAAGTCCCATTTGACCCAGGTATTCCCCTGCTGGGTATCTTCCCCAAAGAATTAAAAGAATCATACCACAGTGATATATGTGCACCCATGTTTATAGCAGCACAGTTTGTAATAGCTAAAACTTGGAAGCAGCCCAAATGCCCACCAGCTGGAGACTGGATTTAAAAAATGTGGGGTTTTTTTATAAAATGGAGTCCTACTCAGCCATAAAAAATGAGAAATGAGAGACATTTATTGCTAAATGGATGCACATTGAGGCGATACTCTTAAGTGAAATAAATAGGACACACGTGTAAATACCGAATAGTTTCTCTAGTGTGCGAAAGTAAAAGTGTAAATAAGGCCTAAAAGGTATAATAGATAATGTGAAATAGGAAGAAAAGGGCAAAGGGGAAGGGGAAGTGGGAGGGATAGGGGAAAGGAAAGAAGGGAATGGAATTAATATGAGAAAATGGAAAAATGGAAACAAAGCCTTTGTAAATAGGGAGGGATGGAGGGGTTGAAGGGAGGGCAGGGGAATGGGGAAAAATATGAACCAAGAGAGATCATGTAAAAGTGCAAATTTCCAATGATGGTTGTCATTACATTATATACATAAAATGTACCAATAAAATTAATTTTAAAAAATAAATAACTCCATCCACCACAAAAAAAAGTTGAAAGAGTAGAGAGAGTAGGATGGTGGTTTCCAGAGTAGAAGGTGAAAGAAAATGGGAAGAAGTAGTCAAAGAACATAAATTTGCATTAACATAGAATGTGTAAATCTTAAGGCTTAATTTACACCATGCAGGTTTTGGTTAATGATTTTATATTGAAAATTTGCATAGAGAATGGATTTTAAGTGCTTTTAACACACGTTATACAGGTAAATATGGAAGGTGATTAATATATAATTTGTTTGGCTACTAATTATTTCACTATATATGTAAAGGCATTTTATAAACCTTAAGTATACACAATAAAAATAAGCTTAAAATGCAGATACAGAATGTTATTGGTTCAATCTAGATTTACAGGTGTTTACTGTAAAGATATTTTAGTATTATTGTACAATTGAAAATTTTTATTAAAATGTTTTTTTCTCATGGCAAAACACATACATATATAGATTGTGGCAATAGAATCAAAATAAATATTTCAAATTTTATTGATATCCAAGAAAGAACACATTGTTTTAAATGTAATTTGTACTTCTTGCTTTGAAGCACAGCACAGTAGTTAATTATTTAACTCGAACATCCTCATCTATCATTAAACTTTCAGGTAATAATGGGAACATTGTTAAAACTGGATCATACCACACTTGTAATCATTAAACATTCTCAAACATTCTAATTCTCCACCCCAGTTGTTGCCAAGCCACGTATTTGACAGCTCTGATCTTCTTGCTGATTTTATAAAGGTAATATCATGAGAAAGTATGATATAGCACATGATATAGTACATCAATGATTAGGCATGAAGGGGGATTACAGTGGGTCTCTCTATAATAATATGAAGCTTTCATGAATACACAAACAGAACACATAAACACATACTAAAGTAAAAAGAAGTACAATATGAAGAAAAAATGGTTTTAACATATAGATTAAAATAACTTATCACTAACATTAACTAATCTGAGTCCAACATACATGTATTATCACTTTTTAATTTAACCTTGAATGTTAAAATATTATATGTTAAGAGGTACAGATTGGTGTAAAACATATGGTTGTAGAATATTGTGAATGATGAGATGTAGTAACCTGTAAGCCAAATGCACCATGGGGCGGGGTGGGGGGGGACTATAACAGAAACAGACAGAATGGAAAAACTGTGGACTGAGCCCAACCCAGGATTCTCCATATTGTAATCACTGATTTAGAAAATCTACCTGTATCACTAGGAAGAGCATGTTTTCTTTCAAAGAATGACTTTTAAAATGTCCAACAGAAGCATTAAAAACATATAATAGATAATGTGAAATAGGAAGAAAAGGTGCAAAGGGGAAGGGGAAGTGGGATGGGGTAGGGATAAAGAAAGAAGGGAATGGAGTTAATATGAGAAAAAATAAATGGAAACAAAGTCTTTGTAGATAGGGAGGGGTGGAGGGGTTGAAGGGAGGGCAGGGGAAGGGGAAAAAATAAGAACAAAGATGGATTATGTAAAGGTGTAAATTTCCAATGATGAATGTCATCATATTGTATACCTAAAATGTACCAATAAAATTAATAGAAACCCCCCCCAAAAAAAATATGGGGAAAAGAACTTGATAATGAAAACTAAAATAACAATTCAAGTGAAGTTTTTACCTAAAAATATCTGTAAGGACGAGATGCAATATAAAATTCATAAGTCTGAATGGGTTGATTTTCAAGAACAGAGTGAGGCTAAAAGAGTAGATGCAGAAAAACCAATAGTAGGAAGTAAAGACAAGACAAATCTCAGGTCAGAGCAGCAATGACAATCACCTGAATTTTTTTTGTACAAATGATTGGACTTAATAAATACAGCCTTCCTTAAGTTTTCATTATGAAGAAACCTGCTAACCCAATAAAATCTAGCTCATTTTGCTGAAATGAACATATTGCATGTACAATGCTTTTATTAAAAGTTTTATAGACTTACACAGACATCATTAAATACTTTTTACTGAGTATAAAGGACTGACCCCTCCTATGGGCATCATAACTAATCATAGGTTAATTTTTGGGACTTGCTGGAAACTTTCACAGTCTTTTATGTGAGTGAAACTGTAGAATCCCATGCACACATCACCAGGTATGAATTTTCTCACTCCTCTAAGAACACTAGTGTTTTGTTCCTAAAGTATTATAATCTGGGAAGAGACTTGTTTCTGCTTGCTAATAAGCAACTTACAAGCCCACTTTGCAGGAAACTTTTGTACCATGCTGTGTAGGTAAGAAATGTAACACTGCAGAAACACAATGAAAGGAACAAAAATATATGCCATAGTAAGTCAAGAAAAGCAAAAAGGTGATAAAATAGAATACTCATTCTTTTCCCACAGATTTCAGACTTTGGCTCTCTAGCTCAAATTTGTGTCTTTCAGAGAGGGTGGGGTGAGCCAGCCTTTGTCCTCACCATCAAACTGATCTGCACATTTGCACTATAGACAGTCTGTCAATTTATTTTCTCTAGAGTGCTGAATCTCTGAAAGGAGCTAGTTTTGGAGTTCGATGTCTGTCTTTGGTTTGGATTCTTCAATGAATTATGAGTTAAATCAAAACTTCTTGAGGCTTGTTAGTGTAACACATACAGTAATGATTAGACTCCACAGAAATAAAGTTTTAAGAAAAATGAATAAATATAATGCATACAAGGTTTCTATACATAAAATATAATTCATGAACTCCTAAGAATAGTAAGTATAATTGTCATATCTTGTAGTACTGAGGAAACAATTCTGAAATGCACTCAATTGCTTGACAATGAGTTTACTAACTTCTGACATATTTTTGATTTTGCTCTTTAAAAAGTAATTCTCATTTTATTTTTCATTAATAATTGTATCTTATTTTAAAAATTTAAATTAAATTTCTTGATTGACATGTAACACTTGTACATATTAAGGAAGTACAGTGTGATATTGTAACACATGCATATATCATACATGATCAATTCAGGACAACTAGCATTTTCTTGGTCTTGTCATTTCTTCATGTTTGGAATCTTTGTGCTCCTCCCTTCCAGATCTTCATAAAATATTGTAAAGCACTTTTAAGTCTGTATCAAAAATTAAAAGGGAAATTCAGAGTTCTTTATTTGCCCTTTCCCCAGTATGACTCAGCTTCTTCTACCATGTGCCTACCACTGGGGTGCAGTTGTTACGATAGATGAACCAACAACAGCACATCATCAACCAATCTCCATAGCTTACAGAATTCATTCCGTTTTCTATATTCTCTGAATTTTGAGAAATGTTTAAGCATGGGTTCACTCTTATAGTATTGCAAAAAATAATTTCACTGTGGCATTCATCCTTTTCAGATTGACTTCTTTCACATGGCAGCACGCAGCTGAGTTTCTCTCGAATCTCCTCAAAATTTACTATTTTTAGTGCTTTAGATTTTAGCCATTCTAATGGATGTGTGGTGGAATCTCACTGTTGTTTAAGTTGCAATTCCCTAATAGTATATATGTTGATTGTCTTTCCTATATTTATTTGACTTATTTGTCTCCCTATATGTCTTCCCTGTTGAGGTGAAAGTTCAGATCCTTTGTCCAATTTAAAAACAGATTATTTTCTTCCTGCTAAATTTAAGAATCTATCATGTGTTTTTGGATAATAGTCCTTTATCATGTATGTATTTAGCAAATATTTCCTGCCAGTCTGTGACTTTCTTTCATACTCTTGATAGTTTTTTAACTCAGAACAGACTATTTAAATTTTAATGAAAGGCAACTCATCAACTCTTCTTTTATAGATTATGTCTTGATATTGTATCCAAAAAAATTTCAAACTAAACCAAGATTGTATATATTTTTTCTTATGGTGTTTTGTCAAAATTTTATAGTCTTTAAGGGCCAGGGATTTAGCTCAGTGGTTCTGCCGCTTGCCTTGCAAGCACGAGGACCCGAGTTCAATCCCTGGTACAAAAAAAAGAGAAAAATTTATAGTCTTTCATTTTACATTTAAGTCTGTGAACTAATTTGAATGAATTTTTTATAATGAAAGGTATAAATTCAAAATGTGTTTAGACTTTTTTCTTTTATTGCATTGCATTTAATTCATTTCAATTGTTCCAATACCAATTGCTGAGAAGTTGATAATTTCTGCATTGAACTGTCTTTGCCCCCTTTTCAAAGATCAGTTGCCTGTATTTATGTGCTCTCTATTCTGTTAGATCAATTTAATTGGCTGTCCTTTTGTTATTATTACACTATCTTGATTATTGTAACTTACATATTAACTGTTGGCATAGGGTAGAGTCAGCCCTCTGACTTTATTTTCCTTCATTGCTGTGTTGGCTAAGTCCTCTTATTATTTTTATGCCCCATGTTTGCTTCAAAATCTTTAAAAGCAGTTTACAATAGAAAATATGCTATTAAGAAGAAGGGGGTTGAGAGGGAGACAAGAGGAACGACGAGGGAGGTGACAATGATCAAAAATGTTCTGTGCATGTATAAATATGCCAAGACAAAGCCCACTCTTTCCTATAACTCATATGCACTGGAGAGAAAACAGAGAGCAAGTTTTTGATGTAGTTTTTAAGAACTCTGTTATTGGGAAGATAAATATGCTAGTGTTAAGTTGTGATTATATACAAAATGGTTTTCAGCATAAGCAAACCAATATTTCAGCTAAAATGATTTACTTATTTAAAAGCATAATAAAATATTTAGAAGAGAATCACATTCTGGTAAATGAGAAATGGTCACATGTGTGTCTGTTTATTGCTGTGTGTAATTCAGTATATATTCGTAATATCTCACTATTAAAAATATTAGGAATTATACTACCAGGATATAGGTTATATCTTTCTTCTTTCTTCTTCCAGGTAATCATATTTTTTAACACAATGATTTGTTATTTTTTCCTGGGTTTCCAAAAACTTGCCTCTCCAAACTTAATATTCAAGTATAACTATTAATTTATAAAGATTATATTTATTTCTTCAATATTTGCATAACTTTTCTTTTTAAAACTCTATAAGATTATATTTATATGTGCATTATATAGTGAGGTACTTCAGATCCTTTTTTCCACAAAGCAAAAAAGTAGAGAATTTATGACTAAGTATAATAATAATTATACAACAGGTAGTCTATATGAAAATTCAGGTTGATTTATGCTAAAACTTGAATTTTTTCTCTTGAATAATGACAGATGTAATTTTCTCTAACTTAGCTATTTTTCTATCTTTTTTAATCCTAGAAAAATCCGTGAAATGACATTCTTGACCAGTGACAAAATCTCTAATTCCCTACCCTCTATGAATCAAGTCTTTATAAATTTTATGTAAAACAATATATAAATGCTGTCATATAAAAGACAAAAGATTTTTTGGAGCAGTACTACAGGTAAAAGAAAGGACTGAAATACTGAAGATGTTGATATGAGATGAAATAAATTACAGAGAATAAATTGTGGAAGTAAATATTCAATGTTTTATTTGAGGACCTAAGACAGTAAGTTGCACACTTAGACAGCAATTCCCTAAATACATTGCAGTGCCCTGTAACACTCATCCCCCTAAAACTATAGTGGACCCTTGGCTTTCAACCTCAATTCATTTGCGAGGGCTGGTTATAACTCAAGTTGGTCAACTGAAGTCTCAGGCTCCTCTACACAGCCTTCAGAGTCTCTCTCCTGTAAACAGGCAGATCTCAGTGTCCTTCGAGAGACACTGGGCCAGAATTTCTCAGTTAACCCCACACATGAAAGAACTCTTTAAGGTTAAATTTCTATCCCAGACCATCTGAAAACACAAGCTCATTTGAGTTGTAACTCAAGACTTAGTTCGTAAGTTAAAACCAAAATTCCAGTTGTAACCCGAGTTGTTCATATTTCAGCCCAGTCATATCTCTTAGGTTCCTTGTATCTTCCACAAAGTAAAAGCACTGTTCTTTGGAAGCTATTTTTGATGATGCCAGTCTTGATTATAAACCTTATCACATTTAGTGTAAGAAAAAGATAAACCAAAAAACCAAAATCATTTCACTTTTGACCAACATGTAGTAAGAGGAACAGGATTTACCCTCCCACATGAAACAAATAGTAAGCTAGATAAAATATATGTAACAATGTTTTTTCATCCCTGAACATTGATCTCTGAGGGAAAACAGAATGAGGGAGTGATAAGATGATACTCGTTTATTTCCTGGACCATTTTTGGCGAAATACAGAAAGGGAACACTCAAACAGAGCCCATATAGTCTCCATGAGGTGAAGGCAAGGCAACTATAGTTCACAGGGCAGATTAGTAAAGCTAAGGAGATCTGCAAAGTCACCTCCTCTTAGTCTTCAGGCGAATTTGATCACTGTGTGTATTAAAAAAACTGCATTAAGCCACAAAATTACTCAGTATTATGGCTAATTTTGTTGACTTTGAAATTGATTAAATGATCCATAGTTTCAATAAAATACACTTATCCAGAAGTGGTGGTACATGTCTATAATCCCAGCACTTGAGAGGCTGAGGCAGGATGATCACTGGTAGTTTGGGGGCACCCTTGGCTACATGGTGAGTTCAAAACCAACCTGAACTTTGTAGTGAGATCTTGTCTCAGAAAAGACAGAAAAAAAAGAAAAGAAAAGAAATTATGAATGTATATGAACACAAAGCCCTCTGAAAAGGTAATGTTTTTTATTTGTTATCTTCTTGAAAAATTAATTTTAGAAAGCATTAAAATAGAAAATTATCAGAACTGAAATACAGCATCTCCTTTCCAGATGTCAAAGTGTTTGGGTTATGCATAGATTTCTGTATTTCAAGTGTATTTTTGTGATATGTGTAACGTATACAAAATTAAGAAATGTAAAAATAAAAGTAAAACTGAATTCCATTTCAAAAAAAAAGAATGAATGGAAGATTCACTAAATATTAGAGAATTAAAACTATCAGATATGAAATGCAGTATTACTTCTACCTTCTAAAAGTGACCCTACTACCCAAGTTTTGCGCATCCTTTTTTACTTACACATATTACCTACAATATAGTTTAAGATATGCTGATGAAGAGATCTAAGTTGACTTTTCTACTTTTAAAGTTTTCTTTTTTTACCTTTTCAACTGAAATAAGTTGACTTGCAAAAATGGCTGAAAACATTGCAAGAAAACAACATATACCTTTTGCTCTGTTTTCTCAACTAATGTTATAGGACCTTAGTGCACATATCAAAATCAGGAGATTTGCATTGACACATAACTGTTAGCTAACATACCATCTTGTTCAATATTCATAAATTACTCCAGAAATATTTTTCTGGTATAGGATCTAAGATCACTTTTGGTTATTTTGTCTCCTCAGTCTCTTCAACTCTTTTAAGGGAAATATTATTTCTTTAACTGTAAGATTTAGTTGATCTTTAGATGAAAATTTTAGCTGTAGGATTTTAATTAGAATGTTAGTCATACTGCCTTGGAAATTCAAAGCCTTGCATACAGTGGTTACTCAATGCTCTCTGAATAAATAGAAAGGAAATAAAAAAATTTTATGGTCTCCTAAAAAAGGAAGTGAAAGTATTTTCAAAAGAGGTGAAGGCAAATTTTCAGAAATTAAATCACATTAGAAAAGAACATTTTCAAATATTAATGTCCAGTGAAATAAATCTTCACCCCACCAAATGTACATCTTTTCAATCAATAGCTATATATGGTCATTTCAGACCAGTTTATTTAAAAAGAAAAGAAGCATGCAAGAATAATATATGATTAAAATGAGTTATGTCACGTTTTTGTGATGGAATATTAAATCATACTTTTTAGAATGTGCACAGGATGTGTATAGAGAAGATAATAAAGGACAAATGAAACCTATGCACTACATGATTCTGTTTTTAACATTATATATGATAATATAATACATAGAAAACAAATCCAAACAAATAAAATGTTACCTGAAGTAATCTCTGGGTGCTAGGACTGCATGATATTCTGTTTTCACTTCACAATATTTTTATTTTAATTGTAAAAATAAACTATTAAAAGGAATTTTTAAGTATAATTTAAAGATGATACACTTTTCATTCAGTTAAAAATCGAATGTCAATGTCATTATCCTTGAAATAAAACAAAATTTTATTTAAATGACAGGCCTTTTGCAGCAACTATGAGAATAAGCCAGCTCCAGATGGCAGATCTTGCCCTATGATCCACAAGCCAGTATGTGGCACTGATGGACAAACTTACCAAAGTCCCTGCGAATTCTGCAAAGCAGCTCTGTACGTACTTGGAGGCCACTGTGTAGACAGAATTCTTAGATTGGGCCAATGGGATATGAGTCAGGAAAATTATTTATTAAGAACTTGGTATTCTATGTATTTTATAGATAATTCTCATTAAAATTAAAGTAATATTATTTTCCCAAAAATGAGAACTAGAAAGTGTAAGTCCCTTTCCAGTTCACTCAAACTGTGATGAACCCATTTCTGTTCCATTGCCTCTCTGAAAATCATTTTTTTTTTCTTTCAGGCAAAGAAATGGAAAACTTGGTTTCAAACATGAAGGAGAATGTTGATTCATCTAGTGTTGCAATACTGGAACTGTATTTGCTTTGATTTCATATTAGAAAATTTGTTTCTTGTTACCAAGTGTTCATAGCAATGCATTTTCACTGTATCTCAAGTTACAATGCACAAAAGAAAATAGTTTCAATAAAGTGATCCTGGCAGAATTTCTATATTTCTTTTCAGAAATGCTTTACTACCTAAGCATGAAATGATACAACTGGAAACACAGACTAAAATATTACCACATTTATGAAATTCAGAATTCTTCAATAATACTTGACTGCTTAGAAGTTTTACAGATAAACTCTAGGATAATGAAAGTAGATACAAGGAAATGAACAAATATTATCTGACAGAAATCAGTACTCTTTGATATATTACCGTATTTGGGGAGTGTTTTTCCATGAGGAATACATTGAGCTTGTTTCAGAGCTTTTCAACTCATACATAGGCTGAAGCCAGAAATAAATAACCCTTGAAATGAAACATTTCACTTCAGTCTTCAGATCAGTTGAGTAGGTTTTGGGACAGCTAAAGCCTCTAGGCTCTCTTTGGATATACTGGTTTACTATAGTATACCATGGAAAATATTATGATTTTGTATATGTGGATACATGGAAAAATCTGAAGCCAAATATCTATTTTTGTGCTGTCGATGCTTAGAAATGTAGACATAGATAGAAAAACTTGGCAATTTCAGGTACTATTAGAAGAGACAAATATAGTCCAACTAACTGAAATACGGTTTAATACACACGTGCTCTAAAAATCCCAATGAATGAATTTTATGTTTATTAATTCAAATATTCAGGACTTATGATATTTGAAAGATACCATCCCAAGTATAAAGTAAACAAAAATCTTTCTCTAATTTAAAGAATCTTATGATTTATAGGTAGAAAAGAATGAATAGTTTAAAAATATTTTCAGTTATCAATAAATTTATAGAGAAAACAAAATAGAAATATATGATAGAGAAAACTGAGGTAGAGTTTATAGAGAGAAATTATTAGAAATTGATTCTTTGAAACAAATTCCAAAGGATGAAAAGAATTCAGGCACATGCAAAAAAAATAGAAGGGTATTTTGAGAGAAAAACTAGTAAATATGAAAATAATGGCCATATATAAAATTTTAAAGTAAAATTGACATGATCGAGAAGAAGCCTAATCACCCCGCTGCAGACAGGCAGGTCTGCCCATGCCCTATTTAGGTCCTGAGTGGCACAGAACACGTCAAATCAGCCTGCTGCAGATAGGCAGGTCTGTGCATGCCCTACCGAAGTCCTGAGTCCCACGGAAGATGCTGAATCACCTCACTGCAGACAGGCAGGTCTGCCCACACCCTACTGAGGTCCCCAGTTGCGCAGAACACATGCCCAATCAGCCCACTGCAGGCAGGCAGCCACCTGATTCTACACTACAAAGACACAGAGGACACCAGACCACCAGACCAAGGCACTGAGTCCCACTGTTCACAGCCCAGAGGTAGGAGCTTCTGAGTCTTCGTCCCACTGCTCCTGGTCCAGAGGAAAGGGCTTCCCAGTCACCATCCCTCCCGCTGCTCCCAGCCCACAGGAAAGGGCTTTTGGGTCACCATCCCTACTGCTGCTCCCGGGTCCCACCTCACCCAGCTCAGAGGAGGTAATCCGTGCAGGTGCTAACAGCACCCCGCCCCAGTCGAAATGAGAAAACACATAAATAAGTCTCAAAACCAGACTTCCAAATCACCTACAGCAATTCCAAAGGGAAATGAGATGGAACACTCTGACACTCAACCACCTGGACCCACTGAACTGGCAACAAAAGGGGATCTGGAGAAAATGAAATCAGAAATAATTTCTCAGATAACAGGAGAAATTGTGCCCCTAGTGCAAGACATGATTAATAAAT
>NW_004624774.1:7670222-7717393 GCF_000247695.1 Heterocephalus glaber
CAGCAAGGAAAACCAGGATCATCTAACCAGCAAGGGAAACCAGGGTCTTCTAACCAGCAAGGGAATCAAGGGTCTTCTAGCCTTCAGGGGAAGCCGGGATCATCTAGCCATCAAGGGAACCCAGGGTTATCTAGCCAGCAAGGAAATCTAGGATCTTCCAGCCAGCAAGGGAAGCCAGGTTTATCTAGCCAACAAGGGCATCCAGGATCTTCCAGCCAGCAAGGGAAACCAGGGTCTTTTACCCAGCAAGGAAAACCAGGATCATCTAGTCAACAAAGGAAACCAAGATCTTTTTACACTCAAGGAGAAAGAAAAAATACAGAAAAAACTTTAAATGGCAAAATAATGGAGATCCAGGTTAGTGTTATATTCTAAGTCAATTAATCTCAGTTATTCTTTTTTGCAAGACTAGAAATGGTTAAACTAATAGACTGTATTAATGACAAATTGCAATGACACTGTTTAAGCAAAATGAGACAAAGTATGGAACTGATCGTTTTCACACGTAACATGATCACTGAATGCCATACTCCTTTATCCTATCTCTATCATTTTCCATTCAAGTCTTTCTACCTAACCTAAGTTGGATTAACTCAAAATTCCATCGTTTGAGACTACTCCCCTGCCAAGTTTAACTTTAATGTCCATTTCTATCCCATCCATAATCTACAACCCACTGAAATGATAGTTCTCAAATCTGAGAACTATCCTCTGCTGGTGTTTCAGTCCACTGCTCAACATTTTTCAGTATTTCTATACTTATTACAGATAAAACTGCATGCCATTCAGCTTCTGTTTATGTCTCTGCTGTCCACATACAGAACCCTTTGAATTTCTGATACTGATGATTTCCTCCATTATAGAAGTTACCTTATTGAATTGTTATCTAAGTATTCAATAAACTATGAACCCCTTGAAGAAAGAGCATTTTTTAAAGCCTTTATCCTCAGAGCTTAGGATAAATGAGACATAAAATAGGTTCTCTGAGTTTTCAGGTTAGATAAATGAAGGCTTAGAAAAAATCTTTGCAAGGAGATGATCATCCACCTGATGATCTTGTCTCCTATATTCCCCTCTGAGTTCCTCTACGTTCTAGCTTCACTTGCCACTTGCTCACACACAATCAGCCTCCTACTTCCCTTTAAAGAAGACTCTAAACACTCTGTTTTATTTTCACATATAAAACTATTTTCTAGAACACTTACTCTCTCTCATCATTTAAATAGAAATTTTATTTTTTACCATATAAATTGGCAATCCTCATCATATTTTCAGAGGAAAGATATTGTCCTTCCTGGCATGAAGACTCTAGCCTGGCATGAAGTATTATCTCTCACTAAGATTAGTACCATCCAGGTCTTAATGCCTGGCTCTCTGAGATTTTAAGATATCATATAAACTTCTGTAATTTTATATTGGTTCTAAAACAGAAAAGTAACTGTGCACTTTACGAAGTATATGTGAATGAAAGGAATTGATTTTCATGAAAAGTTTATAAACTTTATACCAATGGAAAATATTGAGGATTTTTTCATATTCCTTTAGTATCTTGGGTTTGATTTGACTTAAGATCCCCATTAAAGTCTCATCATTTCCATTCATGTCTTCACTCTCATCAGCTAATAAAAGCTTTACATCCACAGGCTTCTCACGTCTATAGCTCACATCCAAAAACATTCCCACTATTTAAATTAATTCTGCATAGTGCAACTACATGCATTTTTTTATTTTAATGGCACAAGAAAAAGGGAGATCGGTAAGTTTTGCTCATATGTGTCTCATATTTGCCAGTGTTAATTTTCCTTGACTATTGTTCCTCTATATAGAAGAAAACTTGTATCCATAAAAGTAAAGTAAAAGCAGTTTGACACTTAATAAGATCCAGGGCTTTGGAATAAATAACCCCAAGTTTGAATCACTGCTTGGACATTTAAACTCTTTATGATCGGTCTCAAGCTTGAATTTAAATCTATCTCCCTGTGCTACTGGTAACAAATTGGGGCAAAATATATCCTTCTTTTAGTACTGCTGTGTGGATTAAATGCAAAAGACCAATGAAATGACAGGGAATATATAATACTTTACTACTAATAAATTAGCAATCCTTATTTTTCATAATAATAGCTGAATTAAGTTGATGCTTCTATCCTACCTGATGATCTTTCACCTCACTACAGACTGGCAGCACCAGTAGCAAGAAACCAATTAAAAACATAAAATGTCAATCTGCCTACAAACCAGTCTGCGGTTCTGATGGAAAAACCTATGATAACGGCTGTGTATTTAATTATGCAAAGAGGTAAGGGCTTTGTATTCCTTTGCGTCAGGAAGTACTATTCTGATCCGTAGGGAAGCAAACAACATTTTTCTCTGTCTATATAGTTTTTCTCTCAGTAGTTGCTTGTCACTTATTTGTCAGAAGAAAAATAAATGATAGTCATTTCTTGAATGATAAATTCTGTCAATTTCTAGGAGAATATGATTTATTCAGATATTAAAGTAAGAGTTAATTTACTTTTGTGTTATTCTTTGGCCAAATAGTCATCAAGTGCCCATCACGTGCAGGCAGTAATCTAAGAACTAGAGGTAAAATTGGTAACAAAATATACTGAAATTCCTGCTTGCACGAATTTTAATTTTTGCAACAGAAAAGAAACAAACAACACCAGAAGAGAAAGAGAACTGCAAAGCCCTTGAATTGCTAATTATTGCCTACTAAATCTTATTCTAATCACAATACCAAAGGTTGGATTTGGTGAATGTTCTAAACCTTCAAAAGTTACACACTATCTATAACAAATAAAGAGATTTTAAGTCTGTTTTAAAAATTGTAACATGTGGTTAGGAGAGATTTAGACATTTAAGCCTTCAGAATTTTTAAATGTTCAACTATAAAATAGAAAAATAAAGTAAGAATTATACCTCTCTTGTTTTCAATGATTCTCGAATTCAATAAGTACTTAGCATAAGTCATTACTGTAAAATAAAATACTAAAGTATCCCCTGAAGCTAAACAGAATTTAAAAGGGCATTAATGCCAATTCTCTTATAATATCCATAAAGCACATGGTCCAGAGATGAAAAGGAACTAATGGCAAGTGTACTATTTCTCTGATCAGTCAGTGAGAACTAGGTAAGCCAGCAAATAGGCCTACTTTTTAAATAATCACATTTTCTTTTTGTAGTGGTACTATAACTACTTGGTCCTTGATTTCTCTCATCATTTTTTTTCAGGTTGAGTCATGGAACATTGAGTCTGAAACATGAGGGAAAATGCTAAGTGTTTATATAAACCAAATTACCTGGAACTTCAAAATCAAGTTGCAATCCTGCTTTCACAATGGATTTTCTTGGAAGTTCAACTGTGAGGTCAACATAAATCTTACAGATCTGATGGAGCCTATGCTACTTTTTAGTTTCTTTCACTATAAATACAGTCAGTTCCAGAGTAACTTCTGATTCACAGGATTTTTTTGTTGTTTAGACTTTCTAAAACCTTAACGAGTGTTTTTGATCCCACCCTTCCCAAAGTACCAGTTATGAATTCAGGACATGGAGCAGCAATTTATAAACTCTTAACAGACATAAGAATGTCAGGACTTCCTGGAAAACATAAAGATCTTCCATTTTAAAAATACTGAGCCTGTAGGTATCTGCTAGAGCTAAAGAAACTGAAGTTTTAAAATACATTTTAGGATTTTGCAGTGGAAGAGAAGTATAGAATAATAATATGAAGTATTATTTTCTGCCCCCAAATTAGAAACCTAAATGAAATGGCCAAGTTCATAAAAACACACTATTTACCAAGATTACTTCATGAACAAAGAGAAAACATAAATAGACATATCCAATAAGATTGAATCAGTAATCAAAATTTTCTAACCAAGAAAAGTCCTGGGTAGGATGACTTCATAAGGAAGTATACCAAAAATTTAAGGGAGACTTAGCACCAGTGTTTCTCAAAGTCATCCAAAAAAAAAAATTGAACAAGAGGGAGCATTTCCTAACTAACTTTATATAAAAGTTAATATTACCCTGATACTAAGACCTGCTAAGACATAACAGGAAAATAAAACTGTAGGCCAACAACCTGATAAATATTGGTGCATAAAATCCCCAGTGGCATGCTAGGAGATTATATTCAGCAGCATATTAAGATAATCACACAGGTTACCAATTAGATTATTCCTGGCATGCAAGAATGTTTCATCATACAAAATTCAATATGGTCATTAATAGAATGAAGAGGAAAAATGCATGATTATCTCAAGGGTAAATTTAAGAAATTGACTAAGTTCAAAAAATCACAAATTGTGATGAATCACTAAAAAAACACTAGGACTGTCCTCAAAATGATAAGTAAAAACACTAATAAACATTATTTTAATAGGAAAAGAATGAAAGAAAGGATAAGAATCCCTGCTTTCATCACTTCTATTGACAACATTGTTACATGTTTTAGATAAAGTACTTAAAAGAAAGATACTTGAAATGAAGAAGTAAAACTATCTCTGTTCTCAAATGACATGATTATATATGTAGAAAGTCCTAAGAACCACAGAGACACACATACAACAGAACAAATAAATATATTCAGCGAACTTTTAAGACACAAAACTGTAAAAATCAGTTAAATTTCTAAACATAAACAATGAACAACCTAAAAGGGAAATTAAGAAAATAATTACTATTAAAATAGGATAAAGTGCACAGAATACTTGGGAATAAATATTAACATGGAGGGAAAAGACTCATACACCAAAAACTATAAAACACTATAAAAAATAAAAACACTACTAAATGAAAAGATATCCTATGTGTGATTGGGAAACTGAACTTTCTTAAGATGGAAATATTATCCAAAATGATATACTGACTCAAGAAATCTCTAGAAAATTCCAAAGTTACATTTTTGCAGAAATGGAAAAACCCATCCTAAAATTCATATTGGATATCAAGTGATGTTGAGTAGCAAAACAATCTTGAAAAAGAGGAAATTACTTGGAGCATTCATACTTTCTAATTTTGAAACTTATTACAAAGCTGTATTAATCAAACACGTGATATGACATAGACTTCCATATAGATCAATGGAACAGAGTGCAGAGACCAGAAAAAAATTCTCACCTCTATGGTTAAATGATTTTCAACCAAGATAACAAAACAATTCAATAGAGAAAAGATAGACTTTTCAACAAAAACTGAAAATCCGCATGGCAAAGAATGAAAAGTAACCCTACCTTACACTTCACACAAAAAATTAACTCAAATTTCTTTGTGGCTCAGATTCTATTTTCGACAAGAATTTCCTGAACATGACCTTAAAATGATAGGAAATAAAAGAAAAAACTAAATAAAGTGCACTTCTTCAAAATTAAAATTTTGTATATCAAATAAAATTATCAAGAGGGTAAAAAGACAATTCCAAGATTGGGAGAATACTTACAAATCAAGCCAAGAACAGTGCACAAATTTGTAGCCTCAGCATTTGGAAAGCTGAGGTAGAAGAATTACTGGAACCCAAGAGTCAAGACCAGCCTGGGCAATATAATAATGCCCATCTTTAAAAATTGTGGTTCATGTATCTGATTCATATCCATAATATAGAAGGAATTCCTCCTCAACAATAGCAATAAATAAAAGACTCAATCAATTTGAAATAATTAGCAAATAATTTGAATAGATATTTCTCCAAAGAGATATATAAATGGCCAATACAGAGATGAAAATATCTTCACAGTGTGAGCCATTAGGGAATGCAAATCAAAGCCACAGTCAAATGGTCCTCCAGATACAATACTAATTCTATTAAATTAAAAAAGAAAACAACAATTATTGATGACTATGTGTAAAAATTGAAACCAGTGCGTGTTGCCGGTAGAAATGTGAAAAAGAGTAGCCTTCATGGAAAAATAGTATGACATTTCCTCAAAAAACTAAATATAGAATTACTGTACAAGGCCAGCAATTCCACTTTTAGATATATACCTAAAAGGTATTTTAAAACTGAGACTCAATGAGATGTTTGTTTGCCAATACTCAAAGCAGCATTATTTACAATACAGAAAGGGTAGAAACAACTCAATACCATTAAACAGATGAATGAATATGCAAAATGTGATATATCTGTGTATATATATACGTTCACAGTGTAATGTTTAGCTTTAAAAAAGCATGAAATTCAGATACATGATAAAATAAAAGAAGACCTTGAAGACATTCAGATAGCTAGTTAAATAAGCTAGACACAAAAGAACAAATATTATATGATTCCATTTATATGAGGTACAGAGAATAGGCAAATTTTTAGAGAAATAATACAGAATAAGAGCTATTTGAGGGGCTGGGGATTTGGCTCAGTGGTTCCGCCGCCTGCTGCGCAAGCGGAAGGATCCAAGTTAGACACCCCCCCCCCCCCCCCAAAAAAAAAAAAAGAGCTACGTGAGCTGAGCAGAGGGTTAATGAGGAGTTATTGATTAATGGATGTCAAGTTTTCCTTAGGGAACAATGAAATATTTCTTAAGATGGTCAGTAGTAATAGCTGCACAATGTTTATGTACTCAATGACACTGTTTTTTTTTTAAAGTAGAAAAATTTAATGAAGCAAAATGATTAGATAAAATATGAAAAAATTTAAAAAACTGTACACAGTATCTACCAATCCCTTAAAATGTTCAGGCGTAACAGAACATTTCTAGCTAAATGGTTGCACCTTGAGACCATACTCTTAAGTAAAACAAGTTGGACACACGTGTAAATATCGCGTTGTTTCTCTAGTGTGAGAAATGGAAAGGGTAAATAAGGACCAAAATGTATAATAGATATTGGGCAATAGGAAGAAAATGTTCAAATGGGAAGGGGAACAAGAGAGGGGAGAGGGGGAAAGGAAAGAAAGGAAAAGGAAAAAAGAGAAGAGAAGAAAAAATGGGAACAAAGCTTATGTAAATAAGGAGAAGAGAGGTTGATGGGGGAGGAGTGGGAAAAAGAAGAATCAAATTATATTATGTACAAGTACTTGTTCCCTATGATGAATGTGATCATTAAGTATATCTAAAGTGTACCAATAAATAAATAGAGAGAGAGAGAAGGAAAGAGCGAGAAAAGAAGGAAGAAAAGAAAGAAAAAGAAAGAAAGAGAGAAAGAAAGAAAAAGAAAGAAAGGAAGGAAGGAAAGAAAGAAAGAAAGAAAGAAAGAAAGAAAGAAAGAAAGAAAGAAAGAAAGAAAGAAAGAAAGAAAGAGAAAGAGAAAGAAAGAAAGAAAGAAAGAAAAAGAAATGAAGGAAGAAAGAAACCATGATGGCGCATGATCGATGCTGTTGAAACGGCGTATAGTTGAGTGCAAAAGGAAGTATATTTTGAAGAACGCTAACCTCTGACTTGCAGATAGGTGAAGGCAAAAACAATAGCTTCAGAAAGAAAACAGAAGTGGAGGAAAGACAATGGCAGAGAGCGTCTGCTCGTCAGCTTTTGTACCTAAATAACTGATGATACAGTGGAGGTGGAAATGTGTGACACGGTTCTCTGATGTGGAAAATGTTTGGCCCAAGTATTGAGTGGAATATCTTTGAATCATTAGGACTCGTTGAAATGAATTTAAGGCAGTAAGAAGGCTCAATTCAAGTAACGCTGACTTTATCAGTTGCTAACTCTTCAAGCTGCGTTGCCCCTGTGAGTTTGAAAAAGACCCGTAATATTGCCAGAAAAGAATGGATTAAGCAAACTATCCAGCATGTAAGAAGGAATGAGAAAATCCTGTTTTGGCAATTGATTAAAAACTCAAAGGAACATTAAATAAATTCCGTATTGGAGGTGAAACCTGTAGATTTTAAATTCTTAAAATTAAATTATTATCAAGATTTGTATCTTAGGGCAAGGTAAGACTAGAAATACTGTATGTCTCCAAATGGTTTGTGTGCTTCTATTTTTAATCTTTTAATCCACTTCTCAATGGACAGCAAAGTAATCTTGGTGAAATGTAAATCTGGCCATGTAATTTTTTTTTTTTATCCGATTAGAATCTTTTGGTTCCATGTTTAGGGACAAACTCCAAGTTCTACACCTAAAGCTATGAAACCTTCAGTATGGTGAACAAATCTCTTGCACTAAACTCCTGTTGATCAGTACTTCAAACACGATGGTCTTTTCCACTTCAGTTTCCCTTGTTTCTCCCAAACAGATTATTTTTACATATTCATCATCTCAGAAACTCATTTTCTCACCCATTTCCACCCTACACTGATGAGTCAAGTATCACATGATTTTTGTTTAATACTTTATGTACACTTTATTCTTAGTAACCTCCCTGACCAGTCCCATTGTCCCTCTGGCTGTGCAAAATCATTTATAAATACTGAGAATATTCTCCATTCCTAAAATAAATCACTTTTAGCTGCATATCTCATTGATTGCATCTACTGTCCTGTTCATTTTAAGCACCATTGATGAGAGAACCATGCCTGGAACAAAGTTAAATGTTCAATATACAGTTACTAAAAGAAAGAATATGTATTAAAGGGCTCATATTTTTAAAGAATATGAGGTAGAAGAATAAGGCTCACTTTCTTCGGGCCCTCAGTCTGCATCTTTTATTTGTTTGCTGTCTCTCTGTCTTTCTCTTTCATACTATACACAAACATATGTATATATGTATATAATATACATAGATACAATTTTTGTTCACTCATTAAAATTAATTAGTAGACAATATGTTATATTTTCATGAAATATTTAAAAAACACAACAGACATTTTTTGACATGTATATTAATTTAATAATAGCATACACAAAGTATTTATACAAATTTCCTCACTTGCTTCCCTTATTTATGCCTTTTAGCACACATTTTTAAAGCACCTTTATTGAACTAGAATTTATATGCTAAATTTGACTCATTTGAATTGTATCATTCTATACGTTTTAAGTATGTTGAAATCTTATTCTTCAAATATAAAAAGGCTGGGCTGGTGGTGTAGCTTAGTGGTAGAGCACTTGCCTAGTATGCAAAGCCCTAGGTTCAATCCCTAGCACCAAAAAAAAAAACAAAAACAAAAAATACCCACATATATATGTGCTTGAGGCTATGAAGACATTAAGATAATTCATTCAGTGAATACATCCATTGCCCCTAAAATTTCCTTTCATCTCATGTTGACATTCTACCCCATTCTCAGGTAATATTTGATTTGCTTTCAATCACAATATATTAATTTGGCTTTTTTAGAGATTCATAGGAATGGAATAATACACTGTGTAGTCTTTTTTTCTTGTCATTTTCTTTTTTCCTCCGGTCTTTCACTCAGTATACTTATTTTAAGATTCGTCCATACTCTTGTACATATTAATAGTACTATAGATGTATACTGCATGATTGCAAAACAATTTATCTACTCACTTGTGATTAGCAATTAGACTAATAGTTGTTTTGTGTTCTTGTTTTGACAATTGCTGTGAGAACTCATATCCAAGTCTTGGTGTAGACATGGACTTCTTTTCTCTTGAGTAAAATAAAGAATAGAACGATTGGGTCCTGATAGGGATCAGTTTTAATTAACAAAAAAACTACCTATTTTAGAAAGTGTTTGCATAACTGTACATTTCTGTTGGGAATATATAAAAGCCTCCAGAAACTTGTAGACAGAATAATTTCTCCCTGTGATTTTAGTTTTTATTTTCCTAACAACTAAATAAGTTCAGCATCATTTCATGTGTTTTTTATGCTATTCACATCTCCACTTCCATGATGTATCAGTTTAAATCATAAAATCCTCTCTGGAAAAAAAGGTCCAAAGGGGAAGGGGAAGTGGTGGGGGGGGGGGTAGATGAAAAGAAAGAAAGGAAAGAAAAAACATGAGAAAAGAAAGAAAAAACAGAAACAAAGTTTTTGTAAATAGGGAGGGGAAGAGGGGTAGGAAGGAGGGCAGGGGAATGGGGAAAAAACAAGAATCAAGATATATCATGTATAGGTACAAATTCCCAATGATGAATGTGATCATAATGTAGGCCTAGAATGTACCAATAAACCTGATGAATAAAAAAATCATGAATATCTTTTCATTTGGATCTTTGTCTTGTTATTATAAGAATTTTTAAAAATAAAGTGAAATGCACATAAAATAAAGTAAATCATTTTTAGGTAAACAATGTATTGGTATCTGGCAACTCTTGTGCAACTGTCAAGTCTACTTAACTCCAAAACATTAGTATATAATTCTCTTTATGCTGTCAACACATTTTTGTTTCATAATTATTTTCTTCTAACATATGGCTAACTTTACATTCTTTAAAGAATGTCTTTCAAACAATATAAGTACTTAATTTGAAGGAGTTAAAGTCAATTTTAATAAATCTATTCATAATTTCCTGTAATTTTTACTAAAAATTAATATTAAATCTTATAAATTGTGCATTCTACATTTCTAGCAATGACCATGTGGTTTTTCTGTCTTAATCTGAAAATATAGTGTATAACTGTACAAATTTTGAAATATTAAAACATCTTTTCATCACAATGTATTAATTTTCATATAATTTTATTTTGTGAACTTTATGTTAAGAATTTTTGCATTTATATTCATTAGACCTATTGAGTTATAGTTTTCTTTCTTTGTAATGTCTGGTTTGGATGTGAGGATAGTATTGGCTTACATAATAAATTGAGAAGTATTCCTCATCTGATTTTTTATATAATCGTTATTATGTCTTTCTTAAATGTTTAATAAAATGTCCCAATCTCTTAGCAAGATCCTATCTCAAAATACAAAGTGAAAAAAGGTCCAGGGTTGCAACTTAGTGTGAAAGCACTGTGATAGAGCCCCAGTATCTTCCTCTCTGTCTGTCACTGACTCTCTCTCTCTCTCTCTCTCTCTCTCTCTCACACACACACACACACACACACACACACACACACACACACACACAGAGACTTAATTCATAAGGTCCTGGTAATTTACTTGTGAAGATGTTAAGTATTAAAGATTAAAATTAAAGATTTAAAATTTATACAGGTCTGTTCAAGCTATTTATTTCTTCTTGAGTAAACTTCGGAATTTTTGTCAAAGTATTTTCCTTTTGATATCTATAGAATCATTAGGCTTTATCATTCTAATTCCTAAGATTGATAATCTATACCTTCTTTATTACTTTCTGATTATCATGGCTAAAGTTTATCAATTTTTTAATCTCAAAGAACCATAATTAGTTTCATTAAATTATCTTTTTTGTTTTCTAGTTCATTGATTTCTATTATTATAATTTCTTGATCTGTTTATTCTAGTTTTCATTTGGTCTTATTTCCTGGTTTAAACTAGAAACTAGATGGTTGATTTAATTTTTAATTTTTATTTTTATTAGTGCATGTTTGTAGCACATAATAACCACATTCATTATGGAGAGTTGCTATGTGTACATAACACATTTTAATTTTCTTCATCCCCTTCCTCCCCTCCCCTATCCCTCACATAGAAGATTTTCACTGTAAATTCTCTTTAAGAACAGGTTTGTATGTTCCCACTAACTTTGTTATTTTGTGATTTTTTAAAAATTGCATTTTCTTCAAGATAATTTCTCATTTCTTTTAGATTTTTCCTTTTTTTCAGGTTTTATATTTTCTTTATTACTATATACTTGCATTATACTAAAATAAAAGGGAAATAAATTTAAAAAGCAAAAAAAGTTTTGGGCCTGCTTGGTCAACTTAGCTAGATCCTGTGTCAAAAGTATATATACATTCACATATACAATGATATACAAATAGCATATATCAATATGTGATAGAAATATATAGAATGTTATGATTGCAGGTGTAGCTGAGTAGTAGAGCACCTTTGATTCAATCTTCAGGAGAGGGGGGAAAATCCACACACATCTCATGTACTATTTCTTAAACAGTACTTGGGAAAATATGTTATGTTTGTTTTCAAGGGTGAAATATCTATGGTCCAGAGAAGAACTTTAACAATAAGCCACTGAGAAGGGCAATGTATGTCTTTTACATTTCCTTCAGATGGGGTATCTTCTGATTCATTTTACCCAAATTACTTTTCATCAGTCTCTTCATGCCATATTATTTACATTCATAGGATTTCATAGGATGATGAATTTTCACTGGTCTTTTAAAGTCTTTGTTGTAACTGCCAACTTATATTTTTGACAGAGGATTTTATCCAGTGTTAATTCTTCCATGAGGGCCAACTGATGTCTTTTGAACAAGTATTATATTTAAGGGAATCCTCTACATACTCTACGCATTTAAATCTGTAAATAAATCATGATGAATATGTTTCCCATACCCTACAATGATTCTAATCCTCTCCACAATGCATTCTCATGCATTTTAGATAGGTGATATAATGTAAGCTTTGCCATTCTATGTTTAGTGTTTTTAATGTATTGAGCACAAGTGGAATGAATTCAAAGAGAAGTAGAATGAGTTAAGGCTTTCCTTTATGTACCTAAGGTATTCTCATCCAACTTTATTCATTTTTTAAAGGAAACTGGAACATCTGAAGGATTTTCCTTATTGCTGACATACAGAAGCTTTCTCATTCGTGTGAATTCCTATCTTCAAGAGGATCAAGTGAAGGTTTTTCCACATTGCTCACACATGTGGAGTTTGTGCCCAGTATGAATTCTCCTAATTGGTTGAAGGGTACTAGAAAATTTGAACACCAGTGTCACTCCAGGTGGGTAAGATAACTGTGCAGGCCAGAGCACAAATCATCTTCATGGCAACCATGTGGGCAGGAATGTGGTGCCAAGTACAGCCTGGGCAAAATCAAGTCTCAGCAGCAAATGTGAATGAAGACAGTAAATCATGTTGCAGCCACTTCAGTTCCAGGAAACCTGATAACATCTACAACCACCACCTTTCCCAAGATGTGTGACCTCACTTTGTCCCCCTCCAAATTCCTCAGGGCAAAAACTCCCTCCTCTTTAAAGTTTTGTTCTCACCTCACTCCCTGCTGAATTGCCTTTCTAGAGACGGCCTCCTGTGTGGTCACATGTGAATGAATAAACAGCCTCCTTATTTGCACAAGGACTGCTATAGGAGGTCTCTGCTCTTTTCCTGCCACTGTTATAACTAGGACATTGCTTACAGCGGTCTCTCTCATGTGTACTTGAAGGGAACTGGAACATATGAATAGTTCTCTCACATTGCTTAGCTTTATGTGGCTTCTCTAAAGTGTGGACCCTTTCATTCATTTGAAGAGTACGGGAATGATGAAGGCTTTGCCTCTTTGTTTATATACACAGGGTTTCTCTCTAGTAAGCCATTTCACATCTGTGAAGATGACTGGAACATCTGAAGGCTTTCTCACATTGCTTTCATTTATAAAGGCTGTCTCTAGTGTGAAATCATTTGTGTGATATAAAGGAACTGGAGTAAGTAAAGGTTTTCCTACAGTAGGGACATACATAAGGTTTCTCTCCAGTATGAATTCTCTCATGTACTTTAATGTACTTGGGACATCTGAAGGCTTTCCCACATTGTTTACATTCATAAGGTTTCTCTCTACTGTGAGTTCTGCAAACTACTAGTGTTTCTGAAAGCTCTTTTACATTCCCTTCATGCATGTGGTTTCTCTCCAGTATGAATTCTTCTGTGCACTTGAAGGAAGTACAGCATGTAAATTTTTTCCACATTCCTGGCACACACAGGGCTTCTCACCAGTGTGAGTTCTTTCATGTACATGAAGAGCACCTGAGGACCTGAAGGTCTTCCCACATTCTTTACATTCATAAGGTTTCTCTCCAGTGTGAATTCTTCTGTGCAAATAAAGGGAAGTGTAACAGGAGAATGCTTTCCCACACTGATCACACTGATAGGATTTCTCAACGGTGTGAGTTTTTTCATGTACATGAAAAACATAAAAGTGACTGAGGGCTTTCCCACATTGCTTACACACACAAGGTTTGTCTCCAGTGTGAATTTTTTCATGTATTTTTAGGTAACTGGAATATTTGAAGACTTTCTCACATTGCTTACATTCATGTGGTTACTCTCCAGTGTATGTTTTTTCAAACTTCTGAAAGGACTGGGGAAGGGGGAAGGGTTCTTCATGTTGCCTGTATTTACATGGCTTCTCTACAAGTTTTTGATTCTCATATGGTTTGTATCCATTGTGAGGCCTGAGGGGCACATTTTGGGATGAACACCCAGTGAGGACTTCCATACACACATGGCTTCCACATAGACGTACTCCAGTTTTCGAATTTAAAGTCTTATCTGGAGACTGAAGATTCAGAGATCTGAAGATTTTTCCACAATGACTGCCTTCCTCTTTATATTAACTGTCTACAATCTGACTTCTACAGAGACCAAGTTCCTGAAGGTTTCCTACATCCCAGCTCTATAGATTCTTCTGGGAGATCCAGAAAAGCCCACTGCTCCTGGGTGAAGTTCACAGCCACATCCTCAAAGGTCACTGACTCCATTTCTGGTGCAAGGTCTCCTGGGTTTCCCACAGTGCGCCAGTGGAGCAAACGGACCACAACCAGCGAACCCGGATCAAAGCCACGAGCTGGAGAGGCTCCTCCCACCAGCGTGCCTGACTGGTCTCCTAGATTTTTCTTTTGATCTATAGGGCATTGTTGTTTCATTTTCAAATTTAAAAGTCATTGCAGACATGTTTCTATTGATGATTTCTAATTTAACTTTACTGGGAAAAGGTTTTGGTTTCATGGTTTGATTCATTTTAATATTATGAAGTTGTTTTCATGCTCACAATACCTGTCATTCTGGTATATGTTCTCTGAATAACTAAAAAGAGTGAATATTTTGCTTGGTAGAAAATATGTTCTATAAATGTAGATTTATTTATTTGGGCTAATAGTTTGAGTCTTCTGAACTCTTACTACTTTTCTCTTGACTTGTATTATTTTATAATTTTAAATTTTATTTATATAGAATTTACATTGCTTCCAAGTTTGGAGAGCTGAGGGAAAAGACAGGTTTCCATTTTGATAGAAAACTGGAAGATGCTTCTAAATTCTTAAAATCTGGTGATGCCGCCATAGTTGACACAGTTTCTGTTGAGACCATATGTGTTGAAGGCTGCTCTGCCAGTCCTTCTCTGAGTTGGTTTTCTGTCCATGATAGACAGGTACTGTGAATGTCACAAAGCAGTGAAGAAGAAAACTGCTAAATCTAAGAAAGTCAGACAGTCTGCCAAGAAAGTGCAGAAAACTAAATAAATCATCCTCCTAATATTCTCCCCATCCTCCATCTTACTCAGCGATGCAACAAAAGCCTCAGAACTCTTTCTCAGTTGACTGTTTAAGATTGATAGTAAAAGACTGGTTATAGCCATGCATAAACTTTTAAAAAGAAAAGAACAGGATTTTAAGGGACATTGGTTTTATGTATGTGGTGACAATTGCAATAAACAAAGAACTTTTAAAAAACAATCTTATACTTCATAAGGAAAATAAACAGTGAATGTAGCTAGGAGAAATTGAAAATTAAAAACTAAAGGCTGCAGGCTGGGGATTTAGCTCGGTGGTTTCACTGCCTGCTGTGCAAGTGCAAGGACAAGAGTTCGATCCCTGGTACCAAAAAAAAAAAAAAAACTAAATGCTGGGTGGAGTAACTACACTGTATTGAAACATTCCATGAAACCTCTGTAATTTAACACTGTAGTAGTACTCTACTAGTTTGTAATAGCCAAGGAAGCAGTTTGTAAGCCAGAGAAGTAGAATAGTTCTAAAAGCAAAACATAAACTATAGTACATTTGGAAATTTAGTATATGATGAAAGTGACATCTTAAATTAGTGGGGCAAAGACTGACTTTTAATAAATAATGTTGGAAGTACTTGAGAGTCATTTGTAAAAATTATTATAATAAGGGATCTAGAGATGGAGGAAGAAGAGAGGGGGAAAAAGGGGGAAGGGAAAGTAAAAAGGACTGAATTGTAATACATGGATCCTGCAACTTCCAACGATGAATGTATTATGTATTGCCAATATGTATTAATAATAAAAATTAAAGGTAAAATTGCATATGTATATATATAATACTAAACCTTAAATGAACTCCCAACATAGGAAGTTTAGTGATAAAACTCAAACAATACAAACACTGATGTATTCATGGGTGAATCCTAAACCTAAGATAGTAAAATATTTAATAATCATAAGAAAACATTACAAAATATTTAGCCATATAAAAATTTGCATAGCAAACAAACTCAATAATTAACTTATAAGATGCTCACAAACTTGGAGAAAATATTTTCAACACGTGTCATGAATGAAAGAATGAAATAAATTTAGAGCTCATAAAAATTAAAAGGAAAGGATATCACAGGTCTAATAGAAAATTAGTCAAAATATATGAAAATAAAATTCTAAATAGCTCTCAAATATAAAAAAGATATTCAACCTTACTCATAAGAAAAAGAAAAACTAAGCTACCTAAATACCAAATCTACTGAAATTAAAAATTTAAAACCCTTGATAAAACATTCTGTTTACAAGGCTATGAGGACTGAGATTTCTCAAATGTTGTTGGGGAACTCAAACTAGTGCAACATATATTGACTAAAATTTCCTTTAATACAACATAACAATTACATTTTGTTATATTTTTCTAATATTGTTGCTTACCCTTTGTTTTGGCAAACCAAGATGCGAACACACATTGTTATAACTTATTGTTTATATATAGGAAACCAACTAAATAATCAAATATATAGGTTTGCTTAAATAATCTCTTTGCTTCTATTTTATATTTTGGCCTGGAGAAGGGTAACTGCACAGAACTTTGCTTGAAATAAATCAATTTTGTTGTTTGTGTAGCATGTCTCAGGCTCTGGGTTCAAAAGTAAAATACATTTTAAAGTATGATTATTATGGTAAGGATTTTAGTTGGGAAAATAGACAACATGGACAAAATACAAGAATGGAGATATCAGAAAAAGTGATGGAAAGTCTGAGAAAGATGTGGAAGAAAAATAATAATGTAGGAGAGGAAATAAAATTTTTTCTCTACCTTCATGATTTAAAAAATTTTTTTATTAGTACATGCTTATAGTAAATAGTGTTTACATTTCTTCTGTGGAGGTGATACAGTAAGTACCCTTCAAAGTTTCTTAGCTGTAATTCCCTGTGACAAAAGACAGATTTACAAGAGAAAAACAGGTATAAGTTTAATAACATGTATATCTCATATACATGTGGGAAGTAAACCAAAGAAATGAGCACATTTTTAGAGTAGACCTTGAAAAGTTATCTTGTTACCAGAGTCCTATGTTAGAGGGGGATTGACTTCAGTCCCAACAAACCAGATCTGGTCACTTGTAGTAAGTATCAAATGGAAAAAATAATGGTTAAAAGTAAGAAAAGAATTAAATCAAACAATGATATGAGGAAGCAAAGAAGGACCAAGCATCTTCAGCCCTATTTTGGAAGTATTAAATAGTGGTAGGATTGGCGAAGGAGGCAAAGGATATGTCTAATTAAGCAGTCTTGGTCAAAATGTGGGGTACTTGATCACTATCTCAGGTTGAGCTCTGTGAGATGGCTCTGGAGAAGTTAGCATTTGAGATAAAATTTAGTTCCTATCATGAGATGATCATTATTGCTTGGGAGGAGGCAGGCTCATCATAGTTTACTATTTCTGGCAGGCTAAGAGTAAGGACTAGAGACTTCTAAGTGCTGTTCTGTTGGTCTAAACAGGTCATTTATTTTATATAATAGCACAAGCAGTAAAATAAAATAAATGTATGAATTAGAATTTACCAAAATTAAAGATTTTTGTCTCAAGGTACATCATCAAGAAAGTGAAAAATCCACAGAATGGGATAAAATAATTATAAATCATATATTTAATGAGGAACTTGAATCTAAAATACATGTAGATTCAGCAATGTAAAAATCGAATTCCGCTTTTTTCTCTCATAATAAAAATAACATTACTCATGCATTTGTTATTATTTGATTGCTTCATGATAGTTATTTCTGAGGTAAGATCATAGGTACCTGCATTTTTGCTAAATACTCAAGTAATATATTGCTTATTCATCTTTGAAAATGTTCAATTATAGTTATACGACATAGTCATATATAGTTTCAATGTCAGCCAAGGAGAATTTCTAATAAAGATAAAATTATTAACATTGTATTGAGTGAAATGTTCATGGTTACAAATTACACCAGCTTTTATATTATCAACTATAAAATCAAGACAGTGATTTTTCAAATTGTCAATGTTTAATTCTACACAGCATAAACATATGTTAATCATAGGTTTGCAAGCAGGAAAGATTGTTCAACACTGTATATTCCATCTTATGTACTATAGAAGGCTTCAGTGATTGTCTGAGAATGTAAAGCCCTAATAGAGAAGATTCCAGTTGATTGCAGAATCCACAAGACAAGATAATGATAAAAGGCACAAGAACATGTATTCAGCCTCGCTCACCAATTGCCATGATGAGAAAAGCCCAATTTTCCTTTATTTTGTCTGTAAATAAAGACAATAGTGAGAAAGAATCATAAATTATTGAAAGAACATGTTTAATTCCCTGAGCATTGGATGAAATATGTCTTATTGAGGAGAAGATGAGTAAGGGCACGAGCAGTTTGGGGAGTCTCTACTCCAGTTGGACAGATATTGGGCTCTGCTGTCCCTCAGCTTTGCAGTAATCCTGTTCCCCATCTCAGGGGACTTGACTCTTACATGCCCAGTACTGACTCAGTCTTGGACCTGCTCTAAGAAGAGGATTAGAGATATTGTCTTGATGGTTCTCCAGGTGTAGAATCCACTTTTGAGATTATATGTACAAAAATGTATGGAAAGAAACATTTGTTAGAGAAAATGTAGAGGGAGCTACAAAGGCTGGTTGAACCTTGAGACTACAAACTCCTTCAGAGTGAAGGAGCAGGAAGGGAGGTTGAGAGGATGTGTCCTAGACTTGCTTGCACTCTGAAGTTTGCACTTTTAAAGTTTCCTGTCACAAAGTTTGGTAGACAAAGTGGATCATCAGAGAGTCTTCCATAATATTAGTAGACACATGATTAATTTCAGAGTTCAGAAGTTAGATTTCTTGCTCAATTACATTCCCTGTATCTTGGTGATCCATCCTGGAGGTTATCAGTCTCATCTGGACATCAGAATTATATTATATTGATCAAAAAGATACCAGTGGCAATTCATAATGATTATACTTGGTTAAATTAATCAATTTATAGATGCACAAGATCTCTGAAAGAGTTATTCTGAAAGGTAAAATATAAAACTACTTTTATAAATTCAAGGAAAGGTACAAATGTATTCTTGCTGCTTTTATAGAGATAACACTTTCTATTTATGTTTTTCTAGGTCATCAGAAGGCATATTTTCCTATCATTTTTTGACAGTTTTATCATTACTTTAGAGGAGCTGACATTTAATAGTTTTAATCTTGTGTTCTTACAACTTTTTAGTCCAGAAAACTCGTCTGTTGCTATAAGTAATGTCATTAGTTCCACAGACTAGATCTATTTCTCCAGTACATGCATGTGGGGCAGCTGCATACTTTTTACAGTCTGCAAAACAAAGTGACAACATAAAACTTATCAAAAAATGACCTTTTAGGAATAAAATGTTCTTATTTTTCATACCGAATGCCATACATCCAAGTGGAATAAACATGTGCACTATTAAAGTTTAAAAATGCACATTAGGGTAAGTGCAATCCCATTAAATATGAACTATTATTGAACTATTTTTACTAACTCAATAATACGTTTTAAAGAAGCCACACAATGATTGACTATTTTTATAGTTGATGTATTCTGTCACAACTTCTCTTCATACATAGGTCAAATCTCCCTCATCACTGTACATTACCCAAAAAATGAATTAAAATGTGTTACGTACATGTGTCAACTCCCCACAAGGAATGTAATCACACATTATGTACTGCAATCATGTACTAATAAAATAAAAAAGAAACCATAAAATTTGAACTTTTATTTTTTATTCTCTTGTCTTTTAAAATAATTACACATACATATTTCTACATATGTATACCTTTGCATGTATGTGTAAAATACATAATCTGCTTTTTAAATTTCTTTGTAACTTTTATCTATTTAGTTGTACAAACTACGTTTCATTTTCACTACATGAATATATGAAAACTATCATTTAATCTACTAGTGAGTAATTTCCCCAATCTTCTTATTTTGGTAAAATAAACAATTCTACTTTAAACACCCACTAGCATATATTACCTGCTTGTGTACAATAATATTTATGTCCATTAATGGAAGTTTTGAACAATGAGATACTTTTAGTTTGTCTATAATACCAAATAGCTTTTTATAGCTGGAAAGACAATTTTTTCACCTTCATGCAATAATAATACAGGATATTTCTGTTTTGTTTTGTTTTTGTTCTTCTTTTTTTGTATACTTTTTAAAAAGATTATTCTATCATACATTAGGTGGTGAAATCTGCTATTAAAATTTACAATATAAGTGACCTGAAAGTTTACATTTTTAAATTTCCAAATTAATCAGTCATTAACTTACCAATTTCACTTTCTTTTGCCCAAATAAAAAACCAGTATCTGCAGCTAGCACACAAAAGAAAATTAAAAATAAGAAGAAAAGGAATAAAAGCATATGTATGTTAGGATGTACTCACATTTCTTAGTATCAGAAACAAACAGAAATTGCTTACTCATGACCTTTCATGTGAGGAAGCGAGTTTTATGGAAGTACTAAGACAATGTATTCATAGGCTGACTTCAATTCTGGAAATATTTTATAATTCCTCAAGCTAATGTCACTTTTTAAAATAATTTTAAGTATTGTCTGTTAACCTCATTTCATTATCCTTTGAAGGACCTATACTTTTAAATTTAGATATATGGAATACAGAAAATAACACCTTTTATAGTCACTTAATTTGCCTTGTATAAAATGACAAAATATCAAGAAATTAAGCCCTAATATCTTTCTTTTTTTGGTACCCAGGGATGGAACTCAGGACCTTGCACTTGCAAGGCAGACATGATGCCACTGAGCTAAATCCCTGGTCCAAGCTCTAATATCTTGATTTTGTACAATATCTCATTGTTTCTTTATTCAGATATTGATAACCCTGAAAATTATGAAAGATAACTTGTCAGGGGATAAATGGGTGAGTTCTTTCCTTACATAAGGCTTTGACATAACTGATTCATAACTGGCAAAAAGCAAATGAGATTGTCAAAGAATACCATCTCTGGAACACTTCACTTACTCCCCACACTTTGCTTTTAATAACCATAAAATCTGAACTCCAAAATGAAGAGTGAGGAGGAAGATAAATGTCTTTACTTAAAGATGAACAAAACTCTAACATCTACTAACCAATCTATTATTATTATTATATTATTATTACTAATACTAATACTATTGTAAGAGACAGAGTGTCACTCTTCAGCTGAGTTTGATCTTGAACTCCTAGGCTTATGGGATCTTCCTGCCTGAGCCTTCCCATGTAGCTGGTACTATAGGTGCACACCGTTGTACCCAACTTTTATTGCCCATTCTAATTCACTGCTCTATCCCCCCTTTTACAGCATTAAATTTTTTTAAAAAACCAATCCACTGGTGTAATTTTAAAAAGGAATTTGTAACACGCCTGATTCATCTCACCAGTTAAAGATTTCCAAGCCCAGTAAAATAACCTCAACCTTTACTGAATTGCAGCAGTTATTTCATGCATTTTCTGCTTCTCCCAAGACCACAGAATAAAGAAAAATCCCAAGGCAGTGATGAAAATAACTTTGAGCCACGAGTTGAAGAAAAGCATTTTATCAAGCCTGTAGAAAAAACCTTTAGGAATGTTTATAAGACATGATCAAATGGCTGTTTTTTATACGTAGAGATGCTCCTCTATCCCCAAATCAATTATGGAAACTTCTTCTCTTTATTCTTCTCCCAAGCCTCAGAATCAACATAGCATGTAAAGAGAAGGTCACCTGGAGGCTTGAGAGAAACCTCAGGACAAGTCCTCTTTACACATTTACGAAGCAGCTTTCTACTCTCTCAATGCTTGGCACAGCCCACAAGGAGGCTGGCTGCATTTGAGGAAACATCCATTGGGCATCTCAGCTTTTTCTAAAAAAGCTAGAAACAATTATTCCAGCAGGGGATCTAGAGAAGTCCTTACAGCAATGCTAGATTCCAGGACACCTCTGCAGAATGTCTGCCTCACCTACCTGAAGTGGAGAAGTCAATGGAGAGAGCCTCACAATTCTGCTATTGTTCCTATTTTGTTCACCTCTCTTTCTCAGCAGGTTCCATCCAATTGAGTAGGCTCTTCTATTGATCTGTGAGTGGGGATCTTGATAGGGTAAGACAAATGGTCCAGGGCAGATAGCTCACACAGATATTGGCCCTCCCACCCTCCAGTGGAGGTATAAATTAGCTCTTAAGAATAACCCCAGCAGACTGTCTCTCAGCAAAAGGTTTGGGAGAATTTGATCAGATATTTCAAAAGCATAGAGACAGGGAGTGATAGTAATGTGTACATAGGGATCCAAAATGAAGAAACATAAAAACTTTTCAAACTACTGAACTGGAAAGAGCAAGAGAACAAAAAAGAGAAATAGAAGGAGTTTAGAAAATTATATAAGGCACATGCCTAATGCATTGGAATTCTACAATTCCAGAAACACAGTTAATTGGAAATTTTATTTTTATGCCTTTAATTTTTAGGTAAATGTAGATTTGCATAAAATTTTAAGCACTAATGTAAAGAGATCTTATATTTTCTTTAACCTGTTTTACCCATTGAGACTATTTGTAAACCTGCAGTACAAATCCACAACCAGAAAGAGACATCAGCTGGAGAACTATTATCCATGTCCACCTCGATCACCAAGACAGTGAATGAGTTTTTGGACAGAAATCTCGGCAGTGATGCACCTGAAAAGCTCCCTAAGAGTCTCAAGAGAGCCAGCATTGAAGGACCTTGGCTAGAGGGCTGGAGAGAGGATGGGAATAGTAGGCACAGGGAATAAGGAAAGCTAAGGAGAGAAATTGAGACCACATTCTATTGTATTGCCCTAAATTGTATTGTACGTAATTTGATCTGTACTCTAGAGTTTAGTGAGAGACACTGCAGTATTTAAAGTAGGAAGAGATTCGTTGGAATTATTTAACTAAACATTTTCAGAGTCTGATTTTTGGAGTTTTGACAGTTGAAAGCCCACATTTCAAATCCCATTAACTACAGAGTAAATTTTACACCATATTCAGACTTTCTAATCCTCAATTTCCTACTGTGAGTAATGTAACTTTTATCTCACAATTTTCTCATAAATATTGGGTACAATATTGAAACAATCTACATTTATGTACTGCAGCTAAACCCCTCGACATAATCTAATCTGCCTTCTTAGTGAATAATTACATGATTTAGAAAACAATCTATGAGTTTAGCAATGTTCCATGCAAATTGAATGCATGTGGCATTTGAGGGAAAATAAAAATAAAAGCTAGACTTGAAATTTTTGTGAAGTCTTTTATCTCACGCACACCTCCTCTTTTTATATGTATTCTTCAGCAGAAATCAAGAACAAGAAAGACCATCATAATTCACATAGGCCATAAATCTTCTTTTATGCATATATACATTTTTAAAGATTAGTTTTTAACTGATATATTAAAACATAAAAATTGTACATATTAATGAGATAATGTGATGTTTTAAATGTGTATATATTGTGTATAATGTTTAAATTGGGTTAAACATATCTTGAAATATTTATTCTTCATGGCGAAATATTTCAAAATCATTCTATCTTTGTGATGTATATACTATAGAATTATTATTTATAGGCATTGTATGACCAATAACACACCAGACCATCTTACTCCTACCTAACTCTAGCACAATATCTGTTGATCATCCATTCCCTCTCTACTCTCTGTATTTTAATTTTTAATTAAACACATTGACAGTTGTACATATTTATGGGGTACAGTGTGACATATATATGTGTGTATACATACAGTAATGATCAGATTAGGGAAATTGGCATATCTGTCACCTCAAGCATTCATTATTTATGTTGACAAAATTCAAAAATCCTCTCTACTAGCAATTGTCAACCACAGCTACCTCCTGTGCTATGGAACAGTAGAAGTCCTCCTACCCAACTGCATGCCTGTACTCATTAGCCATCACCTCTTCAATTCTCCACCCCTCCCCCCATCATGCACTTCCCTGGTACCAATAGTCTATTCCGTACATCTTTTGAAATAAATTTTAGCCTAAATCTCAGGGCTGGGTCAGCCAAACTGGTTAGCATAGATGTTCAGCTGCTTCACAGGAGCCTAGGTGGGTGGGCAATAGACTGAATTGGGGATGGTAAAATGTGTTCTGCTTTTTTTCTCCAAGCAATATATCAGTGTGGCTACCCAGCAGCTTCCCAAACCAAGCTTCAGGCCTGTCAGGGCTACAAGCTTCCTCAGCAGAAGTGCTTCCAGTGTCTATGGCATGAAGGCAGTATCTTCTTTGGGCCTCCTACTTGTCCATTTCTTGCAGAATAATGTCCCTCTTAGATGAGGGTTGGTCTCAAAGAACTGGGGGTGAATGCTATGTATGAAGTTTCCTTTATTAGCTCATTGTGCATCTTTCTGCTGTGCACCGTCTCTACCTCCACACTGCACTCCTGTGTTCTACCTCAAACTCTCCTGTGAAGCAGCTATGTTTTTTTTTGGTTTTTTTTGGCTCTTTATTGCAAAGGGAAGTACATCAGGTATCTCTAAACATCTGTCTTGCTGATGCACCACAAGTTTCACAAACTTATTAAAGACTCTTTTTGTGATTAAAGACAATAACGATATCTACTACAGAGGCCATAATCTCAAAGATAGGTAACAAGAAATGTTGGTGAACTGGAACCCTTATATGTTACTGGCAGAAATGCTAGAAAGTACAGTGATCATTATGGGTATTTCTTGTTGTCAGCATGACTGCATTGAGGAATGGCTAGAGAGTCGGTAAAGCAAACATCTGAGTGTGTCTTTGGGGGCATTCCCAGAGATGATTTTTTGTATTCAAATTTAGCGCCCTTGTAAAATTATTTTTGAAAAATCCTTCATGTCCTTTGGAGGTCTTTTATTCTCACCATTCTCAGCCATAGGCAGCCATTAATCTACATTCTCCTCCTCCTCCTCCTCCTCCTCCTCCTCCTCCTCTTGTAGAGTATTTATTTATTTATTTGTTTGGTTCTGGGGATCAAACTCGGGTCCTTGTGCCTGCGCAGCAGGTGGCAAAACCTAGAGTAAGTTTTTAAAAGATCCTTAGTGAGCTACATGAGAACACAGATAGACAACCCAACAAAAAGCAGAAAACAAAGCTTGTTAAAAATGCATATTCAACAAAGAGATAGAATTGTTTAAACAAAAAAGAACCAAGCACCAAGAAAAAGTTCTGGAGACCAAGAGTGAATGAAAAAAGTAATTTTAGTAAGGCAGTTGAGAACTTCAGCAGTAGAAGAAGCAATCAACACTCAATAGCAGGCCTTTTGTGATGATCTGGTCAGAGGAGAAAAGTAAAGGGGGATTATGAAGTTTATTGGACATCATGAAGCAAAAGAATATATAAACTTTATGAGACAGACATAATTTTAAACAAGCCAGCTTGCTGAAAAAACTGACCCCAAACTGCCAAATTCTGGAAAAAACGTAAGTCACCTAGATTGAAGCAACTCAAGAAATCTCAAATAGTTAGAACCTAAAGAGATCTACCCAGAATTGCAATTATATTATGAAAATTCAAATACAAAGAGAGAATGTTTAAAAAGCAAGATAAAAGTAGTATTATATACAAGAAATCTCCATAAAACTATGAGCAAAATTCTATATCTCTCTGTGGAAATCTTGAGCCCAAGAGAGAATGGGATGACATATTCAAAGTATGGAAAGAAAAAATTGCAAACTGTCTTAGTCACTTTCCTCATCAATGGGACAAAATACCTGACAACTGTTACTTAAAGAAGGACAGGTTTATTTTGGCTTACAGTTTAGAAGACTCAGTCCATGTTTGGCAGACTCAAGCATAGAAACCACATGGTGGAAGAGCAGGCAGATGAAAGTTTCTCACTTTAAGGTAGCCAGGAAGCAGAGTGCAAAGGGACAAACTGGGGAGGGAGAGATGTGCCCTACCCGGTCTTGATCCCATGACCCATTCTTCTAACGTCACATCTAGCTATAGCACGTATTGATTCAATTACCTTCAAAAGCCCAGCATATGAGCCCAGGAATCTTTGGAAAGGCATCCAAATATAAACCATAAAACAAATCAAGATATTATACCTAGCAAGAATATCCTTTAAAAAAGAAAGATTTTTTTTCAGATGAACAAATCAACTACAAAAGCAAAAAGGCAAATGACTCAACTAAAAACTGGCCAAGGACCTATTCAATGTTTCTCTGCAAAAGTCACAACAATGGCTGAGTATGTGAAAAGTTTTAAACATCACTAATAATTAGAGAAATACCAATAAAAAATCATCTCACAGCTGTTAGAATGGCTACTACAATAAAGAAAAAATAATGAGTGTTGACAAGGATTTAGGTGAAAAGGACATTTTGTATAGTGTTCTTGGACATATAAATTATAAAAAATAGCTTGGATTTCTCAAAAATTAAAAATAGAGCTACAATATGAAGCAGGAATCCCTCTTCTAGGCATATATCCAAAGGAAATAAAATCACTATGTCAAAGAGATACATGCACTCCAGTGTTCATTGCTATACTATATACAGTAGACAAGATATGGAATCAATCTATGTGTCCAGGGATGGATGAATATATAAAGACAATTCCAAATGTGTGTGTGTGTGTGTGTGTGTGTGTGTAATGGAATACTCTATTCTGCAAAAGAAGTGTATTCTATCATTTGTGGCAACAGAGATAAATTATAGGATGTTTATGCTAATGAAATAAACCATCCACAGAAAGAAAAGTACTACATGTTTTCACTTACATGGGGAGTCTAAAAATGCCAAACTTTAAATTTAATAAATGTATTTGTCTTATCAAATATCCATTTTTAGAAATGGTTCCTTTTCCAGAGTCTTACTTTTATTATGGTGAAATATAGAGTTGATATGTATCTAACAAGATTTTTATAGAATCAAATTACATTAACATTTATTAGGGAGAAGACTTACAGAGCTTGTGTGAAAATACTTGCACAAGGATTTAGAGTCCCTATTTATTAATGTATACTAGCTTGCAGTAGCACACTGAATATGCTTAAGGAAAGTGATAACATCTGCTTTTATTTATTCAATTTATCCTGACATTATGCACACACATTGATGGCAGAAGGATTTTAAAAATAAAAGGTTAAAATAGTAAGAAGAATGGATTTGTGAACACATTAACATTCACTGAACAAGGTTTTGGTACATATCCTCTATAATCAGAAATATGAAACTGGTTGAATATTTTTTAAATGTGACTTTTAAAGTATACATTGTAATGAGCACTTTCACTAAGAATTAATACTAATGATATAAATAAATAAATTGCTTCCATATATATCACTCTTTTAAATGCTGCAATTGTTATTGAAAGGGAAAGAAGGCCTGGTATTGTATATGTGGCAGAATGACAGTTACCTTCCAGTAGTGAATCTGCAGTTCTGCCATTAAAATCAAGTGATGAATAAAAGTTTGACCAACTATGTTGGTTGAAAAATGGCATGAAATGGAGAACCATCAAATTGACTGCCAAATGGACATCCTAGGTCAGTCAAGGCAGAATTGCCCTCTCTCTTGAGTGATTTCTTGGAACAAAAATGAAATATGATTTGTTTTTCTCCTGCTTTGGATCTTACAGTATCTTTGAACAGACTCTGCAATCCACTTGATTGTAGACATGTCCTGTGTTTTAGAAGTCCACATTGCCTACTATTTATGATGCTAAAATCCTGAGATTATCCTTGGGGTGCTTGTTGGAATTCAAATTCCAAGGTATCTTCTTACATTTTTGGATTTTTAAAAATAAAGATATCAGGTATGTGTCTTTTGTTAAATACAGTAATCAAGTAATATATTTTTATTCATCTTTTAAAGTGTTTTCTGTAAATATAAGTTTTAAAAATATCAATGCATCAACCCACCACCAAATTAAGAATGAATTGCAATAAAGAAAAAAATTATGTAAATTTCATTGAGTGAAATATTTATGATTATAAATAATTCTAGGTTTTATATTATCAAATACACAATCAATAAAATAATATTCCAAACTATCATTGAAAAATTGAACACAGAAAATAAACATCCTTCAGTCACATGTTTGAAGATTCAACATCATATATTCTGTAGAGAGCTTCCCTGGTTGTCTCCTAATTTAATGCTATGATTGAGAAGTGTCGATTGTAGGATCCACAGCAAGATATAATTAAAACAAAAGCCACCAGAATAAGCATCTCAGCAAAATTTAGCAGCTACCATAATGAGCAAAGTTAAATTTTCCTTTAGTTTCTCTGTAAATAAAGAAGATAGAGGGGAAAATATAAATTATTGAAAGAACATGTTAAATTCCTTACATTGCATAAAATATTTGTTAATGAAGAGGAAATGAGCATGGGCATAATTTGTATAATCTCTGCTCCACTTCTACAAGCAGCTGGTTCTACCTGTTCCTGGTCATGCAGAAGTCGCCCACCCCACCCCCCGCCCCCCACCGTTTGGGACTACAGGATCCTGCCTACAGTACTTACCCCATACTAAATCAGTCTTGCGATCTAACAGTTCTGACTCAGTTGTAGGACCTGCTCTAAAAAGAGGATTAGTCATTGTCTTAATGGTTTTCCTTCTGGATTTTGAGATTGAACTCACAAAAATTTTAGAGAAGGCAACACTTTGTGAAAAACAATGTTGAGGGAGATAGAAAGACTTCGTGAACATCATGAACATTCACACTGCAAACTCTTTCAGAGTGAAGGAACAGGAAAGGAGGGGGGGGGGAAGTGTCCTTGACTTCCCTGCGCTGTAAAGAAAGTTTGGAGACTGGGCTATCACAAAGATTGGAGACAATGTGAATCATAGAGAGTCCTGCACGGCGCTGGTAGACACAGTGTGATGGATTTCAGGGTGGTATAGTGAGGTTTCTTGCTCAGTTATGCTGCCTGTAGCTTGGTGTCCCATCACAGAGATTATCATTTGGCATCTGGACTTCAGAATTACATGGATCACTTGCTACCACAAGTAATTCTTAATAACTGAGTTGGGTTAAATTAATTAATTTATAAACGCAAAGAAGAGTAGAATTACTCTGAAGGGTCAAATATAAATTTACTTTTGTAAATAAGAACTTCAAAGAAAGATACACATGAGATCTTGTAATTTTATAGAGATAGTGCATTCTATGTATGTTATGTCTAGGTTGTCAGAAGATAGGTTGGGTATCGTTTTTGACAGTCCTAACATTATTTTGAAGAATTCAATATTTAATCTTATGTCCTTACAACTTGTGACTGCAGAAAATACACCTATTGTTATAAGTGTGTCCATCAGTTCCACAGACTGGCTCCAGTTCTTTGGTGCACATATGTATGTGATGTGCATATCTACTACAGTTTGGCTGAAAAACATAAAGTGAAAACATAGAATTTATCAGATAAGTATCTTTTTGAGTAAAATATTCTTATTCATAAAAATGCCATGCATTTAAGTGGAACAAATATATCCAAAATTAATGTTTAAAAATAAGCACTGAGGTAAATATAACCCAATTCAACATGATATAATATTGATAATTTTTTTTTTTTTTGTACCGGGGATCAAACTTGGAACCTTACACTTGCGAAGCAGGCGGTGGCACCACTGAGCTAAATCCCCAGCCCAATATTGATAATTTTTGTAAACTCAGTTTTAGTTTGTAAAAAGCTCCACAAATGCCTGTGTACTTTTATAACTGGTCTATCCTGCCACAATTACTCTTCCTACTCATGTCAAATCTCTCCCATTACACTACAAGAAGTAATGAAATTCAAATACTTTGTTTTTAATTCTCTTGTCTTTCCCAATAATTTCAGTATATATGCATATATTTGCATATATGTGTAAACTCACATGTAAATATGTATATATAATTTTAGTGTTGGTAATGTTGGTATTTTACAGAAAAATATATGTATATATTCTGCTAAATTTGCCTTTTTAACTTCTTTGTTACATTTATTCAGTTATTTAGAATTACATTTTATTTTCTTCACATCCATATAATATTACACAATCTGAATATTTGAAAATTGTCATTTAATCCATCCTTAATTGTATAATTGATGCAGATTTTCCCCACTGTTCTCGCCGTCACAGGGTAGATGATTCTACTTTAGATATCCATTAGCACACATTGCCTGGCTGTATATGATAGGATTTATGCCTTTTATGGAGAATTTGAATTATGGGATACTTTTACCTTGACTATAATACCATATAGTTTTATGTAGCCAGGAAGACTTTTTAAAATTTTGTGCAATAATAATGTCGGGGTTTTGTTTTAGTTCTGCTTGTTTTATTCTTTTACAGATCATTACAATGTAAATTTTGTTCTGTGAAATTTGCTGTTAACATTAACAATAAAATAGCTAAAATTTTACCTTTTAAACCTCCACATTAATCAATAGTAATTTACAGCATCAGAACCCATTAGTGAAGATACAAAAGCAGTTTCTGTAGCCAGAACATGAAAGAAAAATTAAAAATCAGAATAAAAGTGACAAAATCATATTTGTGGTGGGAAGTACATGCATTTTTAGCATCAGAAACCTGCACAAACTGCTTACTTGCAAGTAAGTAGGTGAGTTGTATGGATGTACTAAGACAATATATTTATAGGCCAACTTTAAATCTTGAAGAATTTTGTAATTCCTCTATTAATATCACTTTTGAAGATAATTATATGTACTATTTATTAATCTCCAAAGCTTTTCTTTCATGAAACCATACTGTTTATTTAATATATAAGAGAAAATAATGCCTTGCATAGTTATTTAATATGCCTTGCATATTATGAATTAGTATTCAATTAGTTAAGCTTTTATATCTTGCATCTATACAATAGCTCACAGTTACTTTATTCTCACATTGTCAAGCCATCTTGAGCTTAAGAATGATAACTTGACAGAAAAAGGATAAATGGGTTTTCTCTCTACACAAGGCCTTGACATAGAGGACTCAGCTGGCAAACAACAATCAAATTTTCTAAGAATTCCAGCTCACAAGGCATCATTATCCCACATGCTTTTCATTTCATAACCATGGAATCTGACTTCCACAGTGAGGATTCGGGGAAGAAGATAAGTATCTTTAGACAGAGATGAACCAAACTCTAAGGTGAACTAACTATTCATTTATTATTTTATAGTTTTTAAGAGACAGTGTCTCATTATGTTGCCTAGTCAGGACTTGAATCCCTAAGCTGAAGGATCCTCCACCCTTGGGCTTTCAAGGAGCTGAACACACCACTGTACCCAGCTTCTACCAGCCATTCTTGTCGACCTCTTTATCTCCCCTTTTCTAAGTTGCAAATTGAAAAAAGCAATTTCCTGATTGATGTATTTTTAAAAGCCAAATAACATCCCTGATTCATCTCACCAGTTAAAGCTTTCCAAACCTAGTGGAACAAGTTCAACCTTTCCTGGATTACAGCAGTTATTTCATGCATTTTATGCTTCCCACAAGACTACAGAATTTACTTACCAGAAAAAAGAAAAAATGCCAGGGGAGTGATGGAAATGACTTTGATTCATGATTTGAGGAAAGGAATTTTATTGAGCCTGTGGAAGAAACCTTTGGGAATGTTTACAAGACATAACCAAGAGGAAGTTCCTTAAAGATACATCTAATTATGGTAAACTCTTCTCTTCATTCTTCCCCCAATGCTCAGAATCAATGTAACATGTGAAGAGAAGGCCTTCTGGAGGCTTGAGAGAAACCCCAGGACAAGTCCTTTTTTCACATTTAAGAAGGAGCTTTCTACTCTCTCAACACTTTCTTCAATCTAAAAGGAGCATGGCTGCATTTGAGGGAACATTCTTAATGAAATCTGTTTTTTCTCAAAAAACAGAAAGTTATTTCAGGAAGGATCTGAAGAAGTCCTCATAGCAATACTAGAATCCAGGATATCTCTGTAGAGTCCTGACCTCACCTACCTGAAGTAGAGACCATGGGAGGCAGTGGCCCCTCTGGTACTGTGCCTATTCTATTTGCCTTTCCTTCTCAGGAGCATGCATCTAGCTGAATAGCCTCCTTTATTGATTTGTGAGTAGGGAGGTTGAGGGAGGAAGAAAGATGATCTAAGGCAGATAAGATAAGACACAGAGGTATTCTATGATCTCCCTGGAGATTGGGAAGTGAGTCATCAGAGATGCCTGTCAAATACTTTTCAGCATATCTTCTATCAGCAGGAGATGTGTGGACAATTTGATCTCATGAACCCAGAAGTACAGGGAAGAAATAAAGTAATGAATTTCGTTACAGATCTTAAGATAGAGAAGACATATGAAAGCTTTCCAAGCAATTGAGTTCAAATGGGACAAGAGAGTCAATCAGGAAAAAAAGTAGAAAGTTTAGTTCAATAAGTTTCTATGCTGTTCATACTTTTTAAAAACTAAATATATGTTAGAATGGCCTCAAAAAAAATATTAAAACCTATGGATGCACCATCTCACCAACAAGACTGTGAAATAGCTATTAATGGATGAGTCCTAGTCCTTGGTCTGTTTATAAAGCTGCTAGGTGAAACTCTCATATAACCAGGCATGGGAAGCCTGGAATAAGCACAAAGGATGAACATTTCTAGGGTAAGAGTCATAGTAGGCCAGAGAATGATGTTTGTTCTGGGTGAAGCAATTAAATAATTTGTCATTTATCTCAGAGGTATGAGGGAAGCACAGAAGAATTTTTAAGTAAGGGAGAGATCTGAATATTTTCTTTCTGGATAACCAATCAGCATTATACATACTGTAATTCAATGGAAAGATCCTTGAGTATTTAGCTCAAATCACACCTACTTCTGAATAATCTATGATCAATATATATTCAGACAATCTATGAAAATTTGTAAGAAAAACAAGAGTCTATAGTAACTGAACAAACTCATTCCCTCTCTCCTTTTCCCAGATCAATACCATGGAAATCAGAGCCATCTTCTCCCACATTGACGAGACTGGTTCCAATACCAGACTACTTTAGCCCAAAACAGAGAAGCATTATTTCTAAAGTGAAAAGATGACTATTTATTATAAAGTACATCAGTAGAATTTATCACATCAGTCAGAGAATGAATATCATTATATAATTGTTATTGAAAATAAATTAATAAAAATTTAATCAGTATTTGAATGGCTTTTGCAATAAGAAAATTGTCAAAGACAGAAAAATAAGTTTTTGAAATTTTTAAGTTTCTGATGGTGCATACATTTGTAGAATTTCTAGAAGTTCATCACGGTTATTGCTGTAAATGTAAAAATGTTTTTACAATAAAAAGTTTTGGAAAATGGAACTCACACTACCAAGAGTATTTGGATTTTGAATTATTTATGAAAGAAAAATATATAGCTACTACAAACAAGATTGTCAGAATATTTAATGACATGAAAATATTTCACCATACATTGTGTGACAAATATATTTACACATTAGAGAATATTTCATTTAATATAACCTCTTATAATAAATAATGATAAGAATGTATGTAAAAACAATTATATATATATATTACTGTGTGGAATAAACATAACAAATTCCAAATTAACAATGATGCTCACTGGTTCTTGGGATGATGTTTAATTTTTTATGTCTTTTGAATTTCTATTTCTTCATAATTACTGTTTTGTTTTGTTTGCAGTGAACAGATACCATCAGATTTTATAAAAGGTATCATTGCTTCACTGACTGTCTTTTATTGTTAGAGAAGCAAGGAGGAACCAGATATGAAGAAAGTCCTCATGAACAGGCACAAAGGTCAGACTTTTTGTTTTCTTAAACAACGTATTGTTTAACCTCTCTGGCTGCAGTCAAAGGGAATGTGGCCGCCCTTCGGATGTAGATGTCAGTAAAAGATCAGAGCCATCTTCTCCCACATTGATGAGACTGGTTCCAACGATACTATATTCTGCCTGCTTCTTTGCTGTCTTCCTGTGCCCACTGCTGGACACTGTAGATATTTCAGTTAGAAAAGGAAAATGGGAAGGCTAGAAAGCACACTTTCTTTTAAATACAAGACTAAGGTAGCCATCAATTATCTAAAAGGTGACATTTGAATAGAGTGAAGAATCAGTGAAAGGTCCCAATGCTAAAATGTGGACAGCAGGTTAGGAAACAGAAGACTAATATGGCTGGAGGAGCTAGTGACAGGAAAGAGTGGTAGAACATGAGTTCAGAGTGACCTCACACTATTCACCAGCATCAATGAAGCAGAGATGGCAAGGGACTATAGCCAACTGTGCAGATATTGGAAGACACTGGGACAGCCAGAAGACACTGGAGCAGCTTCATCTTTTCTGATAAAAATGCTGAGGAACAAGTCAATGATTAGAACAAGAGGGTGATGTCTAAAAGGCATTTCTATAAAGACCATGCTAAGCATAACTAAAGAGAGCAAGGTGAATTTCAGAGAGCAGTGAGATTATGCTTCAATGTTTTAAGAAACATATGTGTTCAAATATTGAAAGTGATTGAGACAGGTATTGGCTTCTTGATATATTCTGGTGGAACTGCTGACAGCATTTACTCTCTGATAAATGTGCTACCTTATTTCTGAGAATCCAAAAAAGCCAGATTGTAGCTGGCTTAAAAAGTTGGTGAGCAATAAAGATGTAAAGCAATAGCTGCAGAAATGAAAAGAAACACCAGTTGTAACTACAGGCAGTGCTATGCTACCATGATTTAAGTGGGTTTAATTAAACAAGTAAAACTTGAACAATTGAATCATTATTAGAATGCAGTCAATATACTTATAGAAATCAATACTTTTTGGTGTTATGTTCCACATAGAAAATAACTTACTAAGTACACTGAAATAAAGAAAACTGTTACCTACCACTAGTAGCAGCCTGGAGAATCCAGGTGTTTCCATCACAAAGCCACCTGTAAAACCAGAAGAACAATATTACACCAATATGCCATAATATGAAGGCTAATTATTTAATGATTCCAGTCTTATTCTCTCTAAGCCATAGAGATCAGCAGCAATAGTCCAAACCAATATTGTCTACAGATAACATTAGCTTTGGCTAAGAGTTGATACAAATAGGTGTGAGCGGGTCATTTTCCATTGGATATTCCCTTCTCTAACTCTGTTTCCTCCAAACTCTCAAGATAATCATTGTTTCTAAGGTTATATGTTTAAAAGTTCGTGATGACTCTTTAGTCACAGGAGTTCCCCAATTAATGGCGGCACGTGAAAGTAGATAACTCAGGTTCTTTCCAGAACTCTCTGGCTTTACACTTACCTCCATCTCTTATAATCACCAGAAGGAACCAGGTTAGGGTCCTTCATCAGGCAAAGATCATGGGGACATGAACTTCCATGTCAAGTCCCTTAGCCTTCAAGGAAGCACAGATACTAAATGAAAGGCAAATACCAAAGCACTATAAGCCAGTGAAAACAATTACTGCAAAAATAGACATGAATCTTAAATAAATATGAATAGTATAGTTTGAGCTCTTATATATAGAACTTTAGATCAAATAATCAGAACAAATTTTCTTTTTAAGCACACAAGAAATATTTATAAAAATATACCATGTTTCAGGACATAAAGGAAGCTTCAGTGGAGCATGCTTATGTTTTTAACCATTAATTTAAAAATGAAGCATTATACTATTTAATTATAAAGATAACTTTAAATAATCTTTAGCCCTACAATTTTTATATTATCATAAATCACAGTAATAACTATAGCAATGACTATAATTACAGTAATTATTGTATCTATAAATGCTGAATATTCTAGAGTTTTGTGGAGGCATCCACTCAAATCAGAAAATTACCCAGGAAAGAAGAATAATGTACTTTCTTCATCTATAGATTTATAATAGGACTCATTCCATAAATCAAACTCTCAAAAATCCTAAATTTCCTAACAGGACAATCAACATAATACAAGGCTTTTAGAATTGAGGACATTTTTAATTCATTGATCATGTTGTATAATTTCAAAGGATGACGTCCTACACATATCCTAATTTTGCCTCATTTTCTTTTCATCACAATGATGGCAGTGACAAATAGATCCCAAGACGCAGTTACGACAATTTTAATTTGCTTACTAAATTTGTTACTAGAATTATCCATCTCTTCCAAAGCAAACCTTGTGGAATATTTAATGAAAGAATTGTCTTATTGAATGGGTATCCACTTTAGTGTGCCCAGAGCCCACCTATGAATCGAAAGCATCTTAACTCTGTTCTCACCACCCTTTATCCTTACCTTCCATTCAAAGACACTGGATGTCAGCATTTTCCTAATTTGATTAATGAACACTCGTGGGGGGTACTACAAAAATTCCAGCTCTAACGTTTCTCCAGTCTAGATTCTGATTCAGTAGGACTGGAAAAGAAGGACAGAGAATCATCTCAAATATCTACTGCTTCCCCTACCTCCTAGACACTATCTGACTTTATCTCTGGGTGCACAGTGTAGTTAGGAGACATTCAGCTAAATCTGATCATTAGTATTCTGGTAACAGTGGGTCAACACCTTGACATAGATAGTGTTTCTTTAAATCGCTAAGCTAGTGTCACCACACTCTGTTTCTCTTATTACACAAATTCAGGAATTTCATGTTCACCAAAATGGACTCCATATTGTCACTTAATCAGTGGAATTTTTCACTTTATCAGTTGTTGGGATGAAACATGGATTACATACTATTTGCAGAACGATTATAATGATTTAAGATACACTATTTGGCACAGATTGTCACAGCTCACCATCTAAATTCCTTGGCTCTTCACTTATGTGATCAATCTTAGAAGCAGCAACAGGTGTGATGTCAAGTGGAAAGGAATTCTGAAGCAACTCCCACTAGCACTGAAATATTTGGCCCCTACTTTCACTTAGAGCTTGTTGGCCTGAATTATTCATCTGGCTCACTACAAGCACCATCTGGCCAGAACATTAAGTCCTCCACATGAAAATCTATTAGCATCCATCTGTTAGGAGGACCTCACTATGGTCTTTGCTCAGATACATCCTGGCACTGCCTTGAAGTTCGAAATTTGGAAACAGCAATCCTGCCAAATAAATATGTATGACAAACTTCTCCCTTCCTAGTGGGAGATTCTAACTAATCTCTTGGTGATAGAGAGAAAAGATGACCTGATATTTCTGTTTGTATTGCATTTTTAATGCTTACAGGTGAGTTATATGCTCAATAAAATTGACCAAGTTAGGGTTTCTTATGCTGTGGTGAGTTCTCATGAAATTTTGGAAGTCCAGGTTTTACATAGCATTAAATCTGTATAACAGATGAGGTAATAGCAGTTACTAGTGCTGCAATTCTTTATTCTGTGCATAGAGTGAATGTATATGCAGATAATACATATGTTTGGTTCTATTATCAATACAGAGAACTTGAAAATGTAGGAGACTTTTTACTTTAATAGGAACTGAATTATTACATGGAAAATTTAAGCTGATTTGTTAAAAGTTTTAACAACTACCTGCTCATAAAATAGTAACTCATTATTGATAACACAAGAAAGAATGACGTAAATACTGAAGACAATGATTTTTTACATTTTTATGTGTATGGTATATGTTAGAAGTACATAATGATTACATTCATCATGGGAGGTTGGTACATATACATAACACATCAATTCTTTTTACATCTCCTTCCTCTCCCTTCCTTTCCCCTCCCTTCTTCTCTTATCATCTTTCTTTTGCAAAAAATCTATCTCTTTGTTTCCCATTTTCTATCTATCATTTTGCTTATAGTGTGGATTTCCCATTTAAGAGAAACCATGTGAGATTTAAGCTTATGTGTCTGATTTATTTCACTTGACATTATGATCTCAAAGCACATCCATTTTTGTACAAATGACTCATATTTATCCTAAATAGCAGAGCAGTATTCCACTGTGTATAAATACCACATTTTCTTTATCCATTCATCTGTTGAAGCACATTTAGACTGCTTCCAACATTTAGCTATTATGGGTTGGGCTGCTATAAACATGTGTATGTGTATATCATTGTAATACAACATCTTTAACTCTTTTTTTTTTGACAGAGCTGAAAATCCTGCTGATAACACATACCAGGAATTGCAGAAACAAAACAAAAAGGCCCTTAGATAAAAATTTAGGTCAAGCTCCAGATTTATAACTCCTTAGGCTTGGCTTATGTAAGACTGCATATGGACCTTAAAAATGATATTTACATATTAATCACAAATCAGAGCCCAGAGCAGTAGTGTACACCTGTAGTCTCAACTACTGAGGAGCCTGAGATGGGAGGGTCGCCTGATATCCATATGTTTGCAAACTAAAAATAAGAAAACATGTGAAGAAGGCAGGAGAAGGTGGATGTCCCACCTTGAGAGCAGGGAGGGAATTCGCTGCCTTTTCAGTCTCTGTAGGCTCCTAGGAGCCTGGGTGACGCTGAACCACAGTGATGAGGGCAGCCTCTTCTGCTCATTCTGCAGATGCAAGTGCTAATCTCTTAGGCAAACACTGTGAGATACACAGCCAGAAATTATTTCAGCTTCCCTCAGCTCATTCATATTGACTCATAAAATTAGCTATCATAATTATATTTCCCCAATATTACCTAACTGTTGAGAGTCTCAGTTTTCTCACTTTTCTTATCTATAAAATGGCAATAAAATTTAGCTTAATGGTCTATTACAAAAACAAAAACAATTAATATATATAAATTTGTTAAAATAGTGTCTGACTTATATTAAGAGCTATAGAAGCACCTACTATTGTTCCCAATTAGCACATTTTTGAATAATTAAGGTTTTACTCAGTAATAAATATTCCACATTATTGAAATTTCTAAAATTGAAAACTAATGGAAAAATAACTTCAATAAAAACAAGAAATATTTTGACCATATAGTGATTTAAAATTCTGAGCAATTTAGAAATATATGCGCATGATTTCAGTTCTTATGAGGAATATGTATCATATGTGATGGCAAAAATATTGGGTTCTCTCATTGAACAGTTACCAGATTTCAGAGCCACAGTCACAAATGTTTTAGCTTTACTTCTACCTTTTATCTAAGGTAAACATTCAGTAAGTTACCTACCCAAGATACCATGTCCCATAGAAATGGAATGAGCTTATGTCTTTAACCATTAATTTATAATGAAGCATTATCCTTTTCCTTATATATTGGGAGGTATATATCTGGGTGAGTATATACATGTATATATATATTTTTACATACATATATTTGAGTATAAGTATCGGTATTTTGTACTGACACATAATTATAATATAGGCAATTTAAAATATATAACTGTCCTTTTAGTGAGTGTTATAAATGTCATTCCAAAACCGAGGTCCTAACTTACGGAAAGTTGAAAAAAAAAAAACCAGAAAAAACAACAATAACAAAAAGTTCTGTTAAAGGTTTCAGTAAGTACCAGAATGAGGATCCCTGGATTTTCTAACCTCAAAGATATGCATTATGTTGACAGAGCTGAATAGTTAAGAAGTCATGATAATCTTTTCCTTCTTCAAAACCTCTATTATTGCTACATTGTTTTGAAGACATTGTTCACACATTGTAGCTTATTTGTCAGAGCCTTACACTACTCAATCTTATTTTTTCTTTCTAGCTTTTTTATCCAATTTAAGAACTGTGTCACGTGTCTAATCACCTGCGATGTCTTGCTGTTATCAGGACAAGTAATGCTCCTCTACACTTCAGGGCTTCTGCTAGCACTAATTAGAATTCTCCATGAATTTCTTTTCTCTGTAAAAGCATGGTACCATTTTCACCTCTCCTTTCTGCATGTCTTGAGATACTTTGTCAAGCTCGAGAATAGGATCTATTCACAAACAACTGTCGACGAATAACTGATGAAATCTGAGAAACTTATCTTGCAGAGACTTTTCCATAAAGACCTTCTAGGGTTGATAAAGGATACTGCATCCCCTACTTCTCCTGGGTTATCAAGTTTACTCCCCACAGAGACTGTCATTTAAAAATAATAAAAGCAAGAGGCCTCAGGTGAATGGACAGAGGCAGGGTGAACAGGACAATGGTTTCTTTCTCTATTTTTCGTTAAAGAGTATCACTTGAGAGAGAAGACAGATGTATGGAGTCTGCACTGCTCCTAGCCTTTAGATGGCCTAGATCCAGGTAGGTTCAAATCTCCTGCTCTTTAATAGGGGTAAACACAGTGAAGATGATTTTAAATTTTGGAAGCATCTCCTATTTTACACAGAGAACTCTTGCTCTCGATATGTAGGCAGATCTATTTTTATTATTTCTGTAGTTTCTTCTTGAAGGGATAGTAAGGATCAAGAGGAATAAACCTTATAGATGGACAACATATAGATATACAATACAAGGGAGTAGAAACGGGATGTTTTCTGTTGACATTTCTTAATTGATATTAGCCCTGCAAAGTGGAATTCTAGAAACATAATCCTGGAAAATAAAAAGAACATTCTGAGTGGTTTTCTTCCAAGGTTTATCAAGATTTTACTGTAAAGGTTGGAGTTTTACTGTAAAGTTGGAGTTTCAAATTTCAATAAGGAACTAAAAAATTCTTTTAACTTCTTTCTATTCAGACCTAATACTAAGTATGATCATTGTTTTCACCAATTTTTTTCTTCTCATCCTCTCTAAATTAATTATTCCAAAGTAAATCAATGTGGATTTTAAAGTCCAAAAGAGGTTGTGTAAGTCCAGTGTCTAGATCTCCTTGCATCTGGAATCCAACTTCAAATTCTTCATATGCTTGCAATTCTGCTTCAAAGCCTTCCAGACTTGATATGTTTTATCTTATACTGTAAGAACACTGTTTATTCCCTTCCTTACATCACCCAAACTCCTCTCTTCTGTTTCTGGATATGCTCACAAACTCTTTTTGTCTAGATTTCCCATGAATAGTTCCTTCTAGTATCTACTCACACATATTCACCTTCTCAGTAAAGATTTTCCTGCCTATATGACATTTAAGCAAAAAAGCTTCCCACCTCAGATAGCTAATATGGGTCATATTTTATTTTCTTCAAATTACTCATTGAAAACTGAATTTTTTGTTTGTTTATTTTTATATTTTTAGAGCAACCTTTCCTTAATATAGTGTCTATGAGTTAAATTCCTTGCAAATCAATAGAAAGTAAATATCAGTTTGAGGAATGAATAAATGAATCCAGTAAAATGTAAATCCAAATTCTACCCTGCTATTTAATTGCATCTTTGTCTCTAGTAAGTTAATTAAGCTTCAAACTTTAATTTCTTCATTAATAATGTGAGAATGATAAAAACTGTGTAGCTCAGAAGATTGATGTAAGGATGAAATGAAACAACATATCCAGAGTTTTACCCAATTACATAGTAAATGTCTAGATAATGGTAACCATTATTATTATAATTGATCATATAATTATTATAATCATTATGTTGGGCCAGGGTAACATTGTGTTCTAGCAGAGAAAAGGACACCTAGAAAGTTTGCAGATTTCAATATCTATATGGGATTATCCATAAATCTAATTTCCTGAAGCTAAATTTTTGTCAGGAATTTGATGTCAGGGAAGATCATAAGCTAGTTTTTAATTTTTATAATAATGAGGTCAATGGCCAGGAGAATTTTGACAAATGAGAGATAAAAGTCTATTAGTCAGCTTTCCCATTGCTTGGGCACAATACCTGATGCTCACAGCCTAGAGAAGGAGAGGATTAATTCACCTTAAGATGATTTCAGGAGATTCAGTTCATAGTTAGCTGGTTCCAAGGTTAAAATACCATGCATAAATAAATGGCAGGGCAACGTTGCTTAATTCATAGTAGCTGAGAAGCAGGTGAACAGTGCCAGAGAGGATGGAGTCAGGGACCATAGTGCCCAAGATCATGCCTCCATGGCCACCTAGACACATCCAGAAGTGCACTCCACCAATTCCCTGGACAGCTCCTAAGTTAATCAAGTTGACAAAATTAAGCTTAACCAGCACACACAATAAACATGGTAGAGTTGGATGGCTTAAGCCGAAACAGTTTCACTCTCTTAGGAAAATATGAAAGTAATTTATGATATCATTCTGAAGCTCCAGAAGAATATTGAATCCCCTGACTCATCACAGACTCATGAAAGAAAATAGATGTCTTAGTATGTATCTGCTTCTTCTACGTTTCTTTGAAAATCGCCTATTTATTTATTTTTTTTACTCAAATAGGTAACCTGGACTGGAATTACATGTGATAAATTATGCTTGATGCTACTACGTAAAATGGCACAATGTAAAAAACTCAAAAAATGCATGTTGCAGAATTTACTTCATGGCTATTATCTGACACAGTATGTCATTTTCTGATTTTTACAGCCTGGGACAGTAACATCAAAGGTATTCTAATATCAAAGTAATATCAAAGGTATTCCAGTAAATTGCACTAACACCTGTGGCCCTATCTGTGCAGTAAATGCCATTACACTTAAATTTGTATGATTTTTGCCTTGCAGTTGGGTAAGAAGAATTAATTTAATCTTGCTGAGTATTAAATTGAGAGATCCAAAATTCTAACAAGTAAAATAAAACATTCATTGAAAAACTTAGCACAACATTGTTCCTCAGGTCCCTAGATCCCTATGTGATCTGTCTTTTCTCCACTTTTCTGAATCTTTGTGATTTGATTTTCTAGGCATTGGTATTATTTTTAATCTGTAGATGATAGTTATGTGCAACTACAGCAGGTGGTGAATGAACTAGGATCATACACTAATCTAATTACATCCAAATTTATACTTCTCTTAAGCTGAAGTTTTCATACATAATGAAAATATATGATGTCCAACCAAGTTTACCTGTGGTTAACTTTATTTACTACTTAAATTGGACTTCTTTTCAAGACACCAGTTTTATTCACCAAAAAAATAAGAAATAGAAATTTCTTTAGGCATTATAGAAAAAATATTGCAAGATAAAGATGAAAGAATAATTTGAAATAAAAATAAATTAAAGGAACCTCTCATATCTTTTGCTTAATGAATTAACTAGAACAATTTAACAAAGAGTACTTTAACTAAAATCCTGAAAGCAAAATAAGTACTTGTCAATACTGCAAAATACTGAAAAGATCTGAGTAGAGGTGAAAAGTCAGTTGATGTGTGGCAGCTTGTAATACAGAATTTTAGTTCAATTTTAAATTTGCCTGAATAAATTTTAATCTTCCTGTAGTTTAAATATTAAAGAGGAAAAGCTCTTAAGAAGCAAAAAGAAATGCTTTATATAGAAAGAAACATTAAATTTTACCAGTTGGCTTAAAAGCACCTACCATTTGAGTTTGTGGATGTAGCTCAGAGGCACCACACCTGCCTGACAAATGCAGTCCTAAATTTGATCCTCAGTTCTGGAAGAAAAAAAAAAGCAACTACCAATTAAGAAACCATTTAGGTCAATATTTTTACTACTTTAATTCCAGTCATTACTATACATTCACCATTTTACTGGACTAATCTATTTATAAATACAGAAAGCAATATAAGTAACAAGAAACAAATTCACCTTAGAATATTTTATATCAGATTGGATATCCACTGACAGTTCACAAGGAGATAAAATTATATTAATCTCTTGACTCTTGATTCAAACATCTCAACCTAGGCGTGCAACTAGGAAAATATTTTTAAAAATAAATAGGGACTTGGCAAACACACACTTTACTTCTTTACTAGGAACATAATGCCTAGCATGTCTAATATTAGATACATTGCATGTCCAGTGATACATATTTAACAACTGAGATATCCTGAGTATGGATATTAATCAAAATGATTTCTTTTCAGGGAAAAAATACATTCTTTTTCCTCTACTCGCAATCAGCAGAGAAGAGTTCTCTAACCTCAAAAGGTAGAGGGAATTTCTCCCGTCCAGGAGAAGTTTTGCAGTAGACAGCAACTGGGCATCCTCTAGACCCACTCAGTTCTGACACTACCTACCTGGAGATAGTATCAGATCTCACAGATTGATGTTCCATCCCCAAGACTGTTCTTACTCTAGATCCACTTGCTCGTCTGGGCCTCTAGAACTTCTGAATGAGTGACTACAAATGTAGGTTCTCTCCATCCCCTCTTTACATTTGCTTAATTTGCTACAGCAGCTCACAGAACCTGTACAAATGCTACACTTACATGCACTGGCTATTATATAGGATAGTTCTAAACCCTGGAAGTAAATTTCTGCATGAAGATACTCAGGGTCCTGATGAATAATAGTTCCTGTAATCCTCCATGTGTTAAGCTGCCCAGAAACTCAGCGTGCTATTCTTTTGAATTTTCATCTAGACTCTATTGTATGTTCATAAGGATGGACAATTGTGTTGAAATGTAATTGCACAAAAGGGTAAAATTGAAAGCTAATCAACGAAGTGGGAAAGCACAGCAAGGTCCTTCTATGCAGGACTGTCTGTGCAGCATTTCTTTGCCTCAGGTCTGGGCTAGGACCCCTTCAGAATTGGGTCTCTTATTGGATAATTTCTTAATGGGTATCTCTAAAACAGAAAGGGAGGGGAAGGTTAGAATTTATGTTTAGTGTCTTATGATCCACTTCAGGAAAAGAAATCTTAGTTTCTGTGGCCTGCCTGGGGCAGAAGGGCAAGGTAAATGGAAAGCAGAGAGAAAATCTTCTTAAATTTGTTTTATATGTAAAGTCTAAGCTTTTCAGTTGTCCTTAATGATAGAAATAGGGAAAATACATCTACTACATATCCTTAGAAGTAGTTGTAGTACTTGATGTATTTTAATTGCACCAAGTTGGTTAACAGTGTTATTCAAGTCATCTGTACCCTTTCTAATTTTCTATCCCCTTGTTCTACCAATTATAAAAAGTGAATGCTGAAATCTCTAACTACTGTTGGGCATTTGTCTATTTCTCTTTTCAGTTCAGTCAATTTTTTCTTTATTTTCATCAGTGCTCTGAAATTTTATGCATTCACATTTTGGATTCTTCTCTTTTCTTAAAGATTTTTTTTAATAAAAGATCCCTTTTTATGTCTTACAATACGCCTTATCCAGAAATCTAATTTTTCTACCATTCCAGCTGTCTTATAATTGATATTTTCTTGATATACTCTTTATACATTCAGTTACTTTTAAATGAAATATTATATACATCTTTTTATGTGTGGTTTTTGCAGATAGAAAATTACTTGGCTATTATGTTTTTCTTTAGTGTAACATTTTTTTAGTTGGTGTACTTAATGATCTGAATTTAGTGTAATTATCATTATAATTAGGTTTAAATTCTTTTTTATTTTTTCCTCTTTCTAACATCATGTCTGTTTCTTTTTCTCTCTTTTCCTGACTTCATTTGGATTAGTTATGAATTTTTATAATTCTATTTTATTTTGCCCATTAAACTATTAGCAATATATGTTTTAAATATATAGAATTTTAGCATGTATTTAGTTTATTACAGACTATCATCTAAGTAAGAATATAAAATTTGGAGTGTAATACATGAAATAATAATGGAACACATAAAATTTGGAGTGTAATACATGAAATAATAATGCAACACTATATTTGCATTTTTTAACTTACTTTGCATTTCTATTATCAAACATATTTTCCATATAAATAAAAAGCCACATAATATTTGGTTATCATTTATACATTAACTTGTCAGTTCTCTTTTTAAAGGAATCTGGAAATGAGAAGTGGATTTTAGACAGATATTTATGTTTCTAACACTTTATTTTTTATTTGTAGATCTCAAGGCAATTTTTTTAGCTTTTATTAATTTAAAAATTTCCTTATTTCACTTTTATTGGCATAAGTAAGTGGATATAAAACTCTAGACTGTTGAGTTTTCATCTATTTATAACACATGATTTCCCATACTGGAAAAATTGCAATCTTTTCAATAAATAGTTTCAGAAAACTGGATATCCACATGCAAAAGAGTGATAATGAAAAATAAAAAAAGGAGTGATAATGGATCTCTTTCTCATTCCATATACAAGAATAAACTCAAAATGAATGAAAGCCTTAAATGTAAGGCCTGAAACTGTAACATTAATAGTAGAAAAAGCAGGTGAAAAGCTCCATGACATTGGTCTGAGCAATTATTCTTAGATGCAATCCAAACAAGAACAGCAAAAATAGGCAAATGGAATTATAAAGTAGAGAATGAGGAGAGTGAAGATATAATCTATGTAATGGGAGAAAATATTTACAAATCATAGATGACATAGTGCTAATATCCTTAATATATCAGGATACATTCTATAACAAGAATACAAATAAGCTTATTTAAAATATTGGCTGAGGACCAAATACACATTTCTCAAAAAGAGATATACAAATGAACAACAGATATAAGAAAAATGCTTCATATCACTAATCATCAGGGAATTGCAAATCAAAGCCACAATGAGATACCATCTCACACCTTTTAGAATGGATATTATCAAAAAAGATTACAGACATATTTTGGCAAGGATGTGGAGAAAAGGGAACCCTTGTGCATTCCTGGTGGGAATGTAAATTACTACTCCATTTCCAAAAGCAGTATGACAGTTCCTCCAAAAGTTAAAAGAAGAATTTCCATTTGATTTGGTAGTCCCAATTCTGGTTATATGTCTGAAGGAATGAAATCAGTGTGTGGAAGGGACATGTGCACTCCTGTGTATATTGCCACATTATTCACAACAGTCAAGATATGGAAACGCCTGAATGTTTCAAACAACAGATGAGTAGACCAAAAAAAGATGGTACATATTCACAATGGAATGCTGTCTAGACTTTTATTAGAATGAAATCCTGTCATTTGCAATAACATGAATAAATTTCAAGGATATTGTGCTAAGTAAAATTAGCCAGGCACAGAAAGACAAGTACTGCACGATCTCACTTATGTGTGGAATCAAAAAGGTCAAGCTCATAGAAATGGAGAGTAGAACAGTGGTTACCAAGCACCTGAGGCGGGGGGGGAGGATCACCATGAGTTCGAGGCCAGCCTGGGC
>NW_004624774.1:7727641-7762896 GCF_000247695.1 Heterocephalus glaber
ATTAAAACTAGACCTATATCTCTCACCATGCACTAAACTAAAATCAAAATGGATTAAAGATCTAAATATTAAAATAGAAACACTGAACCAGCTGGAACAGAGGTTAGGTAGAACCCTTGAAGACATTGGTGTAGGAAAACATTTGATGAACAAAACCTCAGTTGCCCATGAACTAGCACAAATAACCAACAAGTGGGATCTCTTCTTATTAAAAACTTATGTGCCTGGGGATTTAGCTCAGTGGTTCTGCCTCCTGCCTGGCAAGCTCAAGGACACGAGTTCAATCCCGGGTACCAAAAAAAAAAAAAACAAAGACAAAACCAAAAAACTTCTGCACAGCAAGAGAAACCACTGACAGTATGAAGAGACAACCCACAATGTGGGAAAAAATTTTCACCTGCTATTTTTCAGACAAAGGTCTACTCTCTCAAATCTATAAAGAACTTAAAAAATATCAGACCTCCCAAATTTAAAAACCCAATCCGAAAATGGTCATCTAAAATGAACAGACATTTCTCAGACAAAGAACAAATAGCAAAGAAACATATGAAAAAATGTTCAACATCACTGGTCATTTGAGAGATGCAAATGAAAACCGCGCTGAGATTCTGCCTCACCCCTGAAAGAATGGCTGCTATCATGTAATTGACCAATAACAAATTCTGGCAGGGATCTGGGGAAAGAGGAACCCTGCTCCACTGCTGGTGGGTGTGTAATCTGGTACAACCACTGTGGAAATCAGTATGGAGATACCTCAAAGAAGTAGGATTGGAAGTCTCATTTTACCCAGCTATTTCCCTGCTGGGTATCTTCACCAAAGAATTAAAAGAATCCTACCACATTGATATATGTGCACCCATGTTGATAGCAGCATTGTATTAGCTAAAACTTGGAAGGAGCACAATTGCCCATTGACTGGAGACTGGATAAAGAAAATGTGGGGATTTTTTTAATAAAATGAAGCACTACTCAGCCATAAAAAATGAGAAATTAGAGACATTTATAGCTAAATGGATGCTCATTGAGACAATACTCCTAATTTAAAAATACGACACGCATGTGTAAATACAGAATAGTTTCTCTAGTGTGAGAAACTGAAAATGTAAATAAGGACTAAAAGGTATAATAGATCATGTGAAATAAGAAGAAAAGGGGCAAAGGGGAGGGGGGCTGAAAGAAGGGAATGGAATTAATAAAAGGAAAAAATTGGAAACAAAGTCTTTGTAGATAGGGAGGGATGGTGGGGTTGAAGGGAAGGCAGGGGAATGGGGAAAAAATAAGAACCAAGAGAGATTAGGTAAAGGTGCAAATTTCCACTGATGAATGTCCTTATATTGTATACCTTAAATGTACCAATATAATTAATAAAAATGATATAATAGATAATGTGAAATAGGAAGAAAAGGGGCAAAGGGGAAAGAGAAGTGGGAGGGGTAGGGGAAAGGAAAGAAGGGAATGGAATTAATATGAGAAAATGAAAAAATGGGAACAAAGTTTTTGTAAATAGGGAGGGATGGAGGGGTTAGAGGGAGGGCAGGGGAATGGGGAAAAAATAAGAACCAAGAGAGATTATGTAAAGGTGTAGATTTCCAATGATGTCATTATATTGTATACTTAAAATGAATTTAAAAATTCATTTAAAAAATAGTTCAATGTAAAACATGTTGATGAAACAAGCAATATTACTAGAAAGACTTTAACAATAAATGAAGTAGGGAGACATTAAATAATTTGTTCAAGGTCAAGAGTGAGGAGAGTTGAGGATTTTACATAGAAACATAATATATGAAACATCACAGAGATGCTCTGTTAGTTGAAGTGGGAATATGAGAAGGTGGTAACCTGGTTCCTATTCCTCATCATCCCATGACGACCCTTACATTATTCTCATAATATCTTCTATACTACTTGGAGGAATTTGAAGATCATTAGTGTTGATGAGAATGACCAAACTGTAAAATGAGGCTGTGATAAAATTTTGTTACTGAGACAACAGAAATTTTTAATGTTAACAGAGTGTAATTATCTTCAGGAATCCTATTTAAATTGTGTACTTAAATTGAAAAACAAAAATTTTAGTAATTTTTAAGTTTGCCTAATAAGGTAAAACACTGGTGTAGGTGATCTCTAACTCCCAATTTCAGGTTTGAGATGTACATCATGTGCTGTTCCTTAGGGAAGGTAGCCTTCATAATCTTTCCATGAATCATCTCAGAAAATGAATAGAAATATCCAAATAATAAGAGTTTTGTTTAGGAGTTTGCTAGTTACTTCCAGTCAGCCCTTTATAGTGTTCCTATCTACTCAATTGTTACCTTTATAAGTCCAGAATATTTCTTCAGCAGAAACTAGCATAACTACATATATAAGAACAAAAGAAGTCTGTCTAATGTGATAATTTGTACTTGAGATATCTTTCAAATAGCCTGTTGGAGTTGAGCCTTATTTACTGCTGCTTGTACACCATCTTTCCACTATAATCCTCCAAATGTTGTCACATATATCATGGAAACGTTTCAGGAATAGGATAGAGTTATTTGTGAAAGATGATTGTGTAATATGACCCAAATTAATGCTACATTACATGTCCATGCTGCATGAGCAAATTTCAGTGTGTTTGGATATATTATGTCATTTGACTAACACATGATTGTGAAATGGGTATTACTTACTTTCATCTCCATTTTAGAAAAGCATAAACTGAGCCTTAGAGGACTTAAATAGCATGTGATAACAGAAGTGTTCTTGTCAGATCCAGTATTCCCTTTATATTGAGTCCAATTATTCAATTTAGTACAAGTTTAGTCCTTGGCATTTCTTTTTTTTTTTTTTTTTTTTTTTCTTTGGTACCAGGGATCGAACTCGGATCCTTGCGCTTGTGAAGCAGGTGCTGGAACCACTGAGCTAAATCTCCCGCCCTCCTTGGCATTTCTTGAGGAGAATTGAGTAGAACTACAGATATAAAAAAGGGGAAGTGTTTTTAGTATGATAGTCTGTTCTTAAAAAACATTCCAAAGAGTCTGGCAAAATTGAGCTTCTATTGCTTACTGTTCCTTATCCACCACCTTGCTGGTTATAATCTTCAAATGTTTTCCTCCTTTTCTATCATGGGAACTCATCTTGTACCGAATCTAGGAGAACATTTAGGTACTACTATTTTCTGTTTTACACAGGTGACACCAGGCTCAGCGTGGTTAAATCATATTCCTAATATTTCCAATTAAATGATTTAAATTTCGTTGGAATCCAGGATCATCTGTGTCAAAAAACATAGCTTATGCTTCCCTTGAGAGGCAGGACTTGTTCCCCCAGTGCCATGGATGCCTAAAACTGCCAGATAATAAGCAGACATTTAGGTCCAGTATGTCATAATAGGCACGCCCTTTATACTCTATAAACAGAGATTCAGTGAAGCAAGCATCTAGACCAGAGCCTTAGACACTGTGCTCTGGCTATGAGCTGACTGGCAAAGACAGAAGAGAAATAGAAGGTGGCTTAGGAAGTACAAGTTACTATGGTGTTCCCAGAACATCACAAAGAATGTCCATGGCCAGGAAATGAGACAATTTTCTGAACTTAAGGCCAAGAAGAAAGCTGACTCTCAAGATCTTAGGCACAAGTTAGAGGAAGTCTAACATGAAAGTGACTAGTGAGTATCTGACAATTGGGCTGACTGCGATTGCAGTTGCTTAAGCCTCTGCTTCAGGTTAAAACTGACCTCAGAGTTTGCAAGGGCTAAATATTCAGCTATGAGAAAAGAATTCATGCAAAATCTGGGAACCAGGAAATATTTGAAGCAGTCACTTGAGTGCAGCAGAAGTCTTTCAGCGCAATGCTCTTTTCTTCTTTTGTAAGCAGGACCTTTTAGGCATCCCTCAGTTATTAATGAAAAAAAAATCAAAACAAAAAAGTAAAATGTCACTGTGAATTTGGGATTCCTTTTCCTAAAGAATACTGAAGTAATTTTAGCGTATGGTGGGTATGGGAAAAGTGGGAAATAATCCAGCAGTTTGAGAATTTATAAGAACTCAGCCTGTGTAGCATATCCCTTCCATACTTTTATTGGTATTTACATCCTCAAGTCTTTGTGGTTGCTTGACCTTATTCTCTTAAAGTTTGGCTTCCTTTCAAGGAGAAAGTTTATCATGGTACTAATATGGCTTTGCATGCCAATCATGAAGAGCATATTTTCAAATTTTAAACTTTTTAGTATGAAATTACTTTTCCAAGAATAGGCCAAAGAACTTAACATGTTCTCCTTATCTCAAGCTCCCATTCATATTTCACTATCTGTCCTGATGCCTTTATACCAAAATGATCCAATCCAGCATGGAATAAAATTGTTAAGATGGTCTAATTTTCCAAAATGATTTGTAGATTTAGTGAAAGTCCCACTAAAAGCTCAGCTGCCTTTCTTTGAAATAGATACATGAAGTTTCTAAAATTCCTATGAGAATATAATTGTCCAGAATTGCCAAACAATCATGAAAAAGAAGGGTGTTTGAAGACTCACACTTGCCAGTTAAAATTTACTACAATATTATAGTAATCAAAACAGTGTGGCATAAGGACAATATATACATTAATGACATAGAAAAGAAAGTCTGAAGTAAGTTCTTTCAATCATAGTGAATTGAAATTTTTAAAGTTTTATTGTATTTTTAGTTGACAAGTAATAATTGTATATATTTATGGGATGCAGTGTGATGTTTTGATGCATGTATACATTGTGGAATCATTAAATCACTTCAATTATCATATCATTGCCTCAAATATTTATAATTTCTTTGTTGTGAAAATCCTTCTTTTTAGCTTATTTGAAATATATAATACACCATTTTAATTTTCTTTAAGCCTAGACCTAGACAGGTAAAATTTCAAACACTAACTCATTTTATAGTCATACTTTTGGTAACTTATCATCTTTTTATGTGGCCAATACTTATTTATGTTGGGGAGGAAAGAAAGGAAAATTTATATACATGTCATACTAAGAAAAAATGTATGTATTTAATTGATGTTAAATAGCTTCTGTTACAAAACAGATCTGTAATTACTAATATACTTCAGTAGAAATTAATTTCAATCATTTGTATTGTAGTTGTTGACAACAAGTTATTTTTTTTTTTTTTTTTTGGTCTGGGGATTGAATTCAGGACCTTGTGCTTGCAAGACAGATGCAGTGCCACTGAAATAAATCCCTATCCCCAATAAATTCTTTATAGTACACGTCTATATTTCAATTTATTAACCAGGATAATATATTTGAAAATCTTAGTGAAAAGTTTAATGATTAAATTCTGTTTGAAAACAAGATTTAAGGACTTAAATAGATGCAGAAACTTTAAAACAACTTTAAAAATACTTGCAAGATAATAAGACAGAATCAAACTACCCTTAGGTTTGGTATCAACAAGGAAGATTGAGGAAAAAAGGAAACACATCACTTGCAAATAAGATTTTACTTCCTATGACACAATTTTCTACTTCCTGATACACAATTTTGTTGTGTGATTTAGCACTCAATTTTTTCCTTCCTAAGTGTACTAGCCAGGCTTCCTGTTGCTGGGATACAATACCAGACGCCTGCTATTTAAAGTTGGACAAGTTTAATTTAGCTCATGATTTCAGAGGATTCAGTCCATGGTTGGCTGGATCCAAGGTAGAAAAACTGACAGAAGAGAGTAACAGAGAAAGGTGCTTAATTCATGGTGGCTGGAAAGCAGAGTAGGGAAAGAGTGTCAGGAAAGAATCCATCTAGGACCATATACAGTGTACTTCTCAAGGTCAGGCATCCATGACCCACCCAGACACATCTAAATGTGTGGTTTACTAATCAGTCAGGTGTTTCATAATTGAATCAAGTTGACATATCACTACTAACATTACACTAAGCATGCTTCTAGACTTTTCAAATAAATAATGGTCACTAGTGATCAGAGACTTTCTCAGCAGAGTTAAAGGACATGTCAGAGTTAGAAGATTCTCATGTGACCATTTTTGTGGAGAAGGTTGTTTTTTTACTGCAGGCACAATGTTTACTGGATGTTGTGATTAAATTCTCTTCCCAAAAGACCTATTTATTCTTCCACTTTGAGGACAATCTATCTCCCTACTTCCTATTATCTATCTTATTTTGCTCTTTATTTTTACACTGCGTTTATCATAATGGAAACAATGTGATATTTAAGCTTGTGTATCTTATTTATTTCACTTAACATTCTATTCTCAAAATGCATCCAGTTTCCTACAAATGACTCAATTTTATCTTTCTTTATCACAGAGTATTACTCTATCATGTGTAAATACCACATTTTCTTTATCCATTCATCTGCTGATGGACATAAGGACTTCTTCCAAGATTTAGCTACTGTGAACTGTAGAAACATGGTTAACCATGTAGCTCTGTAATATGATGTTTTTAACTATTTCAGGAGGATGGCTGGAAAGAGAATAGCTGAGTCAAATGGAATTTCTAGTTTTAGTTTTTTAAGGAATCTCCATATTGATTTCTATACTGGTTTTACTAGTTGGCATTCTCACCAGTAGTATAGAAGGGTTCATTTCTCACCACAGCCTCACCAATATTTGTTATGATTTGATTTCTTGATGATGGCCATTCTTACTGGGAGAAGATGAAATTTCAGTGTTGTTTTAATTTGCATTTCTTTAATGGCCAGTGATGTTGACCAGAGATGGAGGAAGGGGAGAGGGAAAGAAAGGGTAAGGGATAAAAAATAAGGAAATGAGCTGTGTTATGTACATGTAGCCACTTCACACAAGGAATGTAAACATGATGTACTACATACATGTACAAAAAAAAGAAGAGGGTCAAGGGATGGGTGGATGGGGGAGGGAAGAAAAGATAGGGAATTTAAAAAGGAATTAAGATGTGTTATGTACGTGTACCAAATTCCCACAAGGAATGTAAACAGTATGTACTATGCAATGCACTTATAAACTAAAATATAAAACAAAACAAAATGAAAAAGTAAAAATAATTTAAGGACCTGTTTATATGCATTTTTACAGAGGCTTCTGGATCTATATATATATACTCACACATATATATATACATATATATATACATATATATGTATATATGGAAGTGGTGCTACTATGAAACAATTAGCAAGAGAAGTAGAGGTGAAATGCCATTTCTAATTGCCAAGAGGGACTCGAGAATAGTCACAGTTCTGTCCCATTGAATCCAGATCTAATTTCACTTTACCAAGAGGTGCTTCCTGTTAATTCCATGCTTTTTAGTTTTCACAAGTGGCCTGTGCTGTACTGAGATGGAGTAGATAACTATCTCTGAATTTTCTAATTCTGAATGAATGTCAGTTAAAAATTAAGTTGTTGGGGCTGGGGATTTAGCTCAGTGGTTTCGCTGCCCGCTGCACAAGTATAAGGACCCGAGTTCAATCTCCGGTACAAAAAAAAAAAAAATTAAGTTGTTAGGACCTACTCAGTTTATTGAATTATAATTAATAGGGAAGCATCTTTATTTTAATTAGTTTCTTATTATTTCTATGCAGCAAACCTAGCATTTGTAAACACATTGGTTTGACTCTGTTAATGTTTCTATGCCACAATTATGATGCATTATGCATTAGGTGCATTAATGGCAGGACAGGATTAATAAAGGGGTGATAGCTTTGACTTTTCTGTGTCTATCAGATAGAAACTAGGATAGCTAGTCAATTTTTTGGTCAGCAAATTAGCATACCTTGAGATAGGCAAGGCCTAATTGTAATAGATCTGAGTAAAATGACCCAGGGTAGAAATACATAAGGAAAATAAGACTTGAAGAATGGCAGAATTAACTGGATACTTTTATTCTGCAATTTCAGCAGAGAATTGAAAGTCTGTTAATTGGAAGCAAGAGGTAGCTTCTTTTGTGTTATGGTCTCACTGGCTCTGATAGCTGATGGCCTAGTGAATGTGGTTTTCAACTCTAGAAATCCCAACAATCAGGCCTGACAGAAATGGATATGTTCCTTATGGAGGAATAACTTTTTCCTGTGTTTTCTAGTAGAGTTGGGCCATGAGAAATTACGTATGTGACCAGAAATGGACAGGATAATCTTCCTTCAAGGAATAACTTCTTTGAATAAAGGCGGTTTCCTTTCAAGGGGCTTTGGAAAAAGGTAAATATAAACAACCAGTATGGTTCATAGACTAATTCTCAGTAGATAAAGACTCCAGTAGAGGATAAGTTGTTTTCTGGTGCGTGTGTGTGTGTGTGTGTGTGTCTGTGTATGTACGCGCACACCCATGCATGCATGTGCAAGTGTTTGTGGACACATGATTCTTGGGAGCTCCCTGGGATTCTTTGTACAAAAGTTTCTCCTGAATAAAAGAATTGCATGTTTGTTGATTTGGGGGGTTTTTTTGTTTTGTTTTTTGGTACCGGGGATTGAACTCGGGACCTTGTGCTTGCGCACAGGCTCCTGAACCACTAAGCTAAATCTCCGGCCCCGTTTCTTGATTTTTTTTATAATTGAGATATCATTCTTGATCTAAGATACTAATAAAAACCAAAGTAATGATAAATTTTTCTGGAGAGATTCTTTCTTGAGGTATAAAAAATCCAGTCTACCAGTAAGGCATGAGTTTGTGGGAAAGAGCACAATGACTTTCTCTATTTGACGGAGATGATTGAATCTAGCTTTGCGGCCACTCAGATCATCAGCAGATGAAAGCAAATTAGTCCGAGCCCAGGAATGATGAAGATGATAAAATATCATTGCTGTCTATCCACATCCAGGGAGAAGTTAGCATTGTCCTTCATGAAGAAACTGAATCTTTCCATTACTTTTCCTAAGGAAGGACATAGTTAACAAGGTTAATTTAAATGACACAAAATCTATATGATATTACAGCCAAAAAGAAATATAGAGATTATGAGGTAGGGCTTCATCATATAGATCAGAAAACTGGGTTCCAGAAAAGTCTTGCTTTTTCTTTGGGGAGCTTCTGCCCCAGGCAAGAGCAGAATTTCTGCAGCCAAGTGATAATTCCACCCTATCTGCTCCACTCGCTGATCCCAGGACCCACTTATCCTTGATGTCTTAAGGCAACACAACACAAAAGAATTTTGTCAAGGAAAGTGGAGGAGGCCTGTCACTCAGCTTTTCCTGGTCAGTGAGGCCTGTGAGGAAGCTGCATCCTGCATTAGTGAAGAGGACTTCACCATATTTTCCTCTCAGTGTCCCTGGAATATGACTAGTTTTCTGGCCATGAGTCCAGTTTGTGTCTCTCTGAGAGAATCTTTCCTTTTGTGAAATAAAACATCCTCAAAAGAAAAGAAATAGGTATACACATCCTTTTGAGCTCTGACCTAACTTGACATTCTAACTTCCTAGATAACCACAAAAATGAAAAATACAAGATCTAAAATAAGTAGCCAAAGGATAATGGCTTAGGAGAGAGTTAATGATGATATGAAGTAGTTTTGGTGTGAGGTAGTAATCGCTAAATTGTATGTTTTTCACTCAAAAAGGGGACGTCTGCCTGGTTACAGTTTTTCAAAAAACATTGCGCATGCCAAGCAAAATACCTAAACAAAACCTGTCCATGAGATCTTGGTCCAAGTACTTACAGCTTGTATCCCTTATTTTAGATAAAAGAAAAACAATCATTCTAGTTGCCTAGTTTTTCTGAAGGCAAAAAGATACTTAGATCCTTTAAGAAACTGTGGATAAAGGTCTGAGTATGTCTTAGAATCAAGCTGTATCTGAGATTGTTAAGTATATTAGATGTCGTGTAGGATAGCAGTTTGCTATTCTTCTATGGTGTGGCATCCAGGATCCTATCTTTAGATGAGTTATTTTATGGAAAACAGTCAAAAACTGAACTTTCAGGAAGAGATCCTCTGGTGATTCCTGCTTGCTCCTACTGAACCTCTGGACTCCATGGACTTTTGTTTGAGAACTCAGAGTCTTGCAATATTGACAGACAGGAACTGAAGGGTCTGACCCAACTCTTATCTGACTGTACAACAGTTTTCTCTCCAAACTGGCTATTCTGGGTGGGAATAAGTACAGCTTATGGGGAGTTCAGTGGGCTGCAGGGAACAGGAGGGATTATAGTGGAGAACACTGGCCCCAGCCCTCTTTTTCTCCCCACGAAGTACTCACAAGCTTTCTGTACACAAGTGACATTCATTCCCATAAGTGATATAGTCAGAACCGCAAACTGGCAGGTATGTGATGGGGCAAGGGATGGCCACCACTGGGTACTTCCTGTAAATGCTGCAGTCAACCTAGCCAAACACAAGAGATGTCCTCATTTTCTACCCGGCCTCAAGCTAAGTTCCCCTTGGCTGTAAGATCTGGAAGTTTGAGTTCAGATGTTCTGATGTTGCTGAGGCGACTTTTATACAAAATGTTACCTCTGTGACAAACATGAGGACTGGTAACAATAATTCTATTTAGTAATTTCTATGCCAGGCAATTAACTTAAATCTGCAAGAATTTAATTTGCTTAATCTTTAGAACAATTGAACAGGAGAATGTCTACTACTACTTCTACTTAAAGAAAGAAAAATTAAAGCTTAAAAAGAGATATGACTTGTATGAAGTCAATGATTATAAACGCTAGATGTGGGATTTAAATCCAAAGCCTGTGCAACTGAATCAAGGCATTTCTGCAAGTCTCTCATACATTGTCCCTCCCATAAAAACATAACCGATGTCTCAACTGAAAGTCAGCCTTCTCTCTTTTAACTTTGGATTTAAAAGAAATTATTTGGTGGAGAGCATGGTTATTATATTTGTGTCATATTTCTTCACTTGCATCCTGGAGAGCAGAAATATTTCAGTATCTCTGTTTGACTACCCCTTTGATTAATTATACAACCAGACCTAATCATGCATATATGTTTCAGAAGTATTTGTTAGCTAATTAACAGCCAATAGAAACTGACATTAAAATATTATTCAACATACTTACAGTTGTCAAAGCCATACTGTTAACTTCTGAAAGAGACAGACAGATAAAATGTGAACGATGGGGCAAACCATTGAAATCTCATTAATTAATGTATGTTTTGTGCTCTAATTAAAGACTATGCATTTCCCCTGACAATGAGTCTCACCATACTCTCAAACTGATGCAAAATCCCAGCTGTATACCCAGGAAGTTGAATGGCCCTTGTTTCAGGCAAGGGAATTGCCTGAATTTCCTCTTTATTGACTAAGGCATTTTCTGGAGCTTATAATGTCTTTGACAATGGTTGACAGCTAACAGCACTAAATACTGCTGTCATCACTCCTAAGATCCTGAAATCCTCTCCCCATAATTGATATAAGGGAATGGAATGGAACATCTGTAAACTGTTAGAAACTTGTTTTAAATACATACTTTTTCACCACATAAATATCTAGTTGTTGGACTCTGGCCTCTGGAGAATCGTGTTTTATTTTGACCCTCCTACATTGATTTGAGAAGACATCTAAGTTTTTCTGCATGTTTGCACCTGAGCAATGAATCTAATAACACTAACTACTTCCGGTGTCCTTATAAAATGAAGACACTCACCTGAAGTGCTGCAGAAATGGCTCAGTGTGCAGAGCACAAGGAGACCCCGAAGGACCTTCATGGCAGAGATGGCTGTTATGTGGAGGCTACTCTGAGGTTGTCACACAGCTGAATGCCCCATGCCCTAGGAAGGAGGTCATGTTTATATGGTGAGCTTTGGTTCCTCCACCTTTCCTGTGAGGTAATCCAGAGTCAGTTTGGGCTGTGAAAGATCTCAATACTTGTGACATCCTAGGTGGTGTTGCAGTCCTTGTCGCTTAATTGCTACTGCCTATCTGAGCAAGACTTTGATTATTCGAAATGAGAAGTATTTTTCTGCCTGTCCCATGGGTGGGAACTGTTTCTTGGAATTCAAAGCTTCATGTAAAAGAGATTAAGTCTGAGCACTTTGGCCTAGTTGTGAAAAATTCAAATTTCCTTTATTTTACCAAAATGAAAGATATTAACTCAAATTGGACAGATAATAACAGTGTTTATGCTTTGATTCATGGGAAAATTTTGCTTTATTTTCAAAGAAATGAACCTATGTAGCAAGCTGCTGAAAAGAACAGTAACTTTAGCACTCATGAAGCTTGTAGAAGGAGATTGATATATTGCCTTTCACATTTCTAGCTATGAGATCTTGCATAAGTCATTCATAAGCCGTGAGCCTTTGGCAATCAGGAAGGTTTGATGATACTGTGGTAACCTATAACCCAGTGATTTTAGGGACTGAAAACAGCACAACTCTACATGGCGGTCAGCTGATGGTGTTGCATTGCCTTCACTCTGGCTGCCACCTGGGCAGAATTGTCTTTGCTTGGAATACAGTTGTCAGATGAAGTAAAGGTGTATTCCTAACTTTCTTTTTTAGCAGTGAAATAAACATTCTAGCCCAGAAGTGACATGACTGCCATGTGACCGTCACATGGCCTCACTCAGCCAGAGAGGTCAGAGAGTGGATACAATTAACCTTATCTTTTCCCCTCAAGGCCGAAAGGGGAAAATTGGAAGTACAGATGTTCTTCGTTTAATGACCTAGCTGTTTAACAACTGTTGGGACTTAAGACCCACCACTTGGACTTATGACCCCTCTTTTTCTTATACAGTTTTTTACGTCTTGTTTATAGAGCCTCAGTATTTTTCTTGTACACTACACCTTGTTTAGCAGTACTGTAATTTTTGCTGATTGTACTGTATATTACAGTACTGTAGTTTTTATGTTCTGTTATACATTATAGTACTTCATAAGAGCTATGTAAATAAAAGCAAAGTTATCAGGTTGGAGTTTCCTTTGACCATTTCTTTATTCTAAAAATTGTAATGTACATTCTATATGCAATTCATTTAATGACCTAGTAGCAGTGTCAGAACTTGGTAGTTAAATAGTTAAATGAGGAATGTCCATAGTTGGCAAGCAACATAGATACCACCCGTATCTTAAGTTTCATCTCTGTTTGGTGGAGCTCATTGTTAGCCAAATCAGAGTTACATAATGGGAGTTATTCACAAGAAAATCTGTTCTAAAGCTCAATGTATTTAAATATGTTATTTAAATATGTTACAAACATCAGTAAACATACAATGTGTGAAGCTGTAGCTAGCATAGCATGGCATGCTGTTTTACAGTAACCTTTTTTATATATGTTTAAAGATTATACCCTAAAATAGTTTAAAAAGTATATAGTATAGTAAATACATAAATCAGTAACACAGTCATTACAAGTATTATGTACTGTAAATTAGTGCTATATTTTATATCCCTGACAGTGCAGTAACATTGTTTAAATGAGTAGCATTACAAACAGGTGAGCAGTACATTGCACCATAACATTATGATGCCTATAGCATTGCTAGACAATAGAAATTTTTAGCTCCATTATAATCACATGGGATAACCATTCTATATGTGGTATGCTATTGACTGAAACATTGTTATCCAGGGCATGATTGTATATATGTGTGGTTAATGTGTGTGTTTGCACACCCATACATGCGTATGTTGTCTGTTGGGTTGCCAAGATTATAATCAGATCTCAATATATGACAAGTAATGATATGGACTTCGATCTTCATGACAACTCACTGAAGAATGAGTTTTTATTACCCTAATTTATCAGTGAGTAAGTTGAGGCTCAGAGAGGATTTAAGTACTCCTAAGATCATGGAACCAGTTAATAGAGGAGACATGCAGGTTTCAGTGTTGGAAAAAACGTGAAGTTTCTAATAAAGAAAGGTAATTGTTGTTGGTGGTCTCTCTAGAGGGAGATCTGAGTCCCCGGAAAGCACCAACTTTTAAAGAAAGAAAAGGAGACAGCCTGGGGAACGAAGAGCAGTTTAATTCCTCCGGCACTATTTGACAATCACAAAGGAAAGAAGCAAGGCTTTTATACATGTAGGAAAGCAGCTTAGTTATTTTGGATATCATCTTTCTGATTTTAACCTCTGGTGACAAATGACTTTAAGTGACTCATAAAAGCTACAGGGGAATTCACAAGTCCCTTGTTTCTGTTCACCAATCCCGTACATCAAAGAGCACACTGCAGCCCTCTTCTTATCAGATGGTATCAAGAAAGCAGGATGACTTCAGCAGAAATCAAGCCCACTGGCCCACTGCAAACATCACAGATGTGCATAATGAGTCATATCTCTCTCACCACCTGTAGAGTCATTGGGTCACAGTCCTCTGATCCCAGGCAATGGTAAATAAGAAAACTAGGAAAACCTGTTTTTCTCCTGCGAAACTTTCACAAGGTCTCTTAAAGTTTTCTGGCATTCTTTTAACAAATAGACTTGTGGAATTTCCCAGAAACAACTTAATTTTCTCTGTTAAACTTCTTGTGATCAATTCTTACAACTAGATAGCTGAATTCTAAAATTTCCCACAAAATGTAAGTTTTATTGTTTGCTATGAAAGTTTAAAGAGAGTGGATACTGAGAAAAAGCCATTATGCCACTATGTTTCAAGATGAGATGTATTTATTGGTCTGAAAATGCATCTTTAGCCAAGAGAAGTAAGAATGTGATCAAGAGATGATCAGGATGATGTAGAAATATAGGAACAGAAATTCTTTTTAGATGTTCAATTTTCAAAGAGAAGATAAGAATGAAAGAAGCTGAGGCTTCAGCAATATCTTGGAGCAAGAAGAAATGTAAGATACATAGGGTAAGGTGGCTAACTAGAGTCATATAGAAGGGTAGGAAATAAGATTAAGAGTACAGATGAAACACCACTCCCTTTGACATTCAAGACATATATAAGTAGGTGAATATAGAGACTGATATTTTGAAAAGTAGGGAAGGAGAGATGAAGGTGTTGACTGTAAGGAAGGTGTTAAATGCTAACTTTCCTTTGTCCAGTGGAAGAACTGGGTTGCTCTGATAGCTTCAGAAGGATGGAAGAGACTTGGTATAGACATCAATGGTAACATGTTAGATAATCAACAGTGGACAGAAAGATTGATGGCCAGTAGGCAAAGTTAGTACTAGATTTTAGAAGGACCAAATAATACCATGCTGTGTATTTCTCTTAAATTCCATTAAGGCATCTAATAAAAATTGACAGTGTTTTTAAGTATAGAAAGTGAGTACATAAGAGATTTAAGAGGACCGTAAATATTTTGTCAGAAGGTAGCAAGGCTTGGAAAAGTGTCAAGTGTATTCCAGAAAGTGCTGATTGATTTGCAAGGTGCAAACATTTACATGATTAAAGTTTAGGCAAAATATAGACTCAGTAGGTATGGAGAATATGAGCAAAGGCTGTGGCTAGAAGGCAAAATGACAGATTTAATTTTTTAGGGGTAGGGCTGAGTTAATGATCCTCAGGGTATAACCAAATACAAATCTAATGAAGGATGTAAGAAGACTAAGCTCTCTGGATTCAAAAGTGTGAGAGAATTGAGGTCAAGGGGTCAGGTGTGAGGTTGTTTGGGGTGTAAGCAGCTATTTATTGAGAAAGGAACTTTTCCAGGTATATACTGAGTTACAAACTATGGAGGATCTTTTGGAGATTAGAAATGAAGCCTATAAATATAAAAAGTGGCCCACTGAAAGTCAAAGGCAGTTTTTTTATTCCTCTTTATATTCCTGCAAGGAGTGGTGATAGACATTGGAGCCTTGTAAGAGAGGATCACTATGACCTTGGGTCAACCCTGGAGAAGGCAGGGTGAAATTAATGCAGAAGACCACAAAAAATGAAGAAAAGACAGAAGTTTGAGAGTATTGAGAATTTCCCTTTGGTAGATTTGGGGTGTCACAAGAAAGGGCAGGATTCCTCACTGGAGGGCTAGGAAGTGTAAGGGAGTTAAACTGGGGCAGGGTATGTATGAAAAAGTTCCTGGGTCAGTTAGCTGGAGGGACTGAGGGAAGCCAGCACTGCACCTGGGCAATAATCCGGGTACAGAATAGTAGGCTGTAGGATGGGATGCTGTACAAAAATGAACCATGTATGGTATTAAGTACTTACTATGTGCTAGAACTGTGCTACACCTGCTACATGTGTTATCTCATTTAAAACTTAAAACAATCTTGTGAGATAGGTATTTCCCTTGTTATTTCACCAAAGCAACAGAATCTTGGATAGGTGGCCTAGTTTAAGCTAAAGGGACGATGCTTTTTAATCATTCTGGTGTATTGTCTTTGAATCTAAATCTAAGAGGTAGATTTGTAGACACATTGGACAGGAAAATAATAGGAATAAAGCTGTGAGAACCAGAGCAGTCAGGAAGGACAGCTAATGCTTTAAATGAGCATTGGGGGAGCTGGGCTCTAGGGCAGTGTGTGGTGTTTACATGTGTGCAGATCATCTGGAAAGAGGGAAGGGCCCCAGTAGGGAGCAGGACAACTGTGAGCCAGGAGCCAACGTTTCTGTCCTGTCCTCTCCTCCATCTTTCTAAGGAGCAGTCTTGTGACAGTCTTTTCTCCACACTGAGCACCTCTTTTCCCAATATCTAGTGAGATTAATACTCCACTCTTCATGTTTTTAAGTTAAAAATCCGCCCTCAGAACACTAATATGTGCAACAGCAAATGAGACTGAGGAGTGAGGCTAAGTGGGGAAAAGAACTCTGCTTGAACTATGCAACTGTAATCTGTTTTCCCCTCCTTATCATTGCACCAAAACTGCCCCTGCCCCCAGGGCTCTTTTCTTCCAACATGCAGTAACCTTAAAGCCTCCTGGGACAGCTTTTAAATCACAGGCCCGGATTTGGCTGAACTAATTCTAGTCTTGTTCTTCTCCTTTCCCTCCACACTCACTCTCGTTCATTTTTCTTTCCTTTTTTTTTTTTCCTAATATAGCCCCACTATGATCAAGCCTTTGTGTGGACAGGGGCACAGTGATCTTGAGATTTGGACACTTGCATTTTAGCTGAAGCAGGTATCTATTTATAGTTTCATTAGCTGCACTTAACTTTTTGAGCTACTGAGGATAAACAGCTCCAATCATGGAACAAGATTATGGGATGAAGAGGAAAAACAATTTTTTCCTGGCAAGACATATTGGTTCTGGGTGACTCCATTTAATGAATGTAGTTTAGATCTCTAGGACACTGTGCCCTAGTGCACACCAGAGGCTGATCACAGTGGGGCTGTTTTGGGAAACAATGAAATGGAGGGAGTGTGAAAGGGACACATGGGGAAGGGAGAAGGGGAAAGACTAGACCTAGCCCATCCAAATCCAGGCTTGTGCTATTAAAACTGTCCCAGCATCCTCCTTGCTATGTCCCCACATGTTTCCTGTTCAGTGCACATACACCTGGGGGCTGTTCTTATAGGGACACCAGCCCTACTGCACCTGTGCCCCACTGGTATGACCTCATTTAACCTTAATCATTTCCTTAATGACTATACCTCAAGATACAGTCACATGGATGGTTAGAGCTTCAACCTGATTTGCGGGAACACAGTTCAATCTATTTTCCTCACCACTTACATGCTAACACTTTTCTTCAAGTACCTGGCATTTCCTTACAGTATGACCATATGCTTCCCTGATCTTGCCAAAGGTCTTTTGAGATTTTGAGCTGTAGGCCTCAGCACTGGCCTAGTCTTGCCCTATTGGTGATATTTATTCCCAGGACCACTCCCCTTTCAGCCCTTTGAGACACCATGTGAAGCAGATGAGCAGAAATCTTCTTTACCTCAACTATCTCGAACACACACCCTCAGATATCCAAAGTAGACTTCCCTCTTCAGGACTTCTCTCACTTGGAACCAGCCCTCAGCATCCACATTGCACCCCAAAAAGCACCATCACCATCAGAAATATCTCTCCCTTCAGCTGTGACCCCAGTCTCTCATTATCTTATTCCATTTTCCTGCACTTTCAGGATGTAACAATTTTATGATTCTCCCATTTCCCCATAATTATCTCCTGCCAGTAGTAACGGCTTATTTTACCCAGGCTGGCTTCTTTTCCTGACAATAGCAATAAACCCACTTCTTCCCAGTTCTATGTTTTGCCTCATCCCATCAAAAAACAAATAAACTTGGCAGATGAGAAGGGGAGAAATGTGACTTTTGACTTTTATCTTCATTTTTACTTATATGTAATATAGTAGTCTTCCCCTTATCCGTTGGAGATATTTTATGAGACCTTTAATAGAGTCCTGAAACTCTGAAGAGTACCAGATAATGTTTTTATAATGTGTACATATGTTTTTCTATACATATATGCATATGATAAAGTTTTATATATTAGGAACAGTAAGAGATTAACAGCACTAACAATAGAACAATGATTATGCAAAGGTAATCTCTCTTTATCACAAAATATCTTACTCTCCTGTACTCTTCATTTTCTTATGATGTGACACAATAACAGTGCCAATATGATGAGATGAAGTGCATGATGCACATATTGTAATGTTCTAAGCTGCTATGAAGAGTTACTTGAACACAAGCACTGTGAAACTTAGATAGCCCATCTGATAACCTAGGGTGACTCATGACAGCCTAGTAAGTGACTCATGGGAGGGTAGAAAAAAGTGTGGATATGGAAAAAGAAATGATTCATGCCCTGGTTGAGTTGGAGCTAAATAATGTGAGATTTTGTCACTCTATTCAGAACACATGTGACTTAAAAATTATGAATTGTTCCTTACAGGAACTTTCCATTGAATACTTTTGGACTGCAGTTAACTGGGCAACTTAAACCATAGAAAGAGAAACTGTGGATAACAAGTGGCGAACCATATTTACATTCTGCATTAGTCTGTTTTCTATTACTGTAACAAAATACTCGAGGCTAGGTACTAATAAAGCAAAGAGATTTAGTTAATTTAGAATTTTGGAGCTGATAGTCCAAATAGCATGGTGCTGGCTCTGGTGAGAACACTCCTGGCTGCATCACCTCATGGTGGATGACATCACAGTGGGGTGCCTGTGAGAAGGAGTGATCACAAGATAAGCCAGAAAGTCAAAACTTGGGGGGTATGACTTCCCACTAAGTCTTATCTCTTAAAGTTCCTGCCATCTCGTGATACCATCACACTAAGGACTAAACTCTAAGACATGAATCCTTGGAGGATACACAAGCAATATCTGAACCATAGCACTCACAGTGTGGCAATGAGGCTCTATTTGGACATAAATTTTATGGAGTAGTTTTTACTTTCTTTATACTTTGCTGTAGAAAAATAGAATAGTTTACAAAACCAAATAAAATAAAACAAAAAAAACTCTTCTAAGTGAAGAGTTTAAAAAAGAACACTGTAATAGCTCAGTCTTACAACTACCGAAAATTCTGGTTCCCATATCAGTCTGTGCTAAATCTAAACCTTTTTATCTTCTAGATCTACCATATCCAATCTAAAACACAGATCTGACCCAGTCATACTCCTCCTTGAAAATGTCATTGGCTCTCATTATTTTTTTAGTAAAGTACAGAGTTCTCTTTGAATTCACCTGTATCTATAATCTCAGTCAGTTACTACCCTGATAATACATTCCTGTTTTGCAAAAGAATTGCTCACTGACATTTAAAAATATCCTACAATTTTATTTCCTTTATTTTTATATTGTATATGGTGGCTGGATGTCTTTCAATATAACTGATAAAAAAGATTACCTATCCTTGAAACCAGTTCAAACTGCATGTCTTTTTGCTGTGTTTTCCCTAACTTTCTCAATCAAATGAGACCCTTTGCATTTCTGCAGTTTAGTAAAACTTTCTTTATAACTATTTAATTATCATTTTTCATACTTTCCACTTTCTTTTAACAAATCAGACTTAGACTACATACCTCATAAAGGCAAATACTTGACATAAATCTATAATACAATATTTTGTTTTTGCAATTATTTAAGCTAGTGTGAGTCTTTGAGATAAGGTGGCATTTAGCTATAAGATTTTATGTTTTTTTATTAAGTTTATTTGTTGGTACATTTTAGATTTTATGAATTCATTTGATCAATATAATCTAATGTGCACCTCTAATATTCCAGGGACTGTGAACAGATGGGAGGAAGGTACAGAGGAGGAACCTATAAAATGTTTGTCTAATGAATCTGTCAATAAAACACATAATTCTGTAAGTGTTTGGTGGCGGAAAGCATGCGTATATACTCCAGACTGTTTCTGTTTTCAACATATTTATGGTGAGATATATCTCACCATAAATATGTTGAATATATATATATATTTATATATATATGAGGAAGACAGGAGAGAAGATGGTGATGAAAAATATGATATAAGCTATATTGTTCAAAGGTGACAGAATATAACCTCAAAGTCCCAGTTAGATCCTTGCCATCAAGGCGTGAGTGAGCTATTCTGCAAATCTCTACCTAGAAGCAGGCTTCCTGACCCCTACCAATGATATGGGAGAGAATAACCACATCTATATATAAGGCATATTTTCCTTCTTCCTTGGGCATAAATACTCCAATTCCCTTAATTCCACAAGGTATGACTGCAGTACATCCACTGAATGTCAAGGAAATGGCATTTCACTGGAGAAGTATGTGGGATTGAGGGCATTTTGAAGAGTGGTTGGACTGGGTTGAGGAGCAAGCAGATGTCATAAGAAGATGAGGATTTGAGTTTGTAAACAATTAGATGATGGATAAAAGAAGAGAGCTGTATTTACATGTAGAATCGTATCTTTGCTGTTGTAACTTTTCTTTTGCTTTGTTTCAGACTTAGCTCATAATTAAAAAAAAAATACTATGCATGTAAGAGAGATTTCACCACAGTGTTCTAGAAGCCACAAAAAGCAGAGGAGCCAAGGTCATAAGCCCTAGAAAACTAAAGCCTGGAACTGTTCTTTAATCTGCAATCTGTAAACTTCACAAAAGATACCTGAGCCTGAAACAAACTACTTAAATATGTGGCATAAGTTATCTGTGAGAAAACTTACAATCAGTTTTCTTAACCAGGATATTTAAAGATGGACAATTTTCAGTGTAGTAGAAAAAATTTATGTTTTATACTTGCACTAGAATTTTATAAAAAATTTTTAATTAAAAATGAGATATTTCTGAATGAAGTGAATATTATGTAGCAAAGAAACACAACATATAACAATAAAAGTTGTTCATAGTTAAGTAGGAAGTTAACCCCTAGAGATTTTACACTTACATCCCAGTGCTTTTACACTGCAGTAAAAAAAATTAATGCACTAAATAAGGTGTCATTAAACCCATAGGATTATGATTTATAGCTTTTAATACATACAAACTGTTCACTAATTTATTTTGAAAATGTTAGTCATATAATTACTATAGTTAATTCTAGGGAGTTTTGTAGTTTGAAAATATGTTAGTCATAAAAGTTTTGTGATGAATGTTTTATATTATATGTGCATATATAAGTGTGTATATGTATACTAATTTCCTTTATAATTTTAAGCTAATTTTTGGTTTTATGTCTATTAAAATCAGAGTAGATGGAAATTCCTTAAATTTTAATACTATACATATTTTTATTAAATATTTCCACTGAGATAATGAAATCTTCATGAAATTCACCTTAAAGAAAATTACTAAAATTTTGTTATACCTTTTAACTTGTCTTGATATAATTACAAGACATTTTTAATTATTAAACAAGACAGGGTAATGTGTCCAGTTTGGATACCAATAAAAAAAATCACAAATTAAAATACTTTACTAAAATTCCATTGTGCCATTATTATAAAGATGAAATGTCTTGTCTACTTTTTTATGATAACACCATTAGTCCTCAACTATTAGTGACATCGGGTATTAATTGCAGTGTACTAATTTGATCAAAGTTCTCAAGTAGAAAAATATTTTTAAAGTTTTTTTTATATTGAAAAAAATTTTGTTTTTAAACGATAATGGGTTGTGAGATGGATCCTGCACTCAGACCTCAATGTAAGAGATGGATTAGGAGGAAAAAAAGCAGAAATCTGGAGAAGGATGTGGGCTCTGGGGTAGGCTCTGGGGATGCTGGCACAATACCACAGGGCCATGCTGCAGCTGGGGATGTACACTGTCAATGCAGAGGGACAAAAATCAATATTGAAGCATGATAGCTTTTTCAATTAAAGTGTGAGTTCCCACAACCTCCAATTCCAGTTTTATGTAGAAGATGAAAGAGCTAAGAATCTTATGAAATGGGAAGTAGTATAAAGAAATTAGGTAATTTGGGCAATTTCTGATAAGAAAAGATGAAAACAGAAGCTAAAGAACATAGAGTAACAAACATGAAGAAGGAAGAGTTAATGACATGCCTGAGTACCAAAGTAAGCCCCAAACCGAGTAGGACATGGTAGCATCAAAGCCTATGCAATTGTGTAGTGAAGAGTCAAGTCTTGCCCAAGAGTCTGGCCTTTGCCCATGGGTTCTGGGCTGTAATAATTTGTGTTAACATCTAATAGGAATGTGTTTGTTTAGAGGTGCTGGCCACACCCAAGTTTAAGGTAGAGCTGGCCATACTTGACAGTGAGGATAGACCTTACCAGAAAGATGTGAGGCAGGTGGAGCTTTAGGTCACTAGGTATCAGATGACCAGAGACAGAGTTCAACAATGTAAGTAATCAATCATTCATGCTTCTGTAATGAAGCTCTAATAAAAACTGACTGACACAGTAGGTTACCTAACTTTCCTGGTTGGCAGTGCTCCATGTGTATTGTACACACAGGTGCCACATCGAAAGTAATGTGTCCTGATTCCACATGAGGAAGGAGGATAAAGTAAACTTTGCCCTGCCCCTTCCCTGTGTTTTTTCTTGAGATGATTTTGACCTGCATCTTTTTCCTGTAATAAATTATAACCACATGTATAATAGTTTTCACCGAGTTCTGTGATGCCTTCTAGAAAACTGTGGAATCTGAGGGAAGTTAGAGGAACTCCTGTACTTGCAGTTGTTAGAAGTATGGACAGTCTTGTGGAGGATGATGTCATCAATCTGTGGTTGGCTAATCCCAAGTAGGGATTATTATTGGATGGACGTAGTGTGAAATATGAGAGCAGTTTTAGGAAATGAGTAGGTGGGTAATTAATATCAACTGGAAGTAAAACAAATTGAATCAGAAGCAAGCAACAGGGAAGGTGAACTCAGGAAAGAGAGCAGGTGATCAAATGTGGATTGTGCATGTGGTAAGTGGGAAAATTGAGAATAATTTTAAGGGTCTAAGAAGGGTTGAAGAATAAAATCAACTAAAAGTTTGAAAGAATTAAAGAAATAAAGAGCATCTAGACTGATAAGCAATAGAAGCTGATTTCCTAGGAAGATATCAGCATCAGAATAGGTTCCAAAAATCACTGGGGAGCATCAGAACTTAAGTGGCTTGGCAAGGTCAATCTATGATAGCTGCAGGAACACTTTAGAAGAAATAAGAAAAGTTGAAGAAATGAAGAAAATGGAAGTCTTGGAATGGACATAGTAGGAGAAAATTTGACAAATTCCAGAGATGGGTATTTTTCCATATATAGGAACATCTAGGATCAGTGAACAACTGAGGACTAAAGAGTAGCTGAGGGGAAAATGAATTGTGTGTTGGGGGAGGGATGCGGATCTTGTCAGAGATTAGCTGACAAGCATAGAGCAACTGAAGAGAGTTTAATCACCAGTGCTAGCAGAGAGGGCACCAGTGTTTTTAAAATCAGCTCTAGAAACACAGATAGCATTTATAAAGGGCAGAAGAGAATGTGTTAAGGACAGCAGAGAGGAAAGACATCTGCCTATATGAAAACAGTAGTAGAGAAAGTAGAGAAACAGTGTAGATGAAAGGACCTGGGAACAGATGCAGTCTATGAGAGTACCAGGAATTCCAGCCTATATGTAAAGCTCTACTCCAGATCTCCATCACTGAGGGAAATGAGGAAATAAAAGCAGATGAAATGAGGGAGTCACTAAGATGAATAAGAATCACAAAAGAGACTGAATGATTCAAGTAATAAATAAACCAAGAACAAATGAAGAAAGAATAAACAGTGAGGCCACAGAAGATGGAGTCGAGGGGGTGCTAGTTTCAGGAACACAGGAAGTGAAAATTTAGGTTCTAAACCAGATGCTGAAAGGATCCGGGAAGACAGGTTTGGCTCAACTGAGAGGAGGAAGCTGAGTCATTGTAAAAGGGGAAGAAGCTCAAGACAAGAGTCACAAACAACACATGTTGTAGTTTTTTTTTTTTTAATCCAAGTTAGAATTCTCCTTGTAGAGGTAAAACAACTTAGATGTTAGAAAGGCTGCCTTCCCAGTGCCGCTTCCTTAGCGACTTTGTTCCCTGCTTTTTCCATTCTGCACCAGCTTAATGCCAGTTGTTGAAGGTTGCAGGAATGGAACGTGAAGAATAAGAATGAGTCTCAAATGTGTTTTAGAATCACCTAGACAATTAACATAGACTATTAAAATAAGATCAACTTGGACCTTTGTATTTTTACCAATTTCCCCAAATGTCTTACTGCTTTTGAGAAGCCATTCCTTCAGAAAGAAAAACTGGAAGATAAAAGTTAAGAAACATTCCACATTCTTTATAATTATATAACAAAATATAAAACAAGCCAGAAATTTATAGATATGAAATATCCCCTCCACTGAGTTATTTTTACTTTCTGGTGAGAAAATTTAAAAGGGAAAGGGGGAAAAGATAGAGAAATAGAAGAGAAAGAAATTAGAAGCAAGGTTGAAGGACAAAGGAAGAAGACTAGTGAAGAAGACAGGAGGGAAGCAAAGAAGGAAGAAACAAATCAAGAACGAAACAAAACCAAAAAACTAAGAACAGTGTTCACACGTTTGAAAAAACAAGAATGTACAACAAAAAACACAAACAAAAATACAAGGGGAGAGAGAGAAAGAAAGAGAGATTTCTCTGATTTCAAGCCTGTGGTTATCTTCTGGGGTTCACGGTTTTGTGGTACTGTCCGCTTCAGAGCATGTCTCTCCTGTCACTGGTAGACAAAGGAAGGAGGCAGAGCCCAGATCTGTATTGTATGATCCCAGCAAGGTTGCAGTAGTATTAGGGCAGGGTGCTGATACTCCTAACAAGCCTTCAGTAGGAATAGGGTGGGGTGCAGTTTCAGCTCCAGAGAAGTTCAGGCTGATCTTGGTCTCTGGATTTGGCCCTGTTACCCAAGTTATTCATCCCACAACAATGTGGGCTTTTCTTGCTCGCTTGATCTTGGCTCCCTGACCCTGGAAATCTCCCAGGGCTGTTCCTCACCCAGACATTGGTAGCCCTAAGATGGAGCCAACCCAAAGCTGCTCTGAGCTCCAGGTCCCACTGGTCCCACTACACAATGGCATCCAGTCAGTCACCTTCTCCTGAGGATGTTTGAAATGGAGTCACCAGCTCTGCAGTCCGCAGAGTCCACTGCTCCACTCCACTGCGGCGTTTCTCCCTGGAGGCCATCACTGCACCTCTGTTGGCTTGAGCCTCCTCTCTCATGCTATGAGCCGGGCATCAGGGAGGAAATGTCATTTGCTTCCTCTTTCTTTTACCTTTAGGTTCCTCACCTCACTCTCCCCATGAACTCCAATTCACCCTTCAGAACTTTACTGGGTCTCAGGAATCCACCTCCCTCCTTCTTCTCTTCCTCTAGTTGCTATTGGATAGAGAGTTTTCAGAGATACATATTGTTATCACAAGCTGAGAAAATAAACTAAAGAATTATTTCTCTAATAAGATTAGCTTTTGCCAGAGTTTTACTTAATACTGTCTTGTCTTTGTTTTATTTCTAGATATATAATGTGCCACACCAAGTGAACAAGTCAGTGCGTCTATCTTGATAGAAAAGTGCTACTTATAGGTAATTTTAAAAGTTAGAATCAGTGACAAAAGTTTTGAAATTATATATTCACTAAATTTCTGTGCTTGAAGCTTTACTTTTTGAGTCCCCAAATTGGTTTCATTTCTCAAACTTTAGACAGTCTCTAAAATTGAGATGATAAAACAAAGCTGTAATTTGTACAAGAACAATATCCTAGATTGAATCCTGCTTCTTTTTTCATGTGGCCCTGGGGAACAGCACTGTAAGATTGTTCCAGGACTTAAAGCCATAATGCTTGATAAAGGTTTAGAACAGTGCCTACCACATGCGAAGTCTCAGTAAAGATAAGTCATGATTCACATCATTGTCAAGTGGATCACGAACACTTCTCTTCTCTAAGAAAATGAAAAATTTTTTTTAACTTTTCTTCGTGGCGTAGATTAGGAAAATGACTCTTATTTATAAGAAAAACTCAGCATAGTACTAAAACTTTTAAACCAGCACTCAGACACGGTGAGTAGCAATCATAATTTCGCCCTTTATTCATTCTGTGATCTGGGGGCCTGAGTAACACTGCAGTCTGACTGAAATATACAGTGAATATTTAAATTTTTAAAAATTTATTAAAGTAAAAGACATGTTGCCATTATCCCTCCCAAGACACTCTCCCTTGTTTCAAACAAACTTATCTCATCCTTCATGCCACTTTCTGAGTAGTTCGGGAAGTTTCTGATACATGTCTTTATGAGTATGATCAGAAAGCAGGCTTCGTCAACATGAAAGTGTGTTCTCATCCATTTACTCACCAAATCTAGCACCATGTGACTTCTGGCTCTTCTCCAAAGTCAAAATAACCATGAAAGGTAAATGTTTTGAATTGATTTAGGACGTTGAGGTAGCCACAATGGTCCAACTGAAGACACTCATACTTCACTACTTTGGTCTTTTCTATTTACTAAAAATATATATATAAATTTTGGAGTCAAGCCTAAATTCAAGCCATCCTTCACAACCTAGTAACTGTGAGCAAAGATTAAGGGTTAACGAAAGTTAAGACTGAGTAGAAATTGTTCACATTGCAAGGTGCACATAAACCTGGGCTGTGCAGCTTGAGCAAACAAGAAGCAATGCAATGAGACTTGCATAGACTTACATGGGGCGCTGCTATTTCAAGTCTGTTGCACTAGCCTCTGAGCTGCTCCTCCTTTGTGTCACGCTTACAAATATTGCCTGAGCAACACTCAGCTTAGCCCTAAAACTTAGGACATCCATGGAATAGAAATTGATGAATGAAGTAATGAACAAGGGAAACACCTGAAGGGCTAGATGAATTTGAGCATGAGCGTATCTCAAGCTCTGAAGAGATGGTCAACAGTGAAATGTTCCTCCTGGAAGTCTGGGACAGAATGAGCTGGAGTCACAGAGTACTTTCTATAGAACTGGCATTTACTTGGGCCTGGACATAAGCCACAGGAAAACAACAACTATCATTTATTTAGTGTTTTCCATACCATGTAGTCATAAGCATTTTACTCATATCTTATCCTGTATTTTTTACTCCAGCCTTACAGTGCAATTATTATTACCTTCATTTTTCAAGTAAACACTAAGGCTTGAAGAGGTTTAATAACTGCCCCAGGGTCACAGAGTTAGGAATTGAATTCAAATGTGTGTGACTATTTTCCACCTTCTATAATAAGCTTATAGGTGACACAATTCTTTCTTGCAAATCTCCTACCAGCTGCCCAGTCAGCTCATCACTTTGATCTTGCTGCAGCAATTTAGAGTACTGGCTTCCAATATAATGTTAAAATATATTTGTCTGTCTTCATGCCGTTGAAGTGTATAGCAAGGAGCTTGTTACTGTAATCAATAGTAAAAGTTATCAAGTCCTTAAAATTGTAGTAATTACCCCTATAATATTTTCACACTTGCATTTATATTGGACATTTTGAGAGAGAGAAACAGCAGTATAATTCATACAGAAAATATAACAGACTTCTTTGTTATCACATGAGAATGGTTGCATTTAACAAAAAATCCATATTGGGCTGGGGATTTAGTTCAGTGGTTCCGCTGCCTGCCTCTCAAGCAGAAGGACCGGAGTTCAATCCCCGGTACCAAAAAAAAAATCCGTATGTGCTGATAACTGATGCACCATTATAATGTAAAAATTCAATATTAAATGAATTATCATTTGATAACCAACTACTCTAAAGATGTTTATCATTCATGATTTTTAATGTAATACAAAAATCCTTATATTTTGTGTATATAAAACCATTTGATAAGGACTGACAATTGGACTATGAAAGAAATATATTAAAAACACAGCAGGGCCGGGGATTTAGCTCAGTGGTTCTGCTGCCTGCCTTGCAAGCAGAAGGTCCCGAGTTGAATCCCTGGTACCAAAAAAAAAAAAAAAATTTGGGCCAGGGGTTTAGCTCAGTGGTTCTGGTGCCTGCCTAGCAAGCGCAGGGTCCCGAGTTCGATCCCCAGTACCAAAAAAAAAAAAAATACAGTGAATTTAGAAAATTGTAAATCCATTGGGGATTTAGCTTGGTGGCACTGCACCTGACTCACAAGTGCAAGGTCCTAAGTTCAGTCCCCTGTACAAAAAAAAAAAAAGGAAATTGTAAATCCTGGGGTACAAATTTGATTGACATACCTGAAGGTTTTAATACGCCTTTATTCTAGGTTGATAGCAGTGTTTATAAAAAGCTACCACCATGAGAACAGATATTTTGTCCTCAAATATATGACATAACTTGTGGATCCCAATGGTGATATATTCCAATAAATGCTCTTTTTGCTCTGAAGTATTGAAACATTTTCGTTGTTATATTTAGAGCAAAATTATGTGTAAAAACAAATGTCCCTCTACTGGAGAAATGACTTAGGGCATAAGGAATATATGAATCTAATACTGATCCTACAAAATAGAAACTTCTTATGTATACCATTTGAGAGACCCTGGTGTCATTGAATCCTTGCATATTCTGGAAGGAAGAGTGAATCAGAAAACCCTACAATCTCCCAGTTGAAAGGAAACTTAAGATCACTTAGTTCACCTCCTTGGTACTCTATTGCTTAAACTGCTTGTAGAAAGATATTACAAAGTTTCTCTCAGTACATGCTTGATCATTCCCAGGGTATGGCATTTCCCCTTTCCTAAGAATTATACTCCACTTCTGTTAGAATAGGCCATGTTTATTATTCAGTTTCCATAACTAGGTTTAGAAATGCTGGAGTTCCCTAATAATTGGTACAAAAAAAGGAAAATATCTGAAAAATCTGAATAACTTTTGATGTTTGAGTATAGTATTTCAACAAAACATATTTGCAGCTATAATAAATACTATATTTTAAAGCAAAATAGCCAAAAATAATTTAAAGGTTACAAAGAAGTCATCTTCAATATACATTCGCATCGGCTCCAAAAACATAATTAGTGATATATGCTGAAATGTATAGAAACATATAGGTTATTTTAAGGATTCTCAAACAGCTTATGAAATGAAAACAAGCATCTAACATGTAGCAAATATTTTTGGTTCCTTTTTTAAATAAAAGAATTACAACATGTTATGAAAATGGGTTTTTGAGTGAGTTTCTTTCAATTGAAAAATCTATTCGAATTGTTTCCAAGGGTATAAACTAAGTGTAGTACTCTGAGCCTCAACCTTAGGTATTCAGCACTAGTTACAAAACTATTTTTAAATTGAAGTTACTCTTTTTTAAAACATCAGCAAGTGGGAACCTTGAGTATATTTATTTTTAAAGTTCATTGGTGAGGATTGGCTGCTAATGAAAAGCTATGAGCTCAGCATTTCCCAGCTGTTACTGCTTTTCCCCACAGGGCACCTGATGACCAATTTAAAGGTGCACATTGCGAAAGGCGTGGAATCTGTCAGCTGATTTCAAAATACCTCTTAGTGCCTATACTTATGAGAAACACATGCCGTTTCCTATTGAACTAAGCCCCATTGCCTGATCTTGTCCCATTGTGTTGATCTCCTTCTGGAATAAAGTAGCACTTTATTGAGGGTGGAGTGGAATTTTCTAGATTTGTTTTATTTATAGGGGATATCTAGACCTCCTCATAGTCACATTCTAGAAGAATAAAGGTCCACTTGGACCAGCAATCAAGAAAATAAAAAATAATGCATTCAGGCCGGGATTTAGCTCAGTGGTTCCGGTGCCTGCCTCAAAAGCGCAAGATGCTGAGTTCAATGCCCGGTACCAAAACAAAACAAAAAAATAATGCATTATTCTCACCTAGGTTAAGAAAACATTATACATTACTTAGTTTTTACAAAGGTCCAAAGTGGAAGGGGAAGTGGGAGGGGTAGGGGAAAGAAAAGAAGGGAATGGAATTAATATGAAAAAATGGAAACAAAGTCTTTGTAAATAGGGAAGGATGGAGGGGTTGAAGGCAGGGCAGGGGAATGGGGAAAAAGTATGAACCAAGAGAGATTATGTAAAGGTACAAATTCCCAATGATGAATGTCATTATATTGTGTACCTAAAATGTACCAATAAAATTAACTAAAAAAAGAAAGGAGAATAGATAAAGTGGGAGACTACAGACACCAGAATCAGAAAATGCAGTTTTGCCAGATGTTCCTGTGTCTAAGACATTGAAGTGACTGTAACTGGGCTTGTTCTCCATCTGTTCCCCACTAGAAGACATGTCTGTGAAATGTGGCTAGTAAAACGGGGCCTGCGATATTGTGCAAGTTACCATGTATTAATCAACATCCAGGATGCCTTTTCCGGCCCTAAGATTATCTTCTTTCATTCTTTTTTATTTTTTTATCCTTAGTTCCTTTTTTCCTTCCCCCTCCTCTCCCTTGTTCATCTTTTCATTTGAACATTTTTTTCCTACTTTCCAATTACTAATCCGTTTAGTCCAACTGAATTAAAATTACACAATATTTCCTTTGGACTACAAGTTACATTCACATAATTTTAACATATGGAAGACTAACTATAGGTTATCTTCAGTAGAACTAGAATGAAAAATTAGACCCCACCCTTTTGAACTGTGTTCAGGGCTTACAAATCTATTAGAGGATTAGGGACCAAGACTGCTGATTACAACAATCTGTGCTCATTTCCAAAAATTCAACCTCAGTGGTCTTGGTTGTTGCTTATTTTCTTGTTTTCTCATGCTTCTTTTTATTATTATTTTTTGGCAGTCTAATGATGAAAGTCCACTACAAGGATGACATAAAAGCATTCATCAAGGAATATCTTTAGAGACACTGAAAATATTAATAAAGACTTCTTTACTCATCATTTCTTCAAATATTTATTATATATTTACTCTGCCAGATGCTGCTAAAAATTCATCAGTGAAGAAACAAATGTAAACATTAGTTCTCCAGAGATTAAGGGCTTGAAAGGAAGAATGATATTAATAATGAAGGACCCTAGTTAGCAAGACAGACTCCATATTGCTGCTTGACCCACCTGCCTACCCTTTAGATGAACTCAGAAGGAGGAAGCTTAGAAACCTCCTCTCCTTAGAGAGTCTCTTAGAAGCAACAATTAATCAACTATTGTTTTACAAATGTTCTAACAGCAGGACATTCCGCTTCTGTACCTTTTGCTTGCTTTGCTAGTTCTATCCCATAGGGGGAGCCTAGAAACTGCTGGCCTCAAAGGTGTATAAAATATGTTAATCTCCCCCAGTCGGGACTCGAGTCCGATGTTTGGCTCAGCTCCGGTCCCAGCCGGCCGGTAATAAACTCCTGTGTGGATTTAATATCGGTCTCTGGTTGGTTCTTTCTCGCTAGGTGCAACAATAATATGTCAAACATTTGCACATTTATGAATTAGACTTAGACTGTATAATCAGGACAAAAACCTCCCTGAGGACATATGAGCAGATATTTGATTGATGGATAAAACTTAGCAAAGAAGATAGTTTGGGGGAGTAGTATTGTTGTTATGCAGAAATGAGCCCATGTGGTGAAGAAACGAGAATCATGGTTCCAAGTGGGAACACAAGAGACAACAATACAGAAAACCAGCATAGAGAATTGGCAAGTTCATGTTCTCAAGAGCTCTTCTCTCCTACACTTTCCTCCACCCAACTCCAAAGTGCATTTTCCAATTCTCTCAAGAGTAATCTTTCTAAAATATAGACCTTATCTCATCCTCTTATTTTTTATTTTAATGTAATACAAGTAGATATTAATAAAGGATATATAAAAACACTTCTATGAAAAATAAAATTTCATAACAAAATAATTGGAGAGTAACAATGGTAAATACACTGTGCATCACAATCTTAAAAGAATATATTTTCAATTGCTAATCTATCTCTCAATTTGTCTCCTAAGAAAACTGTATCTTTTTTGCATAAAACATTTTAATTGTTAACAAAATTTCTGACACTTGGCATTAGTTTGAACAATTTCTTCCTATTTCATAATATCCATTATACATTTTGGTCCTTATTTACACTTTCAGTTTCTCACACCAGAGAGAAACAATGCAATATTTACACATGTGTGTTTGATTTACTTCACTTAAGAGTATGGTCTCAAAGTGCATCCATTTTCCTAGAAATGTCTCAAGTTTATCCTTCTTTATGGCTGAGCAGTACTCCATTATATTAAAAATATTTTTTATCCATTCCTCAGTTGATGGGCATTTAGATCATTTCCAAGATTTACCTATTAAAAACTGTGCAGCTATAAACATGGGTGCACATATATCGCTGTGGTAGGATGCTTTTAATTCTTTTGGAAAGATACCCAGCACGGGAATAGCTGGGTCATATGGGACCTCTAATCCTAGTTTTTTTAGGAATGTTCACACCACAGTGGTTGCACCAGTCTACACTCCCACCAACAATGGAGAATTGTTCCTTTTTCTATACTGCCCCACCAGCATTTGTTATTGGTCGATTTCTTGACAGCAGCCATTCTTTTTGAAGTGAGATAGAATCTCAGGGTTGTTTTAATTTACATCTCTCAAATGAGCAGTGATGTTGAACATTTGATGGAAAACACAGAAGAAATGGACAGATTCCTACATACATATGAATTACCAAAGCTGAATCAAAGAGATATAAAAATTCTAAATAACTCAGTATCCATCAAAGAAATTGAAAATGTAATTAAAAATTTACCGACAAAGAAAATCCCAGGTTTTGAAGGTTTTACTATTGAATTCTACAAGAAATTTAGAGAAGATCTAATACCAGTTCTCTTCAGACTCTTTAATAAAATAGAAAAGGAAATAGAACTCCCCAAATCATTCTATTTTTTTTTTTTAATTCTACAGAAAGAATTACCACCTACAACCCCATCAGGACAGGCCCCGTCACTCTCTTATTTTATATTTTACTCCAAACTTCTCACTACTCTCAGAGCTTCTCATGTGCTCTGCAATTTTGTACAAGCTTGCCCCTCTTCCTTACCTAGTCTTGCCATTTTTTCCATGTTACTGATGCCCATGTCACCTTTCAACCTTCTCTAAGAAGGTATCTTAGTGTCACAGCAAAAGAAACCACTAACAGTGAAGAGACAACCTATAGAATGGGAAAAAAAAATTTGCCAGCTACTCCTCAGGCAAAGGACTAATATCTAGAATATATAAAGAACTCAAAAATTAGACCTCCCCAGATTTAAAGTACCAATTAAATAATGGGCATCTGAAATGAATAGACACTTCATGGATAAAGAAATACAAATGGAGGGCCAGGGATTTAGCTCAGTGGTTCCGATGCTTGCCTTGCAAGTGCAAGGACCCGAGTTCGATCCCTGGTACCAAAAAAAAAAAAGAAAGAAAGAAATACAAATGGCCAATAAATACATGAAAAAATGTTCAATATTATTGGCCATGCAAGAAATGCAAATAAAACAACACTCAGATTTCATCTCACTCCCGAAAGAGTGGCTATCACAAAGAAATCAAAAACAAAAAATACTGGTGAGGTTATGGGGAGAAAGGAACACTCCACTGTTGATGGGAGTGTGAATTGATACAACCGCTATGGAAATCTGTATGAAGATTCTTCAAAAATCTAAAAAGTAAAAATTCCATTTGATCCAGCTATTCTTCTTCTAGGTATCTTCCCAAAAGAGTTAAAGACATCATACCACAGTGACGTATGCATAGCCATGTTTATAGCAGCACAATTTATAATAGCTAAATCTTGGAAACAGCCTGTATGTCCATCAAGAGATGAATGGCTAAATAAAATATGGTGTTTATAGACAATGGAGTAACCATAAGAAAGGATAAACTTGAGTCATTTGTAGGAAAATAGATGTAATTTGAGATCATAATGTTCAATGAAGTAACTCAGGCATACAAGCTTAAATATTGCATGGTGTCTCTTATATGGAAAAAATTATATATATATATGAAACAAAAGACAGATAATAGAAAAAATAGAAGGAAAAATGTATTGTAATGCAGTGTAGTCAATGTATCTAAAAGTATACCTTGAATTAGTACAACTGTCTTACATGCTTTGTATGTTCTTTGGCCTACTAGTCAGGTTTTCTACCCGTATATATGATAATTAACTTTAAACAGTATTATAAGATAAATACATGAATTTTATGTTGGGGAGGAGAAGGGAATTGAAATGTGTTGTGTACAGGTACCAATCCCCTACAGTGAATATAATTATTAGGTACTGCAAATATGTACTAATAAAAGTAAAAAAAAAAGTGTCTTTGCTAAAATGGTTCTAATATGAATTTGTACCCTGTGGATTAACATGTCATCACATTATACACATAGTAGCTTGAAAAAACACCTCCCTCGTGTGAGGTTGTGACAGGTATTCCATAAGTGTTTAATTAGTGCCTTAAAAATTAACTGATTATAAAAGAAGACAATGTGGCTTCTATCAACAAGTGAGCAAGGAGATCATGGTGTCTCACTCCAGATAAGATGGATGATAAGATGTCCTGATCCAGCTTTGGTGTTAAAATGTGTAACATCTATTTGTGTGCTGCATCATCTTGAACTCTGAATGCTTGTTAAATTTTCCTAAAAAGAATCAATAAACATACTAACAATGGAGAGTGACAAAATTGTCAGTTATCTTGAACAAGTCACAATTTAAGGATCCTTAATGTATTCCTGTCCTCTCTTGCAATATCAGCTGTTAAGGTTCTTCCCATTTGTAACATAAAAAGAAACTTTCCATGAAATCATAAAGATATAAAAATGAAATAATCTAATAATAATTAAATGCATTTCCAGACTTGTTGCAGAACTGAAATCAATGTAAACTTAGGAAATCTCACTCCATTTCATTTGGAATTAATTCTTCCTCACCTTTATGGAAAACAGGCTTCACTATACTAAAAAATCCTGTCCTTCTAGACCATGTGATTCATATCCCTTTCTATTACTACATACACTAAACATGCTACTTTTTCTAAAATACGTCTAAACTGTTATTTTATTATTTATTGTATTGTAATATGTTTAATCTTACTTTTTAAAAAAAATTCTTTTATTGGTACATTGTAGGTATACAACACAATTACATTTCTCATTGGGAATTGAACCTT
>NW_004624774.1:7776032-7815436 GCF_000247695.1 Heterocephalus glaber
TTTGCTTAAATTCAAATTTAATGCCCCTTTTCAGTCACTAGTTCTGAGATCTTGGACAAGTTACTTAACTTCTCTAAAGCTATTTTTTTCTTAATAAAATGAAGATGATGGCAATAGCCACCTCCAGTTTATATGCTAGTCAAATGACAAAATAAATGAACAGACTTATTTATGCATCTTCGAAATTTAAAGTAGCATTAATTTGGGTCCTATAAAGTAATCATTTTTCCCATGACTCATTGAGGTTTTCAAACTTGTTCTGTGACCCTGATCCTGGAAATAGTCATTTCTGACTAGAGATGACACAGCTGCAAGCCTTAAATAGGTTGGGCTTATCACGGGAGATTACCCCTTTTGCCTTCACCTTACTGCTTTAGGCTCTTTTAGCATCACAAAGGGAGTAGACCCTCAATCTTATCACGTTTTCTTCTCAAATGCAAGCTATGTCTAGGAAGTCTAGGAATCCTACATCTTGAATTCTTTTGTGTCAAAGATGAGCTAGTATGATGGGTTTTGTTTTAATGTATTTTTCTGTGTGACAGGAAATCAATGAATCATATAATCTTAGGACTAGAATCTTACATAAGGCTCATCTACCTTAATTTTCTTTTTCTTTTTTTTTGCTTAAATTCTTTTATTGGTACATTTTAGGTACCTTAATTTTCTTAATAGTTGCCTATGGATTCCTTGAAAGTTGATCATCATCTAATCTCTGTTTTGGTGCAAAAAAATCCCTTGTCAAAACAAAATAAAACAATCAGAATTTGTTGCCCTCAATGTATTTCACCTTTTGTATTTAACACTTACTATTTTCTTTCATTTTTTAAGAGATATTGTCATTCTTGTCTCCACTATTATCCAACACTGTCTTTGGCCAGCATTAGGTCTCATATAATTTTAGCACTCATCTCAGTTCCTAAAAATCAGTAGTAGCACAACATGTGGGAAAATGATAAATAAAGGGAAGAAGATGGCCAAGAGAAGAAATGAGATTAAATTTGGACACTCAAAGATGGAAGGCACTGAAGTATACTCAAGTGGACAACATGTTCAGCCATCCATTAGAAGTCCAGAATAGAAATTCTGGGGTAATTAAATAGTTAGATGTAGATTTATATTCATCTCAATGTATAATTAAAGCTAAAATTAAATATAATAACTAACATTTATTCCTTACTATTTATACTACACTATTACAAACACCAAACATTGTTAGGTCCTTTCATTATTCCTCACTACAAATTCATGAGATTGTGTGTGAGCATATCCATATTTTAGAAAGAACTATAGGCTTAAGAAGTTTAATAATTCAGGAGACTTATCTCCTTCATTTATCTCATAAAAGATAGCTATGAACCAGATTTTTCAATTTAGATTCTGTGAGATTTAATTGAAAGAAAAACAAATCCCTGGAACAAATAATAGCTTATAGCAGTTTATATACATTATTAAAAAATATAAAAATGCCTCTTATAGTAAGAGTAATGCCAGTAGGACATGTGGTTATACAACAAAAATTATGAACCTATGGGCAAAACTTATTTCAAAAATTAACATTTTTATTCCAATGTTAAATATATAAGTTGATTCATTGCTATTTTTAACTTGCATGAATACATTTCATTTGGGAGGCCTCTTTGGAGTTTAATGTGGCCTATATTTGCTCTAAGGAATGAAATTCTGCTGATGCATAGGCTTTATCAGATGAATTATGTTATTTTTCTCACAACATAAGCTGGTTCTAAGATGAGCCAGAGAATCATAAAATATTCCATTTTCTAATCCATTGTTTAAATTCCCTCCTAAGGGAGCCTGCCAAGTTTTCTGCCAGGCCATGTTGAGTACCTCTATGAGAGAAAAATTCACTTTCATTTTGTACCACACAGCCCTGACAGCTGGAAAGAGGTGAGATTTTTTTTTTGCTCTATATGTTAAAAAATGGCAGATAAATTAAGTGTTTTTGCTAGGTTTTTATGCTAGAAGTCCCAAAGGAGGATTTGGAGAGTATTAAAAATACCAAAAATAGTTTAAGAGTTTCAAAGTGATTATCTTAAGAGTTGCATTAAGTCTATATCAAATTACAGAATAAAATTAGAATCAAAACTTCAGAAGTAAATATCCATCATTTTAATTATTTCAAAATGTATGAAGGAAAACATGCATAAAACATTTCTGGGTGTTTATTGAGGTGTCTTCATTTGTTCAAGAAAGAAGAAGTATATTTCATAATAAAAGGACAGTTCTAAATCATTTTGACTCTATTGAAAAACAAAAATTAATAAAATCATGATTTAAGGTACATTAATTGAATATGGTAAATTTTGAAAACTACTTTTCTTTAGTAGCTTATATTAGTTACACAATATCCTTGAACTATAGTCATTTCCTTTAAAATTGTTGTCAAGAAGAAACATTTTCTGAATCTTTATAGTGAAGTGTGATGCTAAGAAAATATTCACAGGCTTAGTATTTATCATTTCCCTTTATTTGCTTTCTATGAAATGACTATTAGTTGATTTAAATGTTTACAGTTGGGAAGGTAACAATTCTAAAATAACTTACAGTGCATTCTAAACACGGGGCAAACATTTCCTAGCAAAAGGATGGCTTATTATGTACCACTACATCCTGACTTGCTTTTTAAGTATAATGGACCTAAAAGAAATCTTTATGAAATTTTTGGTTTGTAAATTGAATCTTTTGGGCTTATTTTAATCATAGGGAATGGCTAACACACCACTATAGAAATTCTATCAGCTAGAAATTTCTCTTGTGGACAGTAGTGGTTATGAGTAGTTCAAAGGGACTAAAACATGTTTTTCTAACTCAGGCCAGGGAAATAAACCCCTTAATTTGCTTGGTTCGTGTCTTTACTTAATCCTTGTAAAATAAAGGGAAAGTCTTCATAGATTAGAAGATTGCATGCTTGACTTCTGATAACTACAAAATTGGCTGACATCCCTGAAGTTGATGTTGAGAACTACCCTGAATTGGGATTCCCTGATTCCACCCTCTGTGATGGATTCATCTGAAGTATCCAGGAAGAGAAGGACAGCATTGTTTATGTTGCAATGGGCTGTTTTCTGTCCTTCCATTGCTTTTTAAAAATTTGATCCCTAAAACTGTGTCTGAAATTTTTCTTATACCCCTTTTTGGTAACATGATCTTTATTAAAGAATAAAGGATGTGCTTTGAACATTCTTTTTTTTTCCCTTAAATTCTTTTATCACTACATTTTAGGTCTACAATACATTAACATTTATCTTTGGGAACTCATACCTTTACATGATGTATCTTGGTTCTTATTTTTCCCCATTCCCCTGCCCTCCCTTCACCTCCTCCAAGTGAACATTCTTGAAATTTTTTCACATATCACTCACCAATCAAAATTTACTGAATTTGTAAAGGTATGATGCTGTGATGAGCTATATGGATACAAGAGTAAACAAAATAGACATTGTCCCAGATCTTATTGAGTTTTCTTTGTAGTTGCAAAGACACAATATAGTTGAGCAGACATGATCAGAGTAGAGTGCCTTACATTCAACAGTTAACCAATAACTGAGTTCAACAAGCATTTTGATCCAGTTATTTCCTATTTGAAAATCTCCAATGGATATGCTTTGAGGATTTAAAGAAATGCTTCCTGACTTTATAGAGTTTGCATTTGGGCTTGAGAGACAGATAACTTAATAAACAAGATAGAAACTCTTGCTTTAGTATAATGCAAATACAGGGAGTTTGGCTGACACTACCAAAATACCTCTCTTGCATTCATAGCACTACCCTTGATCACCTCATCATCACAAGAATGGCATTTGCCTCTTGTCTCTTTGTCCTTGCCTTTGCATCTGTCTTGAGTGTAAGTCTCCTTCCCACTGTTGAAACCATTTGGCAGCTTCTTGCCCAAGGAATTCTAAGATACTATCATTTCATAGGCTTGTGAACATACCTTTCAACTGGAGGGTATTTTGAAAATGCATTTTTATAACTGTCAAGAAATCATACAATTCACAAAATTTCAAAGCCTGAAACAAGATCTTTAACTTTCCATTCATGGAGAAACGTTATCCATATCTCTGAGAGACTTACTCATATTTGCTTCTGACTCAATAGCCCTGTTATGATTTATATTGAGAATATCCTCCAAAGGCTTCATGCACTCATAGGAAGGGCTTTAGGAAGAGGTTTATATCATGGGGCACTATAGCTGACTTGCCCTTAGGGGGTGGGGGCTGGTTAAGGGAGGCAGGTTAATGTAGACATGACCTAGAAAGATATAGCTCTCTCACTGACTCCTCTCTTCATTTTCTGCTTTTTGGTCATTACAAAGTGAGCAACTTACCTCTGCTGTGATCCTCTGACATGCTGTTCCTGCCCTGTCTGAATCTAGCCCACCATGTACTGTAACCATAAGCCAGAATAAACATCATCTTCTTTAAGTTACAAGTATCTAATATTGTGTCTGAGTGATGAGGGAAATGACTGAGACACATTTTGGTACCAAAAGTGGAGCTGTTGCTGTGAATACCTAAACATGTGGTTTAGAAGCCTTTGAAATCATTCACAGGAGGTATTTGGAAAGATTTAGAGATGTCTGTTAGAGAAGCCCTAGAATGCTATAGCTGAGCTTGTTAGGAGATTCTGGTCAGACCTTAAATAAACGGATTTCCCTAGATTCAATTCATCATGCTCAGCCACCCAATCACTCAAAGGCCCCTTACTATCACCACCAAGATGCAAAAAGGCTGGGTTACTGCTTGGGCTGGCAACAGACCTTGGCATCATCCACATAATGCTGGTTTTACAGACATATAGAATGCAAGAGTTTGTAGGGTTAGGATGGCTTCCGCTTAGATTTCAGAAGAAGGTCTGGAAGGCCAGGCAGTGTGCCCCTGAGAGGGCAGTGTATGAACCTGTGAGTGTGAAGCTGAAAGTGCAATGGAGACCTCAGAAAGCTGGAGAAGCCAGGAACATGAAACATCTAAGAACAGCCACAAAGAGTGAGCAAAGCCAGCCCAAGAGAGAAGCCATGAGAGTACAACCACCAGCAGTGTCATGGGGTGGTGGGAGGGGCATCACTCAAGCCTTTTGGAGTATACATCTCACCACAACTTGCCCAGTGTGCTGGACATGGAACTACAAGATTTAATGTTCGCCCTGCTGGGTTTCAGTCTTGCTTTGGTTCTATTCCTTTCTATTGTCTACTTCTCCCTTTTGGAATGGGAATGTTTATCCTGTGCCATTGTAGGTTGGACTTAAATTTCTTTTTATTGTTACAGAGGCTCACAGCTAAGAGTTTGCCTTAAGGCTCAGAGGAGACTTTGGACAAACTTCAGCAATGCTGAAACTGTTGGAACTTTGGAAACTCTTAAAAATGGACCAAATGCATTTTGTATAAAGAGATGCACATGAGTCTTTTGGTGGCTTGGGTGGAATGTTTGTATCTTGATGTTCACCCAAAGCCTCATGTCCTCATAGGTAGGGCTTTGGTGGTAACTGAATCATGGATCTGTAATATTCATCCGTGGATTATTATAGATAAATGTGATTTTGGAAGATAAAACCTGGTGGGAGGAAGTGTGTCACTGGGGACATGGCCGGAAGGGTATCTCTCCCTCCCCTCTTGATTGTGCTCTGCTTCCCACTGGACCCATACCCATCTGCCATACCATCCTGCCTTGGAGCCGGCCAACTATGGACTGAGACCTCTGCAAACTGTGAATGAGAATAAATCTCTCCTCCTTTAATTTATGGATGTCAGGTATTTTGTCCCAGCAATAAGAAAGCTACTAAGACATTTCATGATCATGTGGTTTAGAAGCCTTTGGTGTCTGTTCACAGGAGGAATTTGGAAAAATTTGATGATGCCAACTAGAGAATCCCTAGAATGCTGTAAGCTTAGCTTCATAGGAGATCTTGGTCAGAACTTAGAAGAGCAGAATACTGATAGTAGCACAGACAGTAAAGACCAGGCTCAGGAGGTTTCAGTTGGAAACAAGGACTCCATTGACAGTTGGACTCCAGGCCATGTGTGTTATGTTCTAGCAGAAAATTTGTGTACATTTTCCTCACATCCTAAAACTTTGCAGGAAACTAGGATTAAGGGCTATAGACTAGGGAGACTTTGAACTTGGACTTTTCAGCAATGCTGAAACTGTTAGGACTTTAGCAACTCTTGGAGATGGACTAAATGCATTTTGCATAGAGGTATACGCCTGAATTTAGGGCAGGTAGGGGTGGAATGTTCTGATTTATACAGTAACACCTTGGTTCATGAACGGTTCTTTTCACAAACAATTCAGTTCCCTAACAGAAGCACTCAGTAGCATTTTGTTTCTGTTTGCAAACTCCACATCTTCCCCGGAATTGTGGAACAAATTATGTTCATGAACTAAGGTACCACTGTATTGAGAATGTCCCCCAAAGGCCTCATGCACTCATAAAGCAGAGGTTTGGGAAGAGAATTAGACCATGAGTATGCTGTAGCTGACTTGCCATTATGAGGTGGGGCCTGGTTGGGAGGTGGCTGGGGGCATGACCTAGAAGGGTATCTCTCCCTCCCTGGCTCCTCCCTTCACTCTGCTTCCTGACTGCCAAGATGTGAGGAGTTTTCCCCTGCTATGCCCCTCTGCCATGCTATTCTTGCCCTGGAACCAGTTGATCATGAACTGTAACTGTGAGCCAAAATAAACCTGTCATGTATGTTGAAGATGTTGGATATTGTGTCTCAGCAATGAGGAAAGTACCAAGACAAGCCTCAAAGATGAGAAATTCAGGTCTCTGTTATGGTTTATATCTAGATGTCTCCCAAAAGCCTCATGTGCTTATAGGTAGTACTTTTGGAAGGTGATTGTGATAGAGTAATAGTATACAATAAGACAGACCCTTGCCTTGCCTCCATGTTTTTTTTCCATAGAATGTTTTGTTCCAGAAATGTACAGTTGGTGCTGCTGGGCAGCTGTCCTGCCCAATATATCAAAATGTTTTGTAACTGTTTGAACTTCATGACCTCTCAGGAATAGTTCTTTAAGTCCACCCCTTTGCTTCTGTGAGGATGTTCACCCACTATGCCTTTCAGGAATGTTCTGTAACTTCACCTTTCTGGTTTTGTGAACATGCTCACCCACTATGCCTTTCAAGAAGGTTCTGTAACTCAACCCTTCTACTTCAGTGAGCATACTTGCCTACCCTATAGATCCCTATGTAAGGAGGCTCTTATTTCTGGTTGAGCACTCAGACTTCAAAGTACAAACTCCTCTGAATCCACCAGCATAGTAAAGGTTTTTCTTCACCTCTTCAAGTGACCATCAGATTCTTGAGTCTTCAAATTGTAATAGCCATGACCCAGAGCTGTAACACTCAGCTGTGGCTCAGAGCTATGGCACTTGGCTGTTACACTGAGTAGTAACACTTGGCTATAGCACTGAGCTGTTCCACTTTGCCGCAATAATTAAACCATGGAAACACTGTAGCTAACTTCACTGTTAAGAGGTGTGATCCAATCAGAAAAAACAAGTCATTGGGAGTTATGATCTAGAAGGCCATATCTCCCTCCATCTCCTTCCTTCTCCCTCTCCTTCCTCACTTTTAAATGTGAGCACCTTTTCCTCCCCATGTTGATCTGCCATCCTGTTTACTCTTTGGAGCTGGCTGACCACTAAAATTTGAGCCAAAATAAACCTGAAGTTTATTTTGGAAACAGAACAGGACTTATTCATCCTAGTACGAACTGGGAAATACAGTGAGAACCTAATTTTCTTGGCTCAATCTTTCTTTTCATTCCATTGCTTTATAGAAGGAATTGTCTGTTTTAAAATAGTCCATCTCTATTATTCAGACTCTTCCATGAGAAGAACCTGATGTCTCTGGGAGACCTGAGATCAGATCTTATTTTTTAAAAGACTCCTTTCCTTTTGAGTTAGACCTGATTCTCTCATATTTTTGCCTTGATAACACAGAATCCCTGATTTTATATGATCTCCAAATCCCTTCCCTGTTATTCATGCCTGGTATTTCAACAAAATAACATAATAGCCTGGAGTCTGCATGGTTATCTCTAATTATTTCTTTAATGTTTTATGTTAAATATGAGATGGTAAGTGCTATGTCTAGGGAGGTAGAAATAGGCATAATAATAACAAAGGATAAAGACATGATTTTAACAAAACATAAAAATTTCCTTTGGAGAATAAGGAAGGAACCATACAGAGACTTAGCCCTGTAGTATAAAATTTGGGATTCCTGATTCTACCAGTTCTCTACTCTGGACCTACTGAATCAGAATCTTGATGTTGAAAGAAACAGAAATAGAGGGCACACATGTAGATTTTGAAAAATCTCCAGAATTATTGATTCTCAGTTCATCTTTTTCACATTTGTTTCCTCTTGATAGTTAAAGAGCAGAATATACTTCTATGGGACTGAATAGTAACCAATTAAACAAAATAATATTAAAATGCACTATCATAGCATAATTTTGCAGCCTGTTAAGAATAAAATATGTTCTGAAAGTCTTCTTGGTCTAGACCCTGTAGTAACCTGTGTCTTTCCCCGTGGTGTCACACGGAAATAGATCATTTCATAATGACATCATAATGGGTTCTGAGGTTCTAATAACAGGACTGTAGCCGTTGGTTTATCAGGAACGCTGAGCGTAGTAAACTCTTGAGGAAAGGAACTCAAGTGGATGAATTATATTGCTCCTCATGGAAAAGATGAAAAACTTCTTCCTGGCTATCCTGGCTACTGGTTATCTCTCATGTAAGTACTTACCAAAGAATCTTGGAGGAGAGAACATTTGATTTTCCAAGGGCAGTAGCTAGTCAGTAATAATTGCTATTGAGATGTAGGAATTCTTGAAACTCTTAGTATTTTCTCAGAGTTAAAGAATTTACTACCTCAACTAGAATAAGTATCAGTGGTTCACTTGGTTAATATATCAAGAACTCTGGCATAAACAATTGCAGACTTGAGAAATTTAAAAAATTATCTCTGAGAGTTATAATCAATATCTGGCAAATAATTTGGCCTTCTCTGTTAATTATCAATTTTCAGTCCACTCCCTCTTCCTCACCCCCCTTACTTTTCCACACATTGATATTGTGTGTGTGTGTACACAAATGCATTCTACACAAAGCAGTGTCAGTTTTAGCCATTGCTTACTACTAGAGTATCAGTAGGTGTCATGAAACCTTAAGAGAAGGCTCAGCTCTTCCTAACTCACTCCAGCAAAGTGACACCAACAACTGAAGTTCATGATGTAAAACTGAATCCACTAGGTAAACGGTGCAGGTAGATACAAATGCAAAGAGAAGGTCTGGTGCAGTGGCTAAATGAAGTCAAGTGAAATATAAAATATGAGAGTAAGGAGAACTCTGAATAGCTTGAGTAAGCAAATGTTAATGCAGTGTTGTAAACATAAAAGGCTTCCTTAAAAGGGAATGGAATTAATATGGGAAAATGAGAAAATGGAAACAAAGTCTTTGTAAATAGCAAAGGATGGGGGAGTTGAAAGGAGGGCAGAGGAAGGGGGAAAAATAAGAACCAAGAGAGATTATGTAAAGGTGCAAATTTCCAATGATGAATGTCATTGTATTGTATACCTAAAACGTACCAATTAAAAAAAAGAAAGGGCTTCCTTAAAAACAAGTATAATTTAGAAAAAAAAAAAAAAAAAAAAAGGTCCATTCAAAGCAGAAAATAACCAGAAAGGAAGGCAGGTATTGAAGATTTCTATTAGTAGGCAGCTAGGATGACTATGAAAATCTAGGCCTTTCTCTAAAATAGGTCTATACAATGCCTGAGTAGTCCACCAGTGAATAATATTGCTGACTTCTGGAGGATGAAGCTTGAATTTAATTGCTTCCTGTCCAAGTGCAGCATTAAACCTAGAACGGGCTAATTTTGAGTTGCCTGAGGGGGTATTAGATTCCCAGGCATGAGGAGAAGAAGGAAACAATGTTTGAGTGTTAGACCCAGCGAGAGAGAACCAACCAGAGACCGATATTAAATCCACACAGGAGTTTATTACCAGCCGGGACCTGAGCCGAGCATCGGACTCGAGCCTCGACTGGGGGTTGACAAACATGTTCTATACACCTTTGAGGCCAACAGTTTCTAGGCGACCCCTATGGGATAGAACTAGTAAAGCAAGCAAAAGGTACCGAAGCGGAACGTCCTGCTGTTAGAACATTTGTAAAACAATAGTTGATTAATTGTTATTTCTAAAGCGACCTTTTAAGGGGAGGAGGTTTCTAAGCTTCCTCCTTCTGAGTTCATCTAAAGGACAGGGAGGTGGGTCGAGCAGCAATATGGAGTCTGTCTTCCTAACTAGGGTACTTCATTGAGAATCAAACATGGCTAGATAAACCTCCTATGAATAAGGCAATCATTTTTCTACAAATTTCACAGTTACTGATTTGTATGTGACCACTTAATGGGAAAATGAGATGGTCATATTTCAATAATGCATTATTTTAATTGATCCTTTGAATTTTTTTAAATTTCAGATGTTTTGGGTAAGCAAGTATTTAAGGTAAGTTTGCCATTTCCTGTGTAAGAATAGTTTTTCCAATCTTAGATTTGTAGAATTTCTATTAGTTTGAAACATATGAAGCCATTACAAAACTCCCAATATCTGGCCATTTTCAATCTACACAGATTTAGATTTAGTTCAATCTAAATAGTGCTGTCAAAATCCATTTGAGGTAAAACCTAGACTCATTTCAGTCTATTCTGGTCTCTCATGCCTTTGTATACCACTGGCAATTAAAGCTCCTAATTTTTTTTTTTCTCCCTCCAATTTAATTATTTTCACCCAGGTTCAAGATCTAAACTTTTGCCCATGTTGTTGCACTAGCCATCTGATGTTCTTCTTGCATTTAATTTGATCCAGGAGTTGGCAAACTAGGGCCATGTATTTTAGAAAAACAGAATTTTTTGGAATGTAGGCAGGCCCCTTTGTTTATATTTTATCTTTGGTTGCTTTTAGACTAGAACAACATAGTTGATTAGTTGTAACAGAGGTCAAAAGGTCAACAAATCATAAAATATTTATTAACTTGATTTTAGGAGGAAAAGCTTTCTGACCTCTCTTCTAATCTTGAGAATGGACTTTCAGAAACGTAAATCTGAATGAGACTTCTTCCTATTTAAAATAACGACTCCTAGTGTTCTCAAGATAAAATTTCTGCATGCTTAAAAATCACCTTTGTCCAATCTCTTTTTTACATTGTTTTTTAAAAATTTTATTAGACTGTGTTCAAAGTACATGAAATTTATACTGATCTTACAGAATAGGTACATGTGCATAATCCATCTTGATTCCTTTTTATTCCCTTTTCCCTCCCCACCCACCTCCCTCTCTCAGATTTTAAATCCTTCTTCCCCATTTTCCTTATTATTCTTTTTGTTGTTATTTTGGGGGATCATTTCTATAATTTGTTGTTCAGCCTCTTGCTCCCTCAGAGAATTCTTTTTTCATCCTAGATTCTCATTAACTTAAACTATTTTTATGTCTATTACTTCAGTCTTGTGTTTTTTGTGTTAATAATTTCCTCTAATTAAGTATTTCTCCCATATTTATATCCAATGTTAAAAGTCATTTGCATGTTTTAGATTCCACTGAAGCATAAATTCTTTGCCCTCCTAAACATACCAGTCAGACTTAACCACTGAAAGAGGAGATTAAGAGACATAAACTGTTTCTCAAAGATTGACTTGAATTATTTGTAATAGTATTAATGATTATGTTACTTCATATGCCAATAAATCTCTTTTATTTCAATAAGCACAGCTTTTCTTTAACGTTGCTTTCCTTTAATGTTTTAGGAAAATATAGCTTCAAATCTGTTGTTGATATTCATATTTACTATAAATCTAAGGTTGTTAGTCAAGTTTAAAAGATGAGCCAGTTAAAGAAAAAATATTTTTAAAGAAAAATAGCAGAGGAACTTAGAAGCATTTGTGAACCAAGTGATTGAAGTTTGGGGGACGTTGCTGTAAGAGGGGCATTAAAATCTTATGTAAAGGAGAGTAATCTGATATTCTGTGTAAATGGATACATTATGATGGGAACCACTGGAGTATGAAAATGTAGCAGTGCATTCTAAACTGCTTATTACTTATTAATACTCATGAACTTCCCAAGCCACCTCCTACCCATAGACAAATTATTCTCATGCTGAAGATTTCTAAATCCTGTTTAGTCCAACTTGTAATACAGAGGAAAACAAACACCTAAAATGTACCAATGAAAGGATATACAAAAAAAAAAAACTACAGTGGGAAGATAATTAGGAAAATTTGATGGCTCCTTCTCTTACTGTTCCAGAACCCTAATCCCCAAAAGACTAAACTACCGAAGATACCAGAGTAAGACTGCACTGTGTCCTGTTCCAGACAGAGGGTGTGTTGGGCGAGGGGGAAATCTTTGAAGAATTAAAATGCTTTCAGAAGCACCTGAACGATGCTTCCGGTCACTCCCACATGGGGTTATAGTTATTTTTATTACTTCTTAGTAATATTTTCCTTCTCTTCTCACCAGTTGCTGACACATTACACAGCCAAGAATCTGGACTCTATAGCCTCAATTTCCCTAAAAGACAGTAACACTAAAGGCCCTGGCAGCTAAATTTATGATAATATAGTTTTGGGGTTTTATATTTATGATAATTTATCATAGTGTGATCTTCTTTTTGTACAAAAGAAAACAACCAACCACTTATATTAAAAGCACTAAAAGATCACTGCAGTATAGAGAGTATGACCTGTGAGTTTTCTTTTAGACTATTTCATGCCACCATTATGAAGAAGAAAATGAACAGCAGCAACACATATGCTCCATACGAGTCAGCCCATTGTGCGCCTCTAACAACGTCACATACTCTAATTCCTGCGTGTACTGCTTCGCCAATATGTGAGTGAGAACATAAAACCAAACCCAGACCCCTCTTTTGAAAATCTAACGCGTAGATGACTGATAACAGCTGATATTTACGATTTTGTGAATCTGTAAACTAAAAAATGATGTAATATGAAGCTGAGCTTGAGGCAAATGAGGGTGACAGAGAGTAAACAAATAGCAGTGTCCCATCCCCAACTGAGAAGAGCGGCCTGCCTTCTTTGCCTTTGAACATGAGTTTCAATATGAGATTCTGGATGGAAAAAAAAATTTTGTTTCTAAAATCTTTGAAAATCATAGTTGTAAGAAACATTACCCTTCACAAGATTTCACTAAAACCACAAGTCTTAGCACTCAAGATCAGAAGAACCTGGGTTAAATCTTCCCTGTGCAGTTAAGTGATATTGGAAAAATATTATAGCCCCTCCACCAGGGATCAAACTCAAGACCTTGCACTTGTGAGGCAGGCACAGCACCACTAAATCCCCAGCCCTTGAAATTGTTAACTGCAAATCCAAGGCTGTATTTCTGCTTCACTCACCAAATATGCTGCAGCCACAGTGACTCTTCTTTCTTGATATTTTCAAACATATGAAACTCTTTCCTGCTTTGGAAAATTTGGGCAAGCTGCCTTCCCATACAACAATGTTTTCCTCCTGCTGTTCACAAGGCCAGTGCATTTTCTGTCCTTTAAGTTTCAGCCTAAATATACAGTACCTGCCCATAAGTCGTCTTCCTTGACAATCCTATCTACAATAAACTGATCGCTGGTGTTTTCCACATTCATTCCCTTCTCTTCTATTCTTAATATTTATCATAATTCCAAATATTTTAATCTTCTATATGTTTATTTTTGTCCTTTTACCACATTTAAGCTCATGAAGTCACAAGGTAGGTATGTGCTGTGTTCTCAGAATTTACCACAATGTCACTATTCAATATGCCCCTGGGAAGTGTTAAGTAAATACATCAGGTGGTTCTCAGGAAGAGTGAATGTACTAATGGATATAAAATAAATTTATAAAATTAAAGCTCACTTTATAGATAATTTAAAATTTTTTATCACTTGTTCTTTTGGCTCAGAATGACGTGATTAAGAGGGAAGACTAAATCTTATAGATAGGGATTGGAATCTCAGCTTCTCTGTTAAATCACATGATTTAAGACAGATGGCTTAAGCTCTGGAATTACCTTAGAGGTCACCTATGTGGATTTTAAAAAATAATACATAAAGAAGGCTTAGCATAGTGCCTGTCACATAGCAGGCCCTTAGTAAATAATAGCAAGAGTGGCCTTGTGTTGCTACCAAGTGGAGAACCAATCATGCCCACTTTCCTGGGACTGAGGGTTTTCCTGGGATATGGGACTTTGAGTACTAAAATAGAGCAGTTACAGACAAATCAGAATGGTTGGTCACCCTACCATCAACATACCTTCATATTCACTACCCTCTAGTACAGTGCATTCCGTGATTACTCTTTCACTAAGATCAGATAACCTACACCATAATTACCCTCAGCCAGTACATCAGTATCTTTCAGATCATCCAAGACCTTCATCTCATAGGCCTCCAAATGACCTCCATTGTGGTCATAATTCAGTGGTTCACACAGATGGATTCCCTGGGAGGCAGAGAAACTGTGCTAGAGAAGGATTCCTACTCCTCCCAAGTTTAGGATAGCTCTCCGCTTTGATCTTTGCTTCAGGTCTACTATCTACCCCTCCACTGAGATCTCAAAGTATTTTGAGTTATGATAAATATTAAGAAAGAGAAAGGGATTTATGTGGAAATAAAAACAACCTCTTAGTGTTAAAAATTAATCTTTAAGATTTTAATTTCAATAGAAGGGAAAATAATAAATTTATTCCTTTGAAGTGCACATCTAGTGGTCTTTAATATATTTGCAGAGTTTTACAATTTTCACTACTATGAAGTTCATATACAAAGTTTTTTGTAAGCACATATTGTTTTTTCATGACTGTAAACCTATGAGTGAATCACTGGGATTTATGGTAAGTCTATGTTAAACATTTTGAGGAACTGCCAAACTGGTTTCCAGACCACTTTCAAACCTTTGTAATGACACTAGCAATATCTGAGGGTTTCAACTCCACCACATCCTCACCAATACATGTTATTATCCATCTTTTTTATGATATCCATCTTCTTGATGATAACCTTCTTAATGGGTATGAAGAGGTATCTCCCTAAGTATGAAGTGTATTTCCCTAATTACTAATAATGTTAGATATGGTTTAATGGGCCTACTATCAAATGCTTATTCAGATTCTTTGCTCATTTCTAATCAGATTGTCCTTTACTGTTGTGTTGTAAGAGTTCTTTATGTATTCTGAATACAAGTTCCACATTAAATGTTTATTTCCAATTATTTTCCCCATTACGTGGGCTATCTTTTCATTTTAATAATGATGTCTTCTGAAATACAGTCAATTTTATTTTGGTGAAGTCCAGTTTATCTATTACTGCTTGTGCTTTTGGTGTCACAGCTAAGAAACCATTGCTTAACCCAGTTATGAAAATCTACTGATGTCTTCTTCTGAGTTTACAGTTTTAGATCTTACATTTAGGTTTTGTGTCCATCTTCAGATTGTTTTGTTATTGTTGTTATTGATGTTATTTTGGGGACTTTGGGGGATGGGTTTTTGTTTCTTGTTTGTTTTACCTATGGCATGAGGTGGGGGTCACAATTTCATTATTTTGTGTGTAGCTATTCTAGCAACATGTGAAAAGAAATACACTTTCCCTGTTGAATTGGTTTAGCACCTTTTTTGGAAATCAATTTGGTTCATTTCTGGACTTTCAGTTCAATGAATAAATATGTTTCTTTTTGCATTAATACCACAATATCTTGATTACTGTAGGTTTTTACTGTTAGATTTAGAAATCGGGAGGTACAAGTTCTTCAATTTTGCTCTTTTTCAGTTTATTTGGCTATTTTGGATTCCTTATTAAAGGTCTTATCCAAGAATAGTGTACAAATCTATTCAGCATAATCATTCTAGGAATAAAATACTAGGAAAAAATTAAATATTCTAATATGATTTATAGTATACTATCTGCAATTAATACTTCCTATGAAACAGTAAATGCAGTTGTGTTACTGTGTATAGAATTGATTTCACTGGCAAGAAATCCTGTATTTCCCAAGATTTCTATTTTCCCAAGAGTTCTTACCATCTTCAAAGACAACTGATAGAAGTGCATATTTCTCAAATAAAAGCTGCTCTTTCCCGTCGTGGAGCTGCCACTTAACTATCCTTGTCGATGGCACCCCTGATGTTTAGTACACTTATGCACCAGTGCCTGTCTTCTTTTGATCTCAAGCCAGTGGACAGATCCCTTCTGATTCTCATGCCTACCATTTTGGAAGGAGTTCATACATAAGAATTATGTGACTCCCCAACTGTCACTCTTACCTCCTTCAGCCCACGTTTACTTTCTTCTCAGGTTATCAAGGCATTCCCAAACTGGGAGGTGGGTCATTTTCATCATAAAGTGAAGGGGTCAAGTATGCCCTTACCCTAGCTGCAGTAACTCCCACCATCATTCAAGTACCAGTTTAGGTTCTACCTGGTACTTTGTTTCTGCATCTTGGCACAGTCAAGGTCAATACACCTAAGCACAGCAAAGATCTCTGATTCTATGTCTGCCATAAGGCTCATCCTTTTTTAGCCAAATATTATATTTACTTTTTGTTGTGCGAAGGATCAGACCAGGGTCTTGCACATTCTAGGCAAGTGCTCTACCACTGAGCTCCATCTTCAGCCCTGTGTACACTTTTTTAAAAATCCCACTAGACATCACATATCAAATTTTCTAATTATAATCATGATATAATATTAAGTTATAAGGGAAGATATTACATAATACATATAGTATGAGCAGATTTTAACAAAATATATTTGTAATATATTAATAAAAAATAAAATTAAAATGAATACATGATTAGAAACATTTTTGAAACAAATACATCTGATTTTTGAATAACATTTATTATATTCATTGTGCTTGGTGCTACATAGGAATAACCTCATTCAATATTCAAAAAAATGTTACAAAGTAAGTATTGGTACCACTTCCCATGTTATAGATGGTGAAACTGAACCTTAGAGAGATTTAGGAATTTATCCAACTATCATAACTCATAAGGGGAGAAACAAAGAAACAAATCTGGAAATTTGACTCCCAGAACCTATTATCATAGCTCATGGTTAGAATTTTGTATTTGTAAAGAATTTTAGGATTTTTCAAACACAGGTTATTGGGCTGGGGCTGTAGCTCAGTAGTAGAGTGCTTTCTTGACTTGTGAAGTCCAGGATTTGATCCTCAGAGCTGCATTTTTATCTTGTATTTTGTTTACAAATCAAGGGCTTCCTTTCCTTAAAATCTCTATTATGATACAACTAGGCAAAGAGGAAGACTGTTTAATTAATACCTAGTAAGTTCCAAACACTGTGGTAGGTGCAGGGAAAGCAAAAACAAAACAAACAAAAAGACAAACAGCAAAAGTAAACAAAAAGAACAAAATACTATTACTTTCAGACTATTATTTCTAATTATATGTGATTATAACCCTGCTATTATTAGAAAGTACTTTCCCAAATAGGCCCCTTATGAGACCCACACCGATACTGTATGGTTAGGCAGGGAAAAGATATTCCCTTTTATACATAAAAAAGAGAAAAACTCCAAAATACTTATCTTGCTCAATCTCAAATAGGAAGTATTAACAGAAAATTAACAATTTTTTTTAAATTTTACAATAGCTCCTAGATGGCTATCCTTAATTTTTTAATGGATCACTTTCATATTAAATATATTAACAAAGTCCACTGACCATAATTTAGTATAAAATGCAGTAAATGGCTTGCTGTTGTTATGTTTCTGCTGATGAAGGCAAATATTTTTCACTCCTGTTTTCCGTACTCCTGTGTTTATCTTGTTCTTGGCCAGCAGGGCCATTGCAGCCCATAAAGCAACTCTGAAGTGAGCCTCAAAACAGTCTATCTCAGTAACTACCCCAAATTATGAGTCTTACAGACACAGTAAAACGATTTCTCCAAGTGTCTCAGCAAGCCATTAATTTACCCTCCCTCTACTTAACATGTAGGGTTACACATTTACTAAACACTCCAATAGTTTTTCACCATGATTACAAAGCAATGGGGCCTCCCCAGTGAAAGGGTGTGGTGAGCTGAGAGGAAAATCTTTACAGCTATGGGCTGTTTATAAGTCAGGAGTTTACAAATTAAGGGCTCCATTCCCTTAAAATCTCTATTATAATGCATATAGACTAAGAGGAAGAAAGGTTATATTTCATACAAATGATCTCTAACTATTTATATCAATTCTTTTAGAGCATTGAATCATACTCTTACAATTCAACATGGAGGAATGTGCAGCAAACCCCCCAAATCTTGAATATTTCTTCATTTATCACGAGTGAGACCATTTGAACTAAGCATCGTCTTTCCTTCATAAAGCAGAATTTATTGTATTGTCTTATTTTTTCTAATCAATAAATATTACCCTATGGAAATCTCCTTTGACTTGGGATGTTTAATGACATGTATGAGATCTGTGTTTGATTGTAGACATACAAAGCTGAATAGAAAGTAACTGTTTAATTTATCAAATCACAGTTTAATAGGCTAATTAAATAATGCAGTCAATGATTCAATAAAGTTTAAGTTACTATGAGAGTCAAAGATATGGCTAGACCCTTGGCGTTCAGTAGTAACCAAAACAGATTTTTGTACTTGTGCAGTTTCTAATCGAACAAAGAAGCAAGAAAACGCACAATTATTAAACAATGTAAAATATGAGGAAGAGAAAAACAACCCATGATAACCCAGGAGTTGACCTTGGCCTTGGCATAGTTTGGCCTGTACTTACATCTGGGCTTTGATAGTCTCCTGTTTAAGATTAACAATTTCATAAAATGTTTACAGCTGCAAAAGCCACTCTATGACTATGATGAATCAAAACACAAATACTACACCATGGTCACACCTGAACATAGGCAAAAATGAACATTATCCAAGCCACCAAATACCAGACATCCCTTTATCTAGAGTAAAATAAATGTTTGCTGCTTCTTCCCCAATTAAAATCCTTCCTTCTAAATGAGGCCTTTAAAGATGCCAGTCATAAGATTATTCCCACTTGTTTGGAACATCCATACAAAGCAAAGCCTCTCTTCCTTAACCTCTTCTCAAAATTGACCTAATGATCCCAATCCTACAAAAAATACTTTCTAATACTTTCTTATCAACATGCCCTATGGTTCCCAGGGTATGTATTCTCTCAGGTTACAATGAATATAAACTCAACATGTTCAACTATTTGTGTACACCTGGAGGGCTTTAAATGGAGGATGTGACAAATGCAGTCCTTGTTAGCAGCAATATACCATCCTGTTTCTTGCTTTATTTTTACTTACTCCTCCCCCATGTCCACAACAGATGTCAGTAATCAAAGGCAGCACACTGCACTGAGTTGGATGTGGCCTCAAAATCTTTCTCAACATAGCAATTGAGGCATGGTTTGCCATCAGATTTGACATGAAAGATAAAATCTCTTTGCCAATCCAGCACCACCTTTTTCTTTTCAAGACTAAGGAAGCTTCGTGCTTCTTGAGCTGAAGCCTCCAACTTCCCTATGGCTATAGCCACACTGTGGAACTGACTGCCCTCCAAGTCCTTCTAAAAGGAGATCCTTTCAGGAATCTGAGCTCTGCCCCTGAGACCGTGGCCTGCAGCAACAGGTCTCTAAAGGCTGCCAGGCATTTACTGTCATTGCTGTGAGTAAATTACACCCTCTAGTGGGAAACCTCATGTACTACCCTATACTGAAAGAGGAAGAAAAATGCCATGTGTCCATCATCTCCAGGACTGATAAAACTGCCCACTTTAACAGGCAAAGTGTAATACTCAAATGTGTAAAACTCAAAGTTGTTTTAAATGTTTGAATTTTACATTCAAAGTGACTGAAGGAGAAAAGAAGGAACAAGAGAGGTAAAGGAATTTGATTTCAAATATGGCTGTGTCAAAAGTCTCCAAAACTTTTACCAGAAATCTCCTTTTCCATCTCTTGGATCCATACATTCTTAATTTCATCTTTATTCTCATAGAGGCTTTACCCCCGCCCCATCCCATTCCCATCCCCAGTGATGGATACTGGCAGATCTAGTATTGACTAGTTCAACAGTAGAGAAATTTCCAAGACTCTAACAAAGGCTTGAGTCTTGTTATTTTAGTTGGTATAGGAGCCTTACTCCTGAACCAGTTATTAGAGTTGCAAGCATGCTTAGCTTTCATTGAAATTGTCTAAATTATAAGGCCCCATAAGATCCAGGAGTGGGTCAGCCCTATCCTATGAACTAGAAAAAGATAAAGAATTGTTCCCCAAAAGAACACTAAAGTGCTACTTCCAGAGTCAAAATGAATGCAGGTCAAGAAAACAAAGAATATAGTATTTTGCATTATCTAGATACAGCCTCTTCCTTATCAAGAGTCTATGGATTATCCTCAAACCTGCCTCTTCCCTATTTGTCTTCCCTTACTACAGTTAATAATTTTGTCTATATTTATGATAAAAAGTTATGATGTTCTCAGAAGCTAAAACACTTTATATCTTAGTAAAAAGTATGGAAATGCCATCCAGACATCTGAGCTTTCTTGACTCTCATTCCCAAACAAAAGGACTTGACCTTACATTCCATAACCATGGAAAGTTTAATGTCCTCCCAATTCCAGAAAGACCCAAGCATTTATGATCTCTTGGTTACTTGTTCTATATCCCTAATTTTGCAGAGTTCTTCATTAGTCCTTCTTTTTACCTCTGATACTGCTGCCTTACTAACTCGGGTACATGTTAAACTCTCCACCTTCCTTCCTGAGGCACATTCAAGGTTATTTGAGGTAACAGATGTTTTCTAAAGGTTTGGTGTAATGGAGGAGGATAATAGCTAGCAAAGAAGAAGAAATGTGTCAAGATTCTTTGATTTTAAAGTGATAAAAATCAAAATGAAACTTTGGCCAAATAAAAAATGTGTGGGCACAGGCAATAAAGAGGATCAGAGTGAGTCTTAACTTAGGTATGGCTGTATCAGAGACTCAGCATTGTCAGGAGTCTAACTTTCCATCTCTGTTCACTGCTTGTTTATCAATTTCATCAAATTTTGACTTGATCATGTCCCATGGAGATTCGACACATGATGAGAAAAATGGCAGCTAACACCTAATTCATGTAGTCTTAGGACTCACAGTCCAAGGGAAAAGGGCTAAGTGTAAGACAAAGAGAATCTTAGAGATCAGCCAAACATCCTTCCAATCAATGTGCAACTATAGTAAAAAATCTTTTTTGAGATAAATTTGACAGCTAAGATTTTTGTAATATGCTTTCTATATCCTTTTAAATTCTGTAAAATCTGTGGTAATGTCCTCTAAGAAAGGAGTATGGGAAATGGGAGGGGTAGGGGAAAGGAAAGAAGGGAAAAGGAAAAATATGAGAAAAGGATAAAAATGGAAACAAAGTCTGTAAATAGGGTAGGGTAGAGGGGGTGAAGGGAGGACAGGGGAATAGGGGAAAAAATAAGAACCAAGATACATCATGTAAAGGTACAAGATCCCAATGATGAATGTAACTGTATTTTATACTTAAAAAGTACCAATAAACTTAATGAAAAAAAAAAGAAAAGAATAAAGGAATAAGGGACACTCTATAAACTGTTTTTATCCTTTTTATTGCAATGTGACCGTTATCTCCTATGTTCTGTCAAATTGTCATATGGATTCCATGAACACCAACTGTATCTGTAGCTATTTAAAACTAGGTATTTTACCCTATTTTGTTACATGTAAGGAAAGGAAATGGGATTTCAGTCCAGCAGTGACTTTGTGCGGGTCAATTATCCTCTCTGAAGTAATTACCTATCCGTTCAAAAAAGAAAAAAACTGATTAAACTGACCCCTGCCCTTGTTGAAAGTTTTCAGGGAGACACTGATGTGAAAGTCCTTTGAACTGTAAAACACTATTAATCACATGCAGAGAAAATGTCCTGAAATCACAGCAGTGATAATTTAACATTAACATCTCTAAGTGGAGCCCTCCTCCCAAAAGAAAAAAAAAAGTGTTTGCTTTAGTTGAATGAACTCTGGAAAACATTTTTATTGAAACACATTTGCTCTACAAATGACAAAGATCCCAAGGTTTACCCAAGAGCACAGAGTATCCGCCTGGCTGAAGAGCAAATCACTAGCTCTGGCGCATCAGTATTCGGGTGCTTCCGCCCTGATGCACTGGTAAAAATGGGGAAAAGAGTCAGTTGCAGGCCGGCTGAAGTGCCACACTTAACATGGATATCACGCCCTGACTCAGACATCCACACCCAATATGGAGATAAGGTGCAGGCATGGGAGCAGCCCCGGATGACAACACTCTGTACTGCCGGAGCGGCGGCGGAAGCGGAAGTGCCTCGGCGGTGGGGGCCTCGGGAAGTGTTTGTGCTGTTTCTCCCTCCTTCTCAACCACAATAACAGACTGAGGGCCGGCGTAGGTGAGGCGGCGGATAAGGGGAAGGGGACCCGGACGCGGGGGACAGAAAGACGGGGGTGTGAGGCTGCTGCCTGATGGGGGAGACCCGGACTCCCAACTGTCTGGGCTGTGGATCTATTGCCCCCTCAGGGCCTAGATCTGCGGGGAGACCTGGGGGGAAAGTGCAGCTCCTGACTTTCTAGGCCTTGCTTTGGGTTTGCTCCTGGCCCAGGAGCCCAGCATGCTGAGCCCTCTCGGAGCCTCGGTTTGCTCCTGAGGACGGGAGGTTCACTTTTGCCCCTCCCCCTCCCGGGCTTCCTAATGCCACGATTTTAACGTTAAGTTGGTGTTTAGGCCGGTAAATGGATTAAGGCATTTGTTCAGCTGTACTGGAGGGATACCCTGAGCAGAATGCAATGAATACATCTTTGAAAGAAGCTGCTGCCCTTGAGGATCAGGAGTTTGAGTTCTAGTTTTACTCCGTTCTCCGACTCACTACGTGACCTTGTCCAGATCCATTATCCTCTCTGTGCCACAATTTGCTTATCTGTAAATTGCACGTGTTGGGTGTCTCCGACGCCACTGCCAGCTCTGGAAATACATATTCTCAGTTCCTCTTTCATGGAGACTTAGCGATAGACCTGAAAAGCATGTCCTTCCTGCTCCCTGCTTAGCCAGGAATTAACTGGCTGATGAGATATCCACAGTGTTTCTTTCCAGATATGAAGCAGGCCAGAGGTATCCAGTCATTGAAGGGCATTCCTGGGCGTTGAGAAGCTCTGTCCAGGATACAATAAATCTAAACAGTGAAATAATTGTGGTGTGAAAAATAGGAACCTTGGGTTTTGTCCTGAAAGTTGCCATTTGCTTGATGATTAACTTTGGACAAATTGTTTCCTTTTACTGGATTTGACGTGTCTTATTTTGTCAAAGGAGGGTGTTGGATTGGTCCCTTGTTCTTAATCTTTCTTATTCTCAGCAGCACAACTAAAGGACCAAAAAGTGGCTCAATAAAGATACTATTTTCTGGGGGAGGGAGAAATTGGAGTGTGGAGGATTTGTATTATTTATTGTAGATTTTAAAAATACTGGTGCTTTTAATTTTTAACATTCATTTTGAAAAGTACTAGTTTAGATGATCTGTAAGAATCCCTTTCTGGTTTAAATTTTGTGATGCTGTAATTCTGGTGGTGTCCTCTTCGGGTGAAGAATATAGAGGTGTGTATATTCAAATGGCTGTTTGCGTGAGGTTTTCAGTTTAACTTTAGAAAAAAGAATTAATGGTTATAGGAGAAAAAGGAAAGCTAGGTTTCAGTATGGTTAGTGAAATAAAATTGAAGTGCTGTTGAAGGCCTGGATCATTGGTTCAGCAACGGCCCATTCTGTCTCTGACTTTCGCCAAACCAGCTCAGTTCTCTCTGTGCCTCACTTTCCTTATCTGTAAAATGGAAGTTTCAACTGGACGGTTTCTAGGCCCTTTTCAGGACTGAACTTCTTTGTGTGTGTGTTTATCTGAGCAGTTTGTTGGGTGTAGTGTGACATTTCTTTAGTCGAGATACTGTGTCCTAGGCAGTAGATCTATAATACCTTCTATTAACATTAATTAGTTAACATGCAAGATTACTTTGATATATATAAGCTAAAGCCAATAGAAACATTAGAAACCTAAAAGGCAGGGAAGCCTGACCAGAGAGGTCTTTGTGAAGTTTTAAATGGGAGAGGAGTTCTTTTGGTGAGAGTGATGTAAAGTAATTTGAGTTGTAGTGAATTGAAATGACTGAGGCAAGAAATGTGGTAGGATCTGCCTATATTCTGAGGCTATAAGTTTCATGGGGAGAATGACTTTGTCACCACCCACTACCTAATAGAGAGTAAATAAATGAGTAAGAAGATGGATGGAGATGGTTAGATACTAGTAAACAAGAGAAGAAGTAGCTTTTCTAGAGAATTGACATTGATTAGATACCGAATGAGAAATTGATTCAGAATTGTGAAAATTGTATGAAAGAATATGTCCCTGAATTGAATTGCAAGATAAGTTGATTTATCTCTGCCGAATGAAATGCTAGTAAGAAACAAGCCTGTGTTTCAGAGTGCCTAATGTGATCTGAGGAAAGGAGTAATTAGGTAGAGTATGTCTTGTGTGGAAGAGGTTGTTGACAAGATAGAACAAGTGTAAGATTTTTTAGTTGTGATGAGTTTAAGGAATAAAGGAGTAAAGACTTGCATAGATGTCAATAATTTTCAGAATTTTGAGCCATAAGTGTTAAACTATTTATGATGGAAATAGAGGATTAAAAGGAGATTTTACAAGCAAGGAAATGTTGGTGTTTCACTATAAGAGGAGGAGATAGCATCGAACGTTAAGGGTTAAAAGGTGTAATTTTGGGAGCAACCCAAATAAAATACAGGGGTGGTACAGTTTCATTTGGCATGAAACAGATATTTGAATTGACAGAATAAGGAGAAAAGTACTTCCTAGAGCAATTGTATTCTTTTTTTTTTTTTTTTTTTGAGCAATTGTATTCTTGAAGGACTCTGATTTAAAGAATACTCATAAGCAACTCAGGCTTAATTGTGTGCTTATAACACAAGGACAAAAGTAATACTTTCTGTGACTAAGGTCCACCAAACAGGCAGTCGTGGAATGGCTATAGGTGACCACAAGATACTATGTGAAAGCCTAAATTAGATGGATCACAAACCCTAATTTGTGAAGGAGGGTGTGGACAGAGGCAGTTCTGTCAGAGCATCCAGAAGCCCATCTTCAAGCATTGGGGCATGACTTTGGAAAGCAGGGAGACAGCTGCTGTGGCAGAGGACTTGATGATGGGGTGTGGAGTGGAGGCAGGGAAGCCTGAATCTGAGCCAGAGCTTTGACATTCATATGTGACCTTGGGCAGGTGAGCCTTTCTGGTTCTGTTTGTCCATCTGAAAATTTAAGGACCCAATGCTGGATAGGGATCTCTAGATGTCTGGGGACTCCGTGAAATTATATTTGTAATCCTGCTTTCAAGAGCCTGGGGAGAAGGCCTGCAACTTTCATCATATTCTCATATAGGTTTATAATCTACCAAAAATTAACTGTGTGACAAGATAGTCTCTGGAGGCCCCTTCAACTTTTAACATTCTTGGATTGATTCTGTAATCCTATCAGAATGACATTTCTTTGAGGTTCAAGAATCTGAACCTCCAGAATTTGCTAATCATAGAAATAACGATAATAAAAAATACAATCTTCACATATTTATATTCATGGATTATTTATATTCACCTTTTCTTGAATGTCCATGACTCCTTTGCTAGGCCTCCTCTTCATCTCTCTCTATTACTGGTAACTGGAATTTCCTTTCTTTACTTCTCTTTTTACCTGCTACTGTGGTGGACCTTTCTTCCTTTCTTTGTTGAGTTTTTCAAGGGAGGGTAAAATGTTTAGTGATATGATGACATTTTAGTGAAAGAGGTGGGAAGAAAGGAAAACAGAAAGCTGGTCACACCCATTTTCTCCTTTTCTTGTTTATTTTATCCCTCTGCCCACTGAAAGGAAAACAAGAAAGAGACTATACTTGGAGGAGAGACATATTCACCGCTTAGGACCACTTGCATGAAATTCTTAGTGTTTTCTTGTACAAGGAGACCAAGCCTTTATTCCCTAGTGCCTGGGATGAAATGCTCAGCATAGCCTAGTTGGGTATTTCACTTAATTGAAGAGGATGCCAACTTTAGTACAAACAATTTTGTTGTCATTTGTCAAGATTGGGAATGAAGGCAAATAAATGAGTTCTTTAGTGAGGAAGCTTTTTAACCTCATGAACATTTCCAGAGTCATCTACTTGGACTGAAGAGGGCTTGGTGGACCTTCTACCTGGTTGTACAACCTCAATGGTCAACCTATCCGAAAGATTAAGCGCTTATCTTTGATCCCGGTTTTCATCCCCACCAAAGGCTTACATGGAGGAGCCCTACTCCATCTGTCAAGTAGATAGCTACAAGATCAAGCCTTCAATTCTAGGCTTATAACAGAAATATGAATACAGTCTTAAAATTTTGTTAGCCCTGCTAATTTAGGCTTTTTGGTAGTTAGTGTTAATGCAGACTGTTGGTTTAATAGATTATTGTGGGTTTGCTGGAGACCTAAACTTTGTATAGTAACATTTCTGTGGGTAAATATTTTTTTAAATACTCAACAAGAACTTTTGTAAATTTAAATGATACTTAAGGTACCAGTAAGTTAGTCTAAAACATAGTGTAGGTTGTACACTGGGGCTACTAAATATGACCCACAAAACCACAGCACTGCAAAGTAACAAAGAATAATCAAAGATGAAATAAGAGGGAGTTGTTAGTTATTAAGTCTTGTGGATTTGGTGAAGCAAAAGAAGGAAGGACTAAATGAGTCAAGAACATGGTCTCTAAAGGGTTGTCAGAATTTGTGTGTGTGTGTGTGTGTTTGTGTGTTTGTATTTACCTGAATAGTCAGGGAACTTCTGCCTGTTTTACTTAGGTTTCCATTTTTTCAAATTTAACCAAAAACTAAATATAATGGGTAAGCACTAGTTTTCCTCCAAAGGAGTAGGATCGTTTAGATTTACTTCCTGTATTAAAGCTGAGGCATGTGCTAAAATACAGTAACTAGAAGCCTGATTCAAACTACAGGTTATTCATAAGTGGATCAGTCAATACTGTTTAATAGTTTTGTTGAGGCTTTTGCATGATAGAAGTAGCTGTTTGTTATGTGTGTCTTTATTGGAGTAGAATCTGATTACATTATTATAAGTGTTATAGCCTTGTTGCTGAGATCATTCAGGGTTGTGGTAGGAAACGGTGCTCGCAGAAGTGTGAAATGGTTTTTAGCAGCAGCGTTAGCTACTGGATGCATATGGATATATGTCAGAGTTGAGGATTTATTATGAGAACAGGCAAGATGGAGGCAAAATTAAGGTCCTTTTGCATGACAGAAACATGACCGAAACACTACACAAATTGCTGTAGAAACATGTGAAGTTGTATGAGGAGCACAGATGAAACAGTGAGTAGAAGTCTTCACAGAAGACTAAACACTTAAGGGACATCTTGAAGGCCAGTGAGTAGTTTTCTAAGGGGGGAGAAGGACCTTCTAGCCACAGTGAATAGCTTGTTAGGAAAGAGTGTCTGGTGAGACTGAAAAGCTGGTGGTTCTGCTACAGTGAGTGTGCCCAGTAGCAAGGGGTGCGGGTTGAAAGTGAGATGGGACTAGCATGGAAAGATTTATCATCTGGGACCAGGATTTCTTGTATGCTGATTTTTGTTTGTTTGTCTGTTTTGCTTATTAGTTTTCTAAAGAAATACAATACTCAAGGCCAATCTAAAAATTCTGATCAATACAGGAGAATATGAAGTTAAAAATAAGGGTTTTTTTTCTCACTTTCTTATCCCTGTCCTCACTCCTCAGAGGTAACCAATGTTAATATTTTGTCATGGATCTTTTAAAAAATGCTGTGTCCACTAGGTGCCTGTGGACAGGAATCCACACAGTTCTAAAATTGCATTTCTTTGGTTTCCCAGGCCATAGAAAATTAAAAGTAACAAATTGAGGGATGGATTAGGGAGGGACAAACGGGCTGATACCTGGAAGAAATAAATACTGTAATCTTTCAGTGAGGGAAGAGACCAGAATACACACAGACAGGCACAAGAAACGTGAGGACTCACTTAGCATAGCAGTTTCCTCTCATTACTGCTGCAGCAAAGGAACCCAGGAACCCAAGCACTTCAGTAACCTCCCTCCACCCTGCTGGTGTCCGTCTCCCGCTGTGAGGACTTGAGCCCTGGAGTGTGGTAACTCCACTTACTTTCCTAGTAGTGCCCTGGGTTCCCATCATGTGGATTAAGAGCCCTGCAAGTAATTCACCCTTATCTCCATCTTTTTTCTTATCACCTTCTGCACCCTAACACCTTTGCTTTTACTTTACTTCCTTAGTAGAACAAAGCTCTTTCCCCTTGTGAAGAACACATGCTATTTGCACCTTCAGGAATGCTTTGCTTTCTTCCCTATTCTGTTTTTGCATTGTTAATTCCTGTTTTTCTTTGGATATCTGCTCAGTCCTTTCTTTCTTAGAAGACCCCTGACTCTGGCTCCCTTATCATAGGCTACTGTTTACTTTCTAAATAGGACTTATCTCATTTTGTAATTCCAAGCTGATTTGCCTGGTTATTTGCGCATCTATTTTCACTTGCCCCCAGGGTCTTTTGTTCACATTGCTAGACCCACAGTAGACATTCAAAATAAGTACATGAAAACATGCCTGAATTAAACTTAAGTGAACTTCCTTTCAGCTGTCAACCTATGCCTACTTCTCCATCTAGAATGTCCTTATTACTAAGGAGACCAACATTTCATATAAACTGTTTTATCTGGTCCACCATTATAAAAATATTCCCAGTTTGACGATTGATTACTCTTGAGTGCTAATCAACTAAACATCTGATTGCTTATTCATCCAACCTCTCCCCCTACCCCCATTCCTCCCTTTCTCTTCTCCCTCTCCTTTTTTTCCTCCTGCCTAAGGGTTATTTTTTTTTTTTTAAACATACCTGTGATACAAAAGTGAACTAACTTTTTAATAGTCACAAGAGAGGAAATTGTTCTCTGAAATTATATATAAAATTGTACTTTTGATCTATGGTTTTCATTAGATTTACGAAAGGTTCTGTGATCCACTGTGTCTGGTCTCCTCCCTTCATTTTGTGGGTGGGAGAATGAAGAATTTAAAAGGTTGATTCAAGTTCATAGAAGTAATTTTTGGCAAATCCAGTATAAGAACCTGAAAGACACCTCAGGATTCCTCTGCTGTATTGTGTACAGTTTACTAGGTGTGATGGAAAAATATAATGAATGCTTAAATTTTAAAAAGGTTATTATTACAGTAAAAGACACATTGCCTCCCTCAAAATATTCCCCCTTTCTTTGAACACACTTATCCCATCATTCTTTGTCACTTTCTGAAGCAGTTGTGGAAGTCTTTTATCATGAGTATCTTAAGCTGTCTTGGCTGCCTTGAACGTCTTTACCTTTCCTGGTCATTTTGAATTTGAGGAAGAGCCAGAATCAGATCTGATGAATAAAGTGGATGATGACACACCGTTAATGTTTTTTGTGAGTCTGCCTTTCTGTTGAATGGCACGCAGCAGCAGAGTTCACAATGTCTTTGATCACACACCTAATAAAGACACTCAGGAAAGAGCATTTCCAGAAGTGCTTTAGAAAGTGGCAAGAATAATGGGGATAAGATTGTGTTTTAAGTGAAGGAGAGTATTTTGCGGATGGGGGTGGGGTTAATGACAGTCTTACTGCAATAAATGTTTTAAATTTAGACATTCACCGTATGTTTCAATTCACATCTATACGAAATGTTGGTCTCCTTAGTGTTAATGGCATGGTAAATGGGGAAGGTGGCATATCTTGACAGCTGAAGAGAAGCATTCATTTATATGTGAATTCACACATTTATTTTGAGTACCTTTTGAGAATCACAAGCTCCTGGAGTTGAAAGGGATTGTGACTATCCAGTTTAGTGATCTTAACCTGTAAAGAAATTGGTGCTTGGAGAAATTGAGTGAATTAAGCCAGGAAGCAGTTGAGTCCAAATTAGTGAACAGGCCTCTAGATTCCTGGATTTTACTCATGCTACACAATACACATTTAAAATCTCAACTGATCTTCAGAAAAAGATGTTAGGACAGATTAATACTTTTAAAAAATGGAATATGGTGTACTGTATATTATTGTAATAGCAGTAGCTTTGCCCGTCAGTATTTTAAAGTAAAAATTTGTTTTTGTTTTTTGGCTTTGTTTTTGGTTTTGAGACAGAGTCTTACTGTGTAGTTCAGGCTGGCTTTGAACTCACTGTTTAGCCCAGGTTGGCCTTGAGCTCCTGGTGATCCTCCTGAGTGCTGGGCTTACAGATGTGCACCTCCACACCTGGTTTATTTATAAACATTGTCTTACATAAGTTTTAATAGGGATAGTTTTGGGCTTGGGTTTGGTGTGTTCTTTTATTCTGTTCTCTGCTTGTTTTTCAGGTACTTTGAACTCAAGTAAGCAGGAATATTTACTCTTTGATACTAGAGAGAACACATCAATGGGGCCCCGAAAGAAAAGTGTTAAAATGTGTCTCATAAATAATGAAATCTCAGAGGAAATTATACCAGATGAAACAAAGGACTATATGAATCAACTTTCACATGAAGTACTTTGCCATATATTTAGGTAAGATTTTGTTTGGTTGAATGCCATCTACCTGGAATGTAAAAGTAAAAACAAACTGTAGTGCTCTGCTTTTTAATGTGGCATCCTCTAGCTCTATATAATTTAAATTTAAATTACTTGAGAGGCTGAAGCAGGAGAAGCTAAATGAAGTTCATAGCAAGGTATATATCCATAAATAAAGTAAAATGGAAATTCATGTGCAGTTGTATTAGTTGATGTTTCAAGCGCTTAGTAGACATAGAAATACCTGTGTATAAACATAAAACAGTGTTTCTGACTTTTTTTTTTAACCATAACGTGCAGTGGGAAACCTATTTATATCCATATATGGAAGGGAGGGATGGGGGTTTTGGCTAAGCAGTAGAGTGCTTTATTAGCATGTGCTAATCCATCCCTAGTACGTCAAAAAATTAAGCTTTGTGAAAAACTACCCATTGTACTATCTGCAGTGTTTACATAAAAATTGTTTTGTTATTATAACAAAAGTTTTTTAAAACAAACTTTTAAAAAATTATGTTTTTCCTATTGTAACAACATTTGTGAATGAAAACAAAAATTGTGCCATTCCAGATTCTATTGCTGTCTTCTTATTGTCTTTATTACACTATTCAAATAAACAAAGTCTAACATTATTATTATTTTTTTTTTTGGTACTGGGGATCAAACTCAGGTCCTTGTGCTTGCGCAGCAGGCGGCAAAACCACTGAGATAAATCCCCGCCCCTCTAACATTATTAATCTCTGGAATTAGAGACCTGAGTTAGAATCCTAGGTTTACCATTTACTAGCTATGGGCCAGTGATAGATGTAAAGGTGTTATAAGAATTCTGTGAGATAGTACTTCTGAAGCACTCATTACATTGTGTGACATAAATGCTTGTTCACTGTTAGTAATTTTTTTCGTATTGCTACATGGTATCCGTAATTATTCTAGTCACTGCTTCCCAGCCCTTTGAATGTATGTACAGTGTGACATACTTACCATTTCCCATGTTATCTGACATATGGGTTTTTCTCTTTTTTGTAGTTATAATTGCAATTAAATTTTCCAAGCATTTGAATTTTTCTTTATACTCTTTAACTAGAAAAAGTTTGCATAAACTGAAATTTTTACAGTGTGTTGAATTTTTTTACAAAGTATTGCACAAAGTGATGATATTCTTTTAAAGAATTTTGGGCACTTTATTTTCGTTTTCTAATATACATTTATTTTAGTTTTTGTCTTCTACGATTTGTTATTTTGTGACATACATAGTTTTTGTTAGCTCTGTCTGAAAATAAAAGGCCCGGTTAAAATAATATTTTTTTGTTATTGTTTTTGTTTTTTAATGTAACAAAATGACACTGAAGTTTTCGTGGAAAACGTCTGTCAGATCCAAAATTTTCAGAAAAAGACTAGCCCTTCTGGATGTTCAGATATGTCCTAATGTACACAATAGTTAGATTTGGTGTTGATGCAGGTAGCTAGACAGGTAGGCAGAACAAAGAAACATGGACTTCTTATATAGATTCAAATATTTGTGGAGATCTAGTTGTTGAAAAAGTTGGTATTCACATAAATAAGGAAAAGGTGGGTGTGTTATTCAATGATAGAGTCATGCCTACAAACCACTTGGAGAAAAAGATAAAAGCATATCTTCACTTCTTATAACTAAATTGTAAATAGATTGACAAGCTAAACAATAAAGCCATTATAATTCTAAAAGTATATTTAAAATTGTTTTTAGGGTGGATGTTAGAAATTGTTACATGATCATTGTACTCTGTATAGGTCTATTGAATTCTGCACCCTATAAAGATGTAGAAACATGTCCCAGTAAAAATAATAATTTTTAAATGTTAGGATGTATTATGAACAAATTAGACTGAATTTTAAGTTGAAACAAGATAACATTTTGCAGTTGAATAGAATATTCAAATGGAAGGAGTATAGTCAAGTAGAGGATCTTATCGTGGTTCTAATGAAGAAAACACATAGCAGATTGGCAGAATATAAGATAGACATTGTGACACATGACTGTAATCACAGCAATCTGGGAAGCTGAGGCTGGAGGATCACAGTTTGAACCAAGCCTGGGCAGCTTATCAAGACTCAGGCTCAAAAGCTCAAAGTGAAAGCCCTGGGTTCAGTCACTACTACTGCCACCCACCCCCTCCCCACAAGTCAGAATGAAAGAAGAACCATGAGTCCTTATGAAATGTTTATTCTAAAATTAATGGATTAAGTTTTTTTAGGCTTCTAAATTTTTATCTGAATTTTTGCCTGTTGTAATGGTGTGTTAACTACTTAGCACATGCTCATGAAACAAAATCTTTAGCCTTCCTTAAACTTTATTTTGCATCTTTTCTAAAATGTAAAATATAATATGTATATGCCTTTTGAACTTTTCCAGGTCTTTAATTGTATATCTTTAAAAAATATATTTTTTCTTCCTAGAGAAAGTATGATATAAAATCATCCTGTTTTTTTTTAATTACCTATCTGTTTTTATTTAAAGGAAGTATAAAATTAACCCAGGCAATATTTTGAGTAGGCATCAGTTATTTAGAAAAAAATACTAGATTGGCAAAATGATTTAGGATAAAAATGTGTAGTCATGTAGTTTCTGAAAATTACTTGTAGCTAAGTTATAGAGACTGTTGATTAAGTTGTAGCTAAGAAGAATGCTGTTTTGATAGGAAATTTGATTTGTTTTGATTTGATTCTATTTAGTTTTAAAGAGGAAGGGAGAATGACAAGAGGTAGAAAACAAATGGAGCACAGAAATATTTAACATTTTAAAATTAGAAATATTTAACATTTCTAAAATTAGGATAATTTCTAGAAATTAGAGTCTGACCAAACTGTTAACATCTGTACCCTTTTCCCAGTTACCTTGCTGCGTAACTTTTTGCAGGCTTAACTTTCCCGAGCCAATTTCACAACTTATAAAATGGAATAATAATAGTGTCTGCCAGATCAATGAAGATTCCTTCCAGTAGATAATGGACGATAACACTCAGCTGGAATTAGAAGATAATATAATAAAGGGATTATAATCAGAGATCTAGATGGGGTTGAATGAACCAATGCGGGAAGTTGAGGAACTCTTCTAGGAGATGAGTGGCCTCTGAAAGCCAGCATTGCCACCTCTAGCCCTCTCTCTGGCACCTTCCATTAGCCAGGTCAGCAGTGAAGCTTGAGGGAGGGCTGCGTGACAGAGTGAGATGGTCTGAAACAGAGTACAATATATTTGTCATGCAGTGTAGGCTTAAGCGGTAACTTACACTTAAAAATTAATCTGGGTGTGTGTGGAAGGATCTTAAGAGAGACAGATGGGATTTTTTCTGACCTTTCAAACTGTACACTGGTGTTTGAAAGTGGAGTAGAAGTTAACTGAAAAATTTTAGGAAGGAAGAGATACGGAAGATTGGGAAGCAGGAAGCTGTGGTCCAGATGAGGTGTCCTCACTTAATACTCAACACAGTACTTTTATCACTGTGTGTGACCTGAAAGGTAAAAGATTTAGGAGAAGAAATTGTATGCTGTAAAAAGAGCATGCATGTATGTTGACAGAGATTATTAGTATTTCTAGGGATAGGATCAGGGGATGATTGTGAGGAAAAGGAGTCAGTACAGGAAATGGTTCTGTAAGAGATAGCAAATAATACTAGCCATATTTGAATTGATCAGTTTCACCTGATCTTTTTAACCTTCCTTTATCATCATACTTTGAAAAGCACTGTCTTAGTCACCTTTTCATTGCTGGGACAATGTACTGGATACCCACAACTTAAAGGAGGAGAGGTTTATTTGGGCTCAACAATATTTAGAGGATTCAGTCCATAGTTGACTGGCACCAAGTCAGTAAGGACATGGTAGAAGGGCCTTGGCGTAAAACAGCTGCTCATTATGGCACCCAGTAAGCACAAAGAGAAGAGCTGATGAGAAAGAAATACCCTTCCAGGTCATGCCCCCAGTGATTACCTCTTCCAACCATGTCCCACTTGCTAACAGCATGACAGCTGTGAATGCATTGGTGAACTAGTCCACTGATGAGTCTGCTGCCCCAGTGATCTAGTCACTTTCCTAGAGCCCCACTTCTGAACATGAGACTTTGGGGAGAACATTCAAGATCCAAACTGTAATATGCACTGAGGTTTTTTTGTTTTGTTTTGTTTTTAAATTTTCTTTGCCCAGGAAAACTTAAAGGAAGAAAGGTTTTATTAAAGGCCCTATAGAGAGAGCTCAACACTTTGAATACTTAAGTATTTGCTGACTTAACCTATTAAACCCCTATGACCTATGCATGTTAGCCATAAAGCCATGTGGGTGTTCTAAGATCTTATTTCATTTGAAGGGTAGAAGAATGGAGGAAGGAAAAAAAATGGTGGAAGAAGTATGTACCTTCTTGATAAATATGAGTTTCTTTCTCTCACAAAAGGTACCTCCCTCTGCAGGATATCATGTGTATGGAATGTCTTTCCCGGAAGCTAAAGGAAGCAGTGACCCTATATCTGAGAGTTGTACGGGTCGTGGATCTCTGTGCAGGGCGTTGGTGGGAATATATGCCAAGTGGTAAGTAGATTTAGCCTATAAGAAACAGTAGAGCCCTACTGGAAAGTAACAGTGATTTCATGAGACATGCCACTTTGTCTTGACAAAGACAATCAAAATCACCTTGTTTGTAGGGAGGTTAGATTTTATCCAAATTATTCATATTGGTTTTAGGTGGGTAAAGTGCATTTTTCCTGAAGCTTTACTACTTTAGTGGTCTCATTTTCATTTACTAATCCTTAAGTAACTAAACAATATCTGCCTCTCATACACATATGTGTTGCAAGTTCAAGGACAGCCTGGGCAACTTAGCAAAACTCTGTCTCAAAATAAAAAATAAAAAAGATCTGGGGTTGTAGCTCAGTGGTAGAGCACTTGCCAAGTGTGTGGGAGCACCAGAGATTAATCTTTAATACCAAAAAAAAAAAAACTTATACTAGGTCTTAGATATATACAAATCTGAGTTCTCCAGTTACTCAGAATCAGCAGCCTGACCTACACCAAATTGACCTCAAAGAGACAGGAAAGGCAGTTGATGACTTTAGCTAAGCAAAACACCTCTAAAAGGGAAGAGTTAAAAAGGCCAATCAAATATTCCTTTTGGTTAATGCCAATGCATTAATTAGTACGCTTTACTGTTGTTTAGCAGTTTAGAAACATTTCTGATCATCGTTTTCCTATACTGTCCAACTCATGAGTCTGAAAATATGAAGAGGCTGAGAGGGATTAAAGAACAAAACAAAACAAAGCCTTAACAGAAATGAAGGGCTGAGGAGAAAATTGTCCCATTCTGTAGGACAGAACAGACTACCACTATAATACTAGAATATTATGGATTTTGGGGTCCTGTAATTTTCAACTCTTGTCATTTAGCCAGATTGAAGAATATTGCAAACGCCTGAGAGTAGAACTTAGCTTGGTGGAGGCATACCATGGCTATCTTCAGATATTTAACAAAACATTTTAAGGAAAAGGGATTCCTTTCATTCCAGAGAGTGATCATTTAAGCATGAAAGAAAAGAATTAAGACAGTGTCAAAAAGATTGTCTTACTGTACTAGATTTGCTCTTGTAGATGTTAAGTCAACAGGAGTTCTGGAGGTGAGATTAATGGCCTGTAGAGACAGAACAGTTCTTAGGTGGTACCATCTTAATACTGACAACTTTATCCTTATCAAATTAGAGAAGAATCTGTGTGCATGGTTCTGATAGATACCTGTAAGCCCAAGGCTTCTCACCTCTGCCAAGAATATTAAAAAGAAGTGGAGCATTCTCTACCCTCGGATAAAATCACACTAACTATGCTTTCATTAGTGCCACCTTACCTATTCTCAGGAGTTTAGTATTTTATGGTTTATATGTGGAATTTCTTTGGAGTCTCATACTATCTTTGTAAAGAAAGTAGAACCTTCCCGTTTATGGTGAGAGGTAACATATAAGGTGTGACAAAAGAAGATAGACTTCAGTAGTGGTCTGACTTGGTAGAATTCTAGAACTGCTACTTGTTAGCTCTTAAACTCTCGCAGTTTCAATATATACGTTTATAAATGAAGTGATAACTTTTCATTGGTATATGAGAATAAGTGGGAAAAATGTTTAAAATAGTTCATTTAGTAAAGGTCACTTTACAAGATAATAATGGAAATTGCTAAAATTACAGACATGAAGTAATCTCCAAGGTCACTTTTACTTTTCGGTTTTGTGATTTGCAATGAGCATATCAGTTGTAGCCCTGTATAAATAGAATAATTTTTGAAAACTGTGGTACTTACCACTTAGTCATTTGAGTCTTCATTTTATTTTTGAGAGTTAATATTTTTGTCATTAGTGAGCAGACAGTTGGTTTTTAGGCACCTTCCATGGTCCCAGTAATAGATGAAATATTATCTGTATGTCACTTCTTTCCCCGTTTTTTCAACCAGTAGCCCCTGCTGTGGAAGTGCTTTGCCTTTCTCTGCTCCCATCTTGTTGGTTTCCTACTGTAAAACACAACTCATCAGATAAATGGCTTCCTGTCAACTCAGTATCTTAGTCTGGATCACTGTTTCTCTTTTAACCAACTTTCATGTATCAAAAGGATGAACTGTCTGATGTGGCCAGGGGGTGGCAGTTAAGTAGAGAACAGAGTAATTATTAGGAAATAGATCGAATAAAAGAACCTAGCTAGGGCTAGGGATTTAGCTCAGTGGTTTCGCCACCTGCTGTGCAAGCACAAGGATCCAAGTTTGATCCCTGGTACCAAAAAAAAAAAAAAAAAAGAACTAGCTTGAGCTGAGAATTAGGTTGAAACTGAGCTTCCTGAGATGAGACTCATGTCCTGTTTATGATTTTGGTGTTACACAGAGCCCTGAAGGTATTCTATACCAGAGAACACCTTTGGGAGAAGAACAGAATGGTGGGGATCAGGTGGGTGGCCTTGTTCAATCCACCAGTTAGGTATGTCCATATCCTCTGGGTTAAATATGTGGTGTTAGATTTCTGTGCCTTAGAAGTAACAACAAAAGGCAATGATAAAATAAAAGCCTCGGCAATAAAGAATTCAAAGTAAGTAGAGTATTTTACACAATTTCTCTGTTACAAAAGGAATACATCTTCTGTTGAAAGCATTCGTTCGACTTTAGTGTTAATGCTAGCTTTATGAAAAACTTAAAAGGAAATTCTAAAATAATTTATTTAATAAAAATTATGGTACCTAGTAAATGTTCATGAACAGAAAGATGAACTTGATTCTAAATGCTTCTGAACTTCTCAGGCTTCACAGATTCCAGTTTCCTAACACTTTTAAAGAAGATGCCAGATGTTGAACAGCTATATGGCCTTCACCCTCGATACCTTGAGAGACGAAGAGTAAGGGGCCATGAGGCTTTTAGCATTCCAGGAGTACTAGAAGCTTTACAAGCATGCCCAAACTTGGTGGTGAGTGCAGCTGGTACATTTTGTCAACTGATTGATGAAATAATGGATCAAAAGAATAATAGAACCCCTTCACTCACATGTAGATACTATCCACAACAAACTTTTAAGTTCCATTGCCTACTTAGTATCTTATGATGCAGAAATAGAAGTGTTGGATGTTAATTAAAAAGCCTTTCTTATGCTTGCTTTGGTACTATTTTCTAGGGTGTGGAAACATCTCATTTGGAGTTAGTAGAATCCATTTGGACATATATGCCACATGTTCATATTTTGGGGAAATTTCGTAATCGTAATGGAGCATTTCCGATTCCTCCCGAAAATAAACTGAAAATTCCTATAGGAGCGAAAATTCAAACTTTACATTTAGTTGGTGAGTAGTTATTTCTCGAGTCACTTGTAAGTCCTTGGAATGCCACATAACTGAATATTTACTAAAAGGGAATAATGAGAATTTTAGAGATAGTTTGTTGATTACGGGGGAAAAAAAGTGCTCGTTTGTTTTCTGTAACAATTCAGGCTTCTCATTAAAGACCCCTCAGGGGACAGTACCACTTTACAATTAATCTTTTCCTTTCTTCAAGATCAGTATTTTTTGGAAGTTTTGTTTTGCTTTGTTTCAATGAGCAGAGTCCTGTCCTTAGTTTTCTGGTATCTCTTTGGTCCTGGTTCGGCCCTCTGGTGGAGAAGTCTCCAGTCCAATTTTTTGGAGATGGTGGAAATGTCCTATGTTTGTGCTGTGCTATGGTCTGTACAACGTTGCTGGTGAAACTGAGGAATCCAATTTTTTATTTTATGTTAATTTATTTAATTTAAATAGCTATGTAGGTAGCGCCTACTTTATAACACAGCTTAATCTAGAATATCACCAATAAAAAAAAAACTTAGTCGTTTACTTATGTACATCTTTTCCGAGCAAAAAATTAGCGTACATTCTTCAACCCAGAACCAACAGAAACCTCTTGCCACTTAAGTTTTTCCCTAAAAAATGGATATAGAGTGGTCTTATTCCAAAAATATTTTGTTTGCATCATAGTGTGTATTCTCCATCTAAATATTCTTTTTTTTTTTTTGCGTAAATTCTTTTATTGGTACATTTTAGGTATACAGTACATCTACATTTATCATTGGGTGCTTTTGCCTGTACGTGATGTATCTTGGTTCTTGTTTTTTCCCCATTCCCTGTGCTCCCTTCCCTATTTACATAGACTTTGTTTCCATTTTTTCCTTTTCTCATAATTTTTC
>NW_004624774.1:7816326-7901103 GCF_000247695.1 Heterocephalus glaber
GCTAGTTCCCGTGCTACTGAGGTTTTGTTCATAAAGTCTTTTCCTATGCCAGTGTCTTCAAGAGTTCTACCTAACTTATCTTCCAGCAAGTTTAGTGTTTTTATTTTAATACATGTAAATATTCTGTGAAATTATATTCAACTGAAGTTAAATAAGGGCATTTTTATTTTTTATTTTAAATTTTTTCAAATTTAATTTGCTATCTTTAGATTTCTGAAAACAGTTTTGGAGGGGTCTCTATTAATATAGTTTGACCTTAAATATTCATTCATATTTTATCTATATCTGTATATACATATATTTATACTTTTATATATGGGTTATATACTATGTTCCAAACATTATTCTTGTTATTAGGGATATTCAAAGAACTGGAAATTTCTGAAACTGGATCAGATGGTAAAAGAGTAAAGTTTTCTAGCAGCCTTTCATTTATAAGATAAAGGAGTGATCCTTATTAGGTATTTGAATATATTTAGTTCATAATACAAGCTCCTTTAGATCAAAGACTGCTTTTATATCTTTATATTTTTCATATTGCCTGTCATAATTGATTGGAAATATTGAGTACTTAGGAAGCTTTTCTGAAACATTAATTTATGTGAATGATTCAAGAGCATAACACTGATAGTGATAAAGAGGTGCATAGTGAATCAATGAGCATAAACAGGGAATGAGGAGTTATGTCCTTTGAATATAGACTAGCATTACGGGAAAATGCAGATCGGGCATAGGGTTACCTATCTTTGGGTATGTCTGATGCATGCTACTTTAGGATTCCTAATCAGTACAACAGTAGTACCATCTTCAGAGTACCTGCTAAACTTTGTGAATTCTGCATTTTGCATCTTAATCTGAACCTCATTTTCTCTACTTTTCTTTCTGTGGTCTCATCGCCAGTTTTACTTCCCATCTGTTGCCTTACAGTGTATATGCATAGTTCAAGCTAAAGTTAACCATTCTATTTTGAGAGGATTAAGAGATAATCTTTGTAGGTTAAGTAGAAACATTCTGTATAGTTTAGCTTCTAAAAAGCTAACTATTCAAATACTCTAATTTTATTTAATCTAGTTACTCTTGCTAAAAGGGCTTCTACTACCTCAGGTTTAAAAGTTGCATTAAACTGGTTTTGCCAGGTCCTATTTGTTAAATATCATCACCCTGGATCCATGGGTTTCACTGGTAGACATAGGACTTTTGGCTTTTTTCTAGCTTACAGTGTTCTTTCTTATCTCCTGAATTTTCCACCCAAATACCAACCCCTTTTTCCAGATATGGTCCTCCTTGGGTGTGATTTCTGCTCTTAAGCCACTTATTAATCAGGGGCATAAAATAACCCCAGTTTGAAATATTAAAATGAGCGACCATTAGATTTCTCATTTTCTCAGGGCTATGTTGGCTAGCTTCTACCACATATTTACAAATTCCTAAGAATATATTTGTAGATAAGACTTTTCAAGCTCTGACTTGGCTTTCTTGTAGAAACCACAAAATTTAAAATCAGCTAGCCTGACTTTGTGCTGAGAAATTCTGTTTTCTTATTGGTGGAACAGTGGCTATTGATAGACATATGGTAAATTTGCATTTCATCTGCATTTTACAGTTTTGCTTTCAGTAACCTATTTTCATTTCATATCTTCTGGGTAAATGTTTCCTAGAAGAGTTGTACCATTATGAGAAAAGCTTATATGTATATAATGTAAAAATACTTCTTAAATCCTTCTAAAAATGTAGCACAGTAATAAACTATTTTTTATAAGCCTGTTTTAAATAAATCAGACTTGATGGACTTTATGTGACTTGTTCTAATAAAATTCCCCTTGACACATGAATTGTCAATTTGAAAAGTAAACTCTTAAACTGGTATACAGAGTACAGAGTATTTTTGTGATTTTCTTGTTATTCTTTTTTTTTTTTTGTATATGTGCTTCAGGGGTGAATGTTCCTGAAATTCCTTGTATCCCAATGCTCAGGCATCTTTATATGAAGTGGGTAAGACTCACTAAACCACAGCCATTTAAAGACTTTCTTTGCATCAGCTTAAGAACTTTTGTCATGAGGAACTGTGCAGGTAATGGTCAATGATTATGGTGGAATTAAGCATGATATTCTAAAAATATTCTAAAGCAAAGTCTGTAGCTGCATTATTATATTATGTTGTTATTGCCTGTGTTTTATAACTTATCTTGTGAAGATAAAAGTACTTTTTGTTTTAAAGACATTAGAAACATGAATTGTGTTTGATGTTGGCCAAAAAAAGCCAGGAACCAAAATAGTAGACTGTATGTGTATTCCTTAGAAGCACTTTTTAGATTTCAGTATGCTTTCTTTGTCTCTAGTCTCTTAATTATATTCCTGTGAATAGTTGTCTGGCCTAATCAACCCTAAACTTTGTTTTTATGGTATTTCTGACTCTTTTCTGGTCACAGCTGCCTAGTCACTGTATGACAATGTTATACAGTTTTCACTTCAGTGTCTTTCCTTGTACTATACTACTGCAGTTTTATCCTGAGATATTTACCTCCATATTTTTATATATACTTCAGAGCCTTCCTTTCCAACTTGTTTTTTATCTTCTCTTTTTTTCTTTTTGTGAAATATAGCAGATCTTATTTTGAGACTTGATAGATTCTGCTTTCTAATACTTTTGTAATTCTTCATGTTCTGTCTCTGTCAGGTGCAGGCCTTTGATGCACAGGACCATGTCTTTTATGATCTTCCATAGTATCTAGTATAGCACTGGGTACATAAAAGAAGTTTAAGTAGTTGAACTGTTACTTAAGGATCATATTTTATCTTGGCTTTCTCCCTATAGTTATTTTGAGCTCATAATTATTGGACTTTAGTGTATTTATAAGAAATACTACATATATCCATTGTTACTAAAAAAACTTTGTACTGAATAAATACATGACTAATAGTTTAACACTTTATTTTGTAATAGGAATTATAGATCACAAAGATCCAAAAGTTTGAGTGTCATTTTAAGACAGTTTATAAGTTATTTATTTCAGTTGTTGATTTGAAAATTCATCTTTTTAAGGCAGTTTGTATTGCTTCATTAAAGATTTTTTTTTTTCTCTTTCTAGGGCCCACAAATTCCTTAAAGTATGTCCCTTTAGTAACGGGCTTATCCTCTGCCCGAAACTTGGAACACTTAGAAATGGTTCGAGTTCCTTTCCTTGGAGGTCTTATCCAGCATGTAGTTGAAGACAGTTGGAGATCAGGTATCTTATTTTCTTTAGTTTCTAAATATTTTAAAAATCAGTGTTAAAAATTCATTAAGCTTTTGTTTAACTTCTCTTACAAATCTTTTTAGAAAGAAAATACTTGTCAGCAATTGCATTTTGGAGAATAAGTATCTGTGAGCATAGGCTTGTATTCATTTTCTTTTTGTGCATGCCAAAACTTCTTAAAATCAACAGTAGCAGTAATAAAGCATGTTTTCTGGCTTGCTATTACTTATTACTTAATATAATACCTCTTATTGTATTGGGAATCACAGAAATAGGAATAGGGATTTCTAGTACCCTTTGGTGATAAGACATATGATTTGGATACCCTCAGCCCCCCAAAAGAACCATTAATAGTGTTGATGTTCAATATTTGTTTAATACTTTATAGTACATAAAATAATACTTTATAGTACATAAAATATACCTGTCATTTGGATATTATGTCCCTTCATCAGATGATAGCTTTTAAAAGAAAAATAATAAATTATTAGATCCTTTAGCTATAACTAAATAATAAGTACAAGTTGTACTTTGCGCCAATCATCTTACTGCAGAAAGAGATTTGCTAAATAGAAAATAGTTGAAAAGTAAAAATGTAACATTGACTACAAAAGATAAATGGCTAATCTGTCTTAAGTATCATCGATAATAAATAGACATATAGTTAACACTAGTAAAGTATAATAAAGAGTAAGTGGTACATATGTAGAGATTTTGTCAGTTAAATCTGGAATAAGTGTACTTCATTACATCGAGTCAGTGGGATGGCACAACTTCCCTCTAGACCAACAGCATTATTGTTACAATTAGTAGGCTAAGAGTTAAAGAGGAAAAGAAGAACACAGTGGTCCATTTGCTAGAGAAGACTAGAGAGAGGTGTCAAAAGCAAGGTCCCAAAAGAAAGACTTTTCTTTAGTTCATACATAAGGAGGAGACTGCTGTGCTTTATGTTTTACTAAGGGAATCAGCATTCCTCACACAAAAATCAAGTCCAGATGGTCCAAAACTTGCACTTTTAAAAATGTCTTATTTTGGTGGGCAAAGATTTCTTAAATAAGATACCACAAAGCAGATACCATTAAAAAAATTGATGAATTTGACTTAATTTGGATTAAAAATTTTTATGTATCAAAAGGCATGATTAAGAGAGTGAAAAGCCAAGAGTAGAGTAGGAAAAGTTCTTTGAATATAGACATCGTATATGGGACTATGTTGAGAATATATAAAGAATTCCTGAAATTGGTAAAAAAAACGCATATGACCCAGTTAAAAAAAGAATGAGAAAAGACTTGACTGGAAAAGCTTTCATATAAGAGGTTATCTGTGTGTCCAGTAAACATGAAAAATGATGAGTTTTACTAACCATTAAGGAAATGCAAATTAAACTACAATGTGACCGAAAAGCACAAACAGGGCTGGCTACCTATGCATGACTAATAGGAGAAAGACATGCAGTGTAGTTAGCTAGAATGTGGAGCAGCAGGGTCTTTTTATACATTGCTAGTGAGTGTATAAGTGGATACAAGCCCTTTAAAATACTCTTTGACAGTGTCTGCTAACAGCTATACACATGTTAACAAATTGCATTCCTGCCTCTAAACCCAACAGAAGTACGTATATATGTTCACCAGTAGATGTATTAAGGATTGTTCATAGAAGCACTGTCCCTAAAAGATCCAAAATAGAAACAACTCACATGTCTGTCAGCAATAGAATGGGTAATTAAAATGTGGCAATGAAATACTATGCAGCAATATGAATAAACAACTTTAAACACTTACTGGCAATGATATAGATGAATCTCATAAACAAAAACATGTACAGAAAAATACGTACTTGGTGATTTTATTTATAAAAGTACAAAATGGACAAATCAATCCTGTGTGAAATTCATTGAGTTTTACAATCATAATATGTGTCCCCTTCCCTCCTTGGTTTCTTTTAGATAGTATGTTTTAAAAACATAAAAAAGAGTTAAAGTTAAGGAAGTATTGGTCCTGTTTCAGAATATATTAAGAGATTCAAAATTTGCCCAGAAAATGCCAAAGTTCCTTCTTTATAATTCCCCCATTTCTAGCTCTTTGAAAATTCTTCCTAGTTTAAATCTCTTGATGTTTTTGGATGCCATCAGAATATCTTTTCAGAATGAGAGTCTGTTCTCATTTCTTTTTGGGAAGTAACTAGTAGTTATAGTTCATCTTGAGATATTAATTTGAATTCACAAAATAGATTTACTTTTAAAAGAATAACTATTATATACAAATACCTTATTAAATATGCTATGATGAAAAGAAATACTTGTTTTTGTTCTTTTTCTCCTTTAGGTGGTTTTAGAAATTTGCACACTATTGTTTTGGGAGCTTGCAAAAATGCTCTTGAAGTGGATCTTGGTTACCTCATTATCACTGCTGCCCGTAGGTATGTTTCCTCTTTCCCTTATGCCTTTTATCTTAGAATTGTTTCTTCTGTATTACAAAGCTGGGGAAATGTGTATGCATATGTTTGTGTATGGAGTTTGATCTTGCCTTGTTTTCACTAAAAATGCAAATAAGCTATTTAAATAGTTAGTAGTTAGGTTATCACTTAGTGGAAGTCTTAATTTTAGGATAGGTGACCATTTGTGCTGCATCCTTAGCCAGCCAGCTGTGGAAGGGAGCAGTCTCATCAGAGAAAAGCTGCTGACTCTTTAGAAGTGCCTGAGTCCAAGAGAGGTTGCCATTGAAGCCCTCTCCAGAGCCATTGTCTCAGTCACTGGATGGTTTTTGGAATTGTTGTAATTGGTGCTAAAACTTGCTATTCATAAATCAGTGTTTTAAATTGGCTTTTGGCAAGTCTTAATTTATAACATCTTTAATATTTTTAAACTGTGCTTTCCAGTCACTTTATGCCACATTTTCTACTTCTTCCCTTTCAAAATTATGCATTGCCTTTTTATTTTTATGTTTAACGTGAATAACTAATTTTTTCAATTTATTAAAAACACGTTTACTTTTTATCAATAGAATATTAAGAATGTAAATGTAATAAACCAGGCTGACTTGAAGTAGGAATTTGTTACCTTCTTATAGAACTATATTTTTTATTAAAATGTTAACAGCTAGGATAAGAAAGATACAAAGAAATACCGGCATCAGTTGTGTATTAGTCAGTGCTTACTAGAGTCAGATGTAAAAGAGTACAAAACATCTGTCTGTACACTGGAGACCCGAAGGATCCAGTCAAGGGCTTGGACCCCACAGCAATGTCCAGTGCAAGTCTCTATCAGGAGGCAGAAGGATCTGCGTGGGAAAGGCCCAAGGACCAGTGCCAAAAGCTGAAGTATTGGGGCCAAAAAGCTGAAGGATCTGAACCAGAAGGCTGAGGAATCTACACTGGAAGCCAGGAGATGACATCCAAGGTGAAGACAGGGACTGAAGCTCTCCTGAAGAAAGAAAATAGCCAAAGCTCTTTCAAAGAAAAACTACCAAAGCTCCTCTGAAGAAAAGCAGTCACAACGAAGCTCTTAGAAGATCAGCTGAAATCCTTCCCTCTTGTTCTCCTTTTTATTCCATTCTACCAACAATCCTCTGTAAAGTGGGTCTTCTATGACCAGAACCATGCTGACTCAATTCTACTGGGTATTCTCACTCAAGTTGACAGTCAGTTAACCACCACAAGTTGCAGACTCTGATCCTGACTCATTAGGTTTAAGAAAAGACTTAGAAAAGATACAAGAGTCTTATTGTATAATTCATTGTTATTTAATGTACACCTTCAGTATACTGCCTAAGATTTGCCTGTACTTTGTAAACATTCCTGTAAGAATACATCTCTGAAAAATGTTAATGGAAGAAGGAAAGTTATTGACATCTATTATGCTTCAGTAAAATTACAAACTTCTTTCAGAACCTAACATCAGGAAGAATCTGATTCTGATGGTTTTTGTTTTATTCTGATATATTTCTCTTTGTTCCCAGGTTACATGAAGTTCGGATCCAGCCTTCCCTAACCAAAGATGGTGTCTTTTCTGCCCTCAAGATGGCAGAACTGGAGTTCCCCCAGTTTGAAACCCTTCATCTAGGATATGTAGATGAGTTTTTGCTGCAGAGTAAGACTTAACTCATTTTATTTTCTAGAATTGCTAAAGGAGACTGACTTGAAATTTGAACAAGGGTGTGCCACATTTTTATGATATAAGACAACTTAAAATCTTAAGTATTCTTAACTCATTGGAAAAGAAACTTTTAACTCAGAATGCCAATCATTTTTTTCTACATTGCTTCTGATATTAGCATATTATTGAAAACAGTGATTAGAAGTATATCAAAAAGATCCTAATCTAGATTTGGTGTTCCTTTTACTTTACTACCAAAGTTTCGTTTCCATTTTGCATCATTTTTTTTCACAGAATGTCATCCTTGGTTGCATGTATTGAATTTGATTTGCCACATTCTTTAAAGCTTTTCATGGTCCCTTTCAGATGAGGTCCCATTCCCTGCCCATACTCTGCATTTCCATAATAAGTCTGCTGGGGTTCTGGATTTTCCATATAGTCTGAGCATATAATGGGCAGTATTCATTTACTGATAATTGCTTCTGGCTTATTCACAGCGTTTTCTAGTATACACATAAATTGGGAACTCTTTCCTTTGGGTTGAGTGTCAGTTCATTATGAAAACTTTTTTCAGCATGACATTAGAAAAACACTCAAGAAAATTTCTACTACCAACATGTTTCTATTTTTTCCAAGAATTAGTTTCTCATGTAAGTTTCTCAAGTAAGAATTCTTGAACTCCATCATATCAGATGATATTTTTTTCCTTGGATCTAATTTGCACTATAGAAGACTATAAGAAGGCTTAGTTCCTCTGAACAGAACAGTCCAGGTCAAAAATCATGCCTTTTCCTTTTTTTATTTCTAGCCCTTTTCCTTTTCTAGTATATGTCACAATAATAGTTATTGTTTGGGCTTTTTTTTTTTAAATTGTTTTCTCAGTACAGGTACAGGATTATTTTAAAAAGTCAAATCATCTTTTTCTAACCAATACAGAAATCATTTTAACTTTGTATAACTTTGGAAATGATCATCTTTTTTTCACAACAGCTTTATAAGGCCAAGATAGTGGAGTTGTTTCATTACTGTATTTACTATCATTTTTCTGGTTATGAATGAGTTGCTAGTATTCACTATGTTTCTATAATATCTGTGTAGTAAGTTGCCGTATTAACTTGAACATGGTGTTCTTGCCGTAATTTTACTTTCTGTGTTTCTCAGAAGCTCAAAACTTGACAAATTTTGTATCTTCAAAGTGGCTACCTTTAGAGCAGTTGAAGAGCTGTCTCTCCATAGCACAAGTTTGAGTTAGAAATCTGTTTGAGGCAACAGGTAGACATTTATTGCCTGTGTAACAAATTTTTCTCTATACTGTTTCTCTCTCCTCCTCACGTTCAGTAGCGTAAAACTTTACTCTTACATTTTAATACAATTTAATAATCTCTTTCATATTTAGCAGTCTTTTAGCACTGACCTTTTTACCTGCCATTTGACTCTTGCACACATATATGTATACGTATTTATTTTCTCTTCTGTTTTTCCAAAGACTGCCTAGGATTCTCTGCTTCAGAAGGGGTGCCAGGTGACTCTAACAGACCATCTTGAGAGAGAGGAGAGGTCACTGCTCCCTCACACACTTTGGTTTCACCTTCCCCTTCTCTGTAATTTAGATGTTGAGATATCTCTCCAGGAGGAAAGTGGTAGCCTCTGGCAAAATCTGAGTCACTTTTTTTTTTTTAAAGAGTCTAGCAAAATCAATAAATAGAAACACCAGCTCTATCTCCTTTCATTTATGGCAAGGTTGGGGAGGTGAATGTGCTAGAGAGCAGGTAACTGTGTGTTAGACACAGAGACATAGCCAGCATGTGTCAGTTCCTGACATGGGTGGGGATACTGATGATGGGTGTGAGAAAATGAGTGACCTGAAGTGAGTACTTAGAGAAGGGACCTTTGTTTACATGGATTTGTCTCAGAGCTTTATACGAAGGTCGTAGGAATAAGCTGTTTAATCTTTACTCTAAGACCTTTGTACAGAGATGGAATTAAGGCCTGCTTGTTTTTTATCATAGGACCTTAACAGGTTATGTAAGCCTATGTTTTTTCATCTTTAAAACTGGAAATAAGACAACTTTTTCTTGAGTGGCTATGAGGAGTCAGTGAAAAGTGATGTGTATGTACATTTACAAGAATGTGACACTTAGGCCAGTGTTCGGTAAATGGCAGCTTTTACCTTCAGCTATCCTGTGAAATGAAGTGAGAAAAGAAACAAAAATGAGTATGGTAGTGGCAGTGACAGTTCACAAAGATTCTGACGAATCCTGGCACACGGAAAAACTCAAGAGCAGGAACAAGTTGGTAATACCAGAGGACTGAAGTCAAGACATGGATCTGTGTTAGGCTGTAGCATTTGTGTACAATAAAGAGGGAACAGGATCAGTTCAAGATTTGCTCCATCTTAAGGAAAAGGCGGGTTTTACCTCCAGTCCAGAAAGCAGGAGAAAGGTCCTTATCAGAAGGTTCAACTATAGCTGAGTGGCATGGTGTGGGCTGGCCTGCACACAGTGCCATGCAGTGCCAGTGCCAGGCACTAATGGGAGAGAGTGACCTTTGTGAAGAGTAAATCTGGAAGTGTTGAGTAAATTGACTGCTTTAACATGTTCCAAGTTAAAGGTATAAATTATTGTAATGTTCAGAGCACCTTCACCAGAGCAACAGTTTTTTTTATACTGTGTGTCAGTTGATTTCAGGGACTATGAGAGACACTTGTTCAGCTGTTAGGTCCCCAGCATTATGGCGAACACCAAAGATAAAACTGAACCAAGTGGACAGTCCTCCTTGTCCTTCAAGGAACTCTTTCAGCTAGGTGAACTATCTTGGAGAGAGAGGGACAGACCAGTCGGAGAAATTATGGTAGAGAACAAGGGATAAAGCGTGACTCCCAAAGGTATGATCTAAGATGAAGGATCGTCTTATTTAGACCCACCTCCTTCACTTGTGACCACACAGTCGCCACTAGAACCCAGTGGTTAGTGTCGGAGTTAGAATTCCACTTTAAGGGCTAGATAGATATTTGCTATCCAGCAGTATGAGGTCTAAGACTGAATCTGAATCCCTAGTTTTCCCTTCTCTGCACCTGGCCAAACCAGACTCTGGAAACATGATCCTTACACTATAAAGGAGTTGCACTTTTAAGACTTGATTTTCATTTTTGAAACATAAAGCTAAAATGTCATGATAGTGTGAACCAATACCGTATACTGTATATATTATAAACCAATACAATATATCTGTTATGCTTTAAGAATTTTTGCTTTTTTCTTTTTTAAAACAATTGAGGATAATTTTTTCCTGCGTTATCCCTTGACTTTTTTCTGTTTCATATAAGAAGTGCTACCATATCTTCAGAATACCTGATTTAAAATTACGCCAGATGATGAAGACATGAAATTGCTCATTTTGGCTGCTAAGGTACAAAATTGATAACACTTCATCACACTTAAGAATTTGACTTTCTTCGCAATTGATTTTTCGTTCTAGGTAGAATGGCGAATGCAGATTTGGTGAAGTATGGTTTGGCTGATGTGGTAGAAAATCCTGGAATCATCACTGATATAGGGATGAAGGCAGTCAATGAAGTTTTTTCCTGTATCAAGTATCTGGCAATTTATAATTGCCCGCATCTGCATAATCCGTACAATTGGATTTCAGGTACTGTAGGCTTAGAAATACGACTACATTTTATTGATAGTGACATAATGCCTTTATTTTCCATGTGTGATATGATTACATTCCTAATGTGCAGTGTACATATTGTATATTGATTGTCTGTACAAGTTCTGGGAATCTTAGATAAAACCAAGTTAGACACATATGCAGTGCCTCTTTAAACTCCTAAAGTTTGCTACCTAGAAATCATCGCTGTCCGAGTTACTAGATTCAAGTGCCCTGGTCTATATATGTATTTCTTTGGGTGAGGCACACAAATTAAGGTTAGGAATTGTTGCGTAGGACCTATGATATTACAGTTATTTTCTTTAAATTACATTCAAAATGGCACATCATCTGACAGTACAAAGTACGTATGTACATCTAAAAACTTTAATTAGGTGACATATCAGATATTACTGACCTAAAATGAAATTTTCTGATGACTAGAAAACCTACTTTATTACATACCTCCCCTCCCTACCTGACCTCCTGTATGTAGAAGTATGAGTTTTGCACTTTATATTTTTTTCTACTGTTAGGAGTTCATTTTCCTTTCTGAAAAGTAATACTATTCGTTCTTTTAAAGGCCTTTAAATGCCTAAATTTACAAATCTTTGGATTCAGGACTAAAGAAAGTATTTCTCATGAGATCCACTTTAAGGAAACAAAATCCCAAGCTGCTAACTGCAGTACAGCCTCCTCCACTGTTAATCACCTTACCCGGGGTTTATATCCTCCTTACACAGCCACTTGCAGACCTGTCATAGGGCCCTGGGCCTCTACTGAGATTTCTCAATAGAACAGCCATGTCTTGCCTCTCAAAAGTTAAATTCTGTTAGTGGCCCAGCTAACTAAGAAATTATTAGGAAATAGCAACTTTAGGATGTAGCAGATATAGCTCACTTTTAAAAAATAACATTTATTGGGTTTTTGGTTTGTTTGTTTTCTTAAATACAGAAGAGTATAAAGAAGAAAACAAAAAATGGCCTATAATCCCATCACTCAGAACTCCTGTTAACACTTAAAAAAATAAAAGTAATACATGCACTTGATAAATTTCAAACAGTACAGAAAGGTACAAAATGAAAAGTCTCCTCTTCTCAAGGTAACCATTATCAACAGTTTCTTATATATTCTTCTGGACAAATTATTTGGTGCATATTACAGCCTATACATATTTAGCCTTTAAAAATGATTTATATCTACAAAAGGATCTTGGTGTGTGTGTGTATATATATATATACACATGGTCCTCTGTTTTTTTGCACTAAGTATATTATGGAGAGTCTCCATATCAGCAAATATATTCAGCTTTTTTTCATTTTCTGGAAGTAGCTGCAAAATGTTTTGTTAAGTGAATGTGCCATAATTTTTTTATCCAGTGTCCTATTGTTGAAAAGCATGTAGGTTGCTGACTGTATCACATTTTAATCAGGGCTGACTTGGTTTCATGTTAATATTTCCCAGGCCATCTAGTTCTCAAAAAGGAATTAGGTACAGAAACACCATAATACAGTTTTGGAGATCATAAAATAAGGGCAAAGTTAAAGAAAAAAAATTTGAGTCTTTGTGACCTGTAGCAAAATTCATCAATAATGGAGAAGTATACTTAAATTTTCTCTGGTCACGTTATTTCTTCAACAGACCACTCAAGATGGACTCGATTGGTTGATATCAACCTTGTACGGTGCCATGCTTTGAAGCTGGACTCCTTTGGCCAGTTTATTGAATTATTGCCCAGTCTGGAGTTCATTTCACTGGACCAGATGTTTCGTGAGCCCCCAAAGGTAAGTCACATTCAAGGGAATTTTTGTTTTGATAGTCAAGGGAAAAAATGAGATAACCTGTGATTCTTTTCTTTATAAGAATAATGCTGTTATAGTATTACAGTTGGACTTTTTCTGCCAGCCTCAGTGAAAGTGTAAAGTTTATAACAGTACATGACCTCTTTCTGTTCTTGAGAATGAGTAATTAGGGTGTTTTTGGAGAGGGGAAAGGACAAGTTAAATGGAAGCTCTCCTTTAGCAACTAGAGGTAAGATGAGAGTGAGGCTGGAAATTTGAGCTAAGACCCATACTAATACTCAGAATAATTAGTTGGTAGAGTAAATCTCTAAAATACAAATTAGAATTTATTTCAAATGTTTTACTTTGCTGCTATCTCTATTAATTTTTATGTCCTGGGAAATGTAAGTTGCCCAGTTATACAAAATTTCATTTTAAAACTGCTTAGCAGAACTAAACTTTCACAATAATAAAATCTTAATTAATCCTTTAACTAATCCTATTCTCTCTTGTCAGTTATTAATGGTTACATTCCCTCTGTTGAAGCAGTACAGTATAGTGGGAGAAGCTCAGGATACTTGAGAAAGCTCAGAATACTTAGTTTCCAATTCCAGCTATGCCACTTATTGCTCTTGTGCTATTAGACCTCCTCCCATTGTGCACCTCATCGTCTATGAATCAGACTAATAATACTAACCTTGCTTGAAGTGCTGTGAGCCTTAAATGAGATCTTTTATGCACATATGAGAACATTTCATAAATTTTTAAGTTCTACATAAATACTAGTTCTTATGTAAAGATGAAATGAAATGATATTGAACATGAAGTGTTCTATACCAATCCGAATTAATCACATGTGGTTTGTTTTTACCCTAGGGCTGTGCTCGAGTTGGTCTGAGTGCAGGTACAGGAATTGGGGTTTCCTCAGCCCTTGTTAGCAACCAGAACTCCAATAACGACAATGACAATAATGCCCCAAATAACAATGCCAACATACACGACAACAATCACCATCACCCAGATGATTCAGATGAGGAGAATGACTTTCGGCAAGACCTGCAGCCAGAACAGCAGTTTGCAGCCGACGGTAACCCAGATCTTTAGTGAGCTCCAGGCAGAAATGAATTTTTACTGTGGATCATATTTCTCTGGCTCCATCCTGTTCCTCTTTCCTGTTTCAGCTTATCCCTTTCCACACTGAGGAGAGCTGGGCAAGAAAGCACATGAGGGGGTGGATGGAATCCTCCTATTTGCTTGCTTGTTTTCAAAGCTGTCCTTGTCCACAGAACAAATGAATGCTTCCAGAATGGGAAAACTAATAGGTGATGTCGTGGGGGTTTGGGGTAGAGGCCTGGTTTAACTGAAATTTAACTTTCAAGATTCAGGCAGTATATCCCCTGAATATATCCTCAATTAGTGGATAGGTACATTCACCATGAATGTTGAGAACATTTTTGGATATTGCAATAACTGAAAAAATGAATGCCAACTATGTGCCATTGGACATACCTTTCTCATACCTTTATCATCAATAAGTAAATTTTCACAGTACCCAGCTAAACACGTGAGTGAATAAAGACCTACTGGATGTTAATTATATAATTATCTGTCTAGTTCTTTAATGTTTACTGAACAGCCATAGGTTCCATCTGTTTGTCAGTGAAGATGGAGTGAGATAGTTTGCCTTATCAGATTTTCAGTTTCCCAGTTGACCTCTAAGAACTGGGAAAGGAATCCATTGTAGCAGACTTCAGAGATCGCAGACCACCCATGGGAATCTTACAACAGCTGTGGTGTGGAACCACCCAGATCTTACAGACCCGGGTGTGGTGGGAGTTGTTGAACTGCACAGATTAGAGACTGTACTAAAAAATTATATGTCCCTAAGCTTCTCAGTACAGAGTGGAGAATACATGTCATTGTGAAATCACATCTTAAATGTAAAGGATTAGTACTGGTGTTGTTCTGACTTGAGTTGATGTCAGTTAAAGGTGCTTGAGAAGTAAGAAGGTATCAAGTTGAGTTTTTTGAATATTGTCTCAAGGGATTTAGATCTAATTTGGTAAAATGTTGGTAAAGCCAAGCATTTTTTAATTTACTGTTCTATAGGAAAATCGCCCTTTAAAAAAAATACAGTAAGCTGACACTCAACAGTCTGAAAATTTTCATAGCTCTTGTCCTCTGAAATAATATGAAAATAATCATACATTCCCATTCGTTGATAATCACTAAGAACTATGGTGAAAACTTTGGTGCACATCACATTTAAATGATGTTAAAATGTTAAAAGTGTACTTTGTGTATCAATAATCCTTGCCACACACTAGCCAGTAAATAATAACCTAATCTTCTAAGCAATGACCCTTGTGGTACTAGCCAGGTAAACCAGGCTAGAAGGGGCAAAGTAGCTCAACTAGGAAAAGAAAGGTAGAGTTGAGCTTCCCTGCACCTTCTGTCTTGGTTTACCTGGCTGGTACCTCAAGTCTCATTGCTTATGAGATGATCACAGGGTACTCTAATAGCTGGCTTTCACCATCTTTAAGCAAAGAGCTCAGGGGAAAATCATACAGCCATCCTCTGCACCATCTTCAGCAATGAACACGGTGCTTTTTTCTCGTAGCTGTGGCCCTTTCTCCTTGCTTTCATGCAGTGATATGCTTTCTCTACCAGTGATCCTTTCCCATCATGATTTCCTTTTCGATAGAATGATTGGATACCTCTTGTTAATGCCTCCACACTGAAGCAGTTATAAGCTGTTCTTCCAGAGTGAGCTTAGTAGTCAGTGAGGCTGTTCAGTCCTTGGGACTACTGCAGTTTTGCCTGCCAATGTGGTTTCTGTGCTTCTCTTGGTTTTTACTTTCTGTTTATTTTTGTTTAAGCGTTGAATGAGATGGAAGACATGGTACAAGAAGATGGAGAGGTGGTGCCTGAGAGTGTAAATGATACACCAGCTCATAGCCAGGCAATTATTCCTGTGGATGTGGATGAGGAGCAAGCCGGTAATCATATGCCTTCCCCCACTTGTCATTCTGAAAACGAGCCTGACTGTAATGGCAGAGATGAGCCAGAGAGTGACCGTTTCCTGACCTTTCAGCTTGTGATGGGTTGTATGCTGTTTGTTATTTAGGGCTATAAAAAGGTCCTTGGTATTATCCTTGCTGTATAATAACCTTGCACCCTCCTTTCTCATTGCAAGGACAGCAGAGAGGGGTCGTTGTTCAGTAAACAAACCAATATCTACCCTCTGTTGTTGGGTGACTTATGGTAGACTATGGAGTCATGGGCTCTTAAAGATTACCTAATAATACAACCTTTCATTTTACAAAAGGGGAAACTAGTATTCTTATGAGTGATAGGCTGACTGCTCAGCCAGTGTTAAAGGAACAGATTGAGATTAGATGCCAAGTTTTCTCCAAATCTGTTGGAATGGTACCTTATATTTGACTTGAAAAATGTAGCTTTACCCTTGTTTTAATAATCTTACGAATGCAGTAACTTATTTGACAAATATTTACTGAGTGCTGGCTCTACCAGGCATTTTCAGTAGATGGACAAGTTTCCTTGGAGCTTACATTTTGTTGAGTTAATATTAGTCATGTGTCCGAATTGGGTTAGAAGAGCTAAAGGTGTAAAAGTTGGACTGCCAAGCAGATAAAGCCTTTTTCAATGTAAATATGTATCCTCAAATAACTAATATGTAACTTGCATCTAGCCTTCCAGATACAACCTACAGTCAGTTAAGGAATGGAGGAATTGCTCAGCAATCTTGTACATTTGTGAGGATTATCCTCATTTGCTTTTCCTTGGCTCATATATTTACAATATTAGGAATATATGTTGCCTGCTTTTTAAAATTGTTATGATTCTTATTTTGATTATTTTTAGGGTTTAATACTTTTAGAAAAGTAAAGATCCTTTAGGTGGAATGCCATATGATCTACTTTAATATACCTTCAGCAGTGTATAAAGTTGGTTGGCATATTGATCATACGCTTAATGTTGACATAATGCTTTAGATTTAAAATACTTTAACAATATCATATCCCAGGTGTATTCCATTAAAGAGAGAGAGAAAGGAGACTACACAGAGTGAAAAATCATCTCTATAACTCCAGATCTTTGGAAATAGTACTTTGTGTGAGGGCTTTTCTTGGGCAGAGAATAACTATTAGTCCTGTGTTTTTATTTTAGGACCCAGTGGTCTTCAGCGTGTAGTAAAACCAACCCCAATTACTGTTCATGATTCAGAGAGTGATGATGAGGAGGACAGTCTAGAACTCCAAGAAGTCTGGATTCCTAAGAGTGGTGCTCGGCGTTACTCTGAGCGTGAATCAAAAACCGGAGAGTCGGGGCAGTCCAGGGAATCGTCAGGTGAGAGATGCTGTCTTACTCTGCCCAGTTAGTGAGAGTCACTGTCAAAACTGAAACACTTGGCCTTTGAAAAGTGCCCCTACTTCAGCTTGTGGTACAGTTAACATACCCTTCATAAAATGTGATAGGAAGCAAGAAGGCAGTAGCTCAGGGAAGAGGGGAACCTGGGCAGTGCGATTGTGGACAAGTGTAGCACAACAGAAATGTGAGCTGCGGGCTCGGGGCAGAGGAGCAGTAAGAATCATGAATTCCACTGGAGGTTTCAGGTAGTTGTGACCTCAGGGATTAGTGAGAGGCTTGTGCCACATGTAAGGGATCCTGAGCCATCCATACCAGTGAGGAAACAGCCACTTCCCTGCTGACACTGTCCACTTGTACTTAGTAAATACCGGTGGCAAGTTTAGTGCTTGAGGGGGTTCTAAGATACATTTTTATACTCTCTTGCCACCCTTTAAATACAAACAACAGTTTGTGCCATTTGCCTCACTAAGAACCTGTAATCCTCTTAACTTTTAGGATCATACTTCTTCCTTGGCCTCTCTTGTTTCTCAGAACCATGTGCTTCCCACTTTTAGCAAAAGATGATTTGTTTTTAAACATTGTCCACTCAGTTTTCCCTGCATACTTTCCTTACTTCTTAATGTGCTCACATGTTCAGTATATATTCAACACTGTCCTGGAAACACACACACATATGCATATATATATATATATATATACATAAACTTCTATGTACAGAAAATTCAGGTATTTACTTTGAATATAATTTACTAACCACCGACTGATAATTCAAAGTTTAGCTTGTTCCTTTTAGAAATTCAGATAACTGAAACTGGTTGAAAAGAGCTTTTATGGAAACTAAAATTTAGGAAAAATAATGTGACCGAATGTTGTCTGAAAGGTTCAGTTTCCATATTTAACAACTAGAATCTCTGCTGGCCAATCAGAGCCTTATTCCTTTCCGAATTCATTGAGCCTTACTGTCCCCCAGGTACTGTGATAGGCACTGTGAGGGTTCTGAGCTGTGTAAACCAGTTTCTCTGTAGAACCTCTAGTCTAGGTGAAGAGTCAGGTAAGATGGTGGGTAGCAGTATTTCGGGGCACATGCTACAGAGGCTCTGGGGCGGGTGTGCAGAGGAGATCAGCAGAGGCCATGACATAGTGAAGCACAGGTGTTTTGGGAGAAAAGTTGGGGCTGAGGTGTAGAATCTAGATAGAGGGGACTTAGCAGAAAGTTAGTTTGGACTCATGGTGAGCCTTGAAGGCTGAGCTGAGGCCTGCAAACCAGGTTGTACTAGGGTCCGTAGAGAATTGTGATATGATCATAGTTATACTTGAGTAAAATCAGTTTACATTGTGTCCTGTTCCAAATTTACTCTTGCCTTTTGTCCAGAATTTGTACTGAAATCTTTTCTTTTCCTCGGGCCGTTCTTCTTTTTCTGTGAGCAGTAAGTGGAAAAGGCAAGACTCCACTTCGAAAGAGGTACAACTCGCATCAAATGGGCCAATCGAAGCAGTTTCCTCTTGAGGAAAGCAGCTGTGAAAAAGGCTGTCAGGTCACCAGTGAGCAGATCAAAGCTGATATGAAAGCAGCTAGGGATATTCCTGAAAAGAAAAAAAACAAGGATGTTTATTCCAGCTGCAGCAGCGCCACAGCCAGCACAGTGGGAAACTCCAGCTCACACGGCACTGCTTCTCAAAGCCCCGACTTTGTAAGGACGGTGAACTGTGGCAGCTCTTCCGAACCTAGCCCTCCAGAAGTGGATGTGTCTGGGCAGTGTGTCTGCTCCCCCGGTGGGTCAGAGGACCCTGAGGCCATGGAGGAGGGAGATGCAGAGAGTTCTGTCTGCCCCAGATGCTGCTGTCACAGGTCCCAGGAATCCCAAAGGAGAACTAGCAGGTGTTCTGATGACGAACGACCTTCAACCAGCCGAGCCTGTGTTGTGAATGGCCCGGATGGTACGAGATCCGCCTTTTCCTTTAGGACTCTGCCACCAGGGGGGTCTTCAGGCCCAGCACATGATGAGAGGACTAATGGGAGTGGCTCTGGGGCTACAGGTGAGGACAGGAGGGGGAGCTCCCAGCCTGAGAGTTGTGACGTGCAGTCTAATGAAGACTACCCTCGGAGGCCCCTAACCAGGGCCAGGAGCAGACTGTCCCATGTACCGCTGGTATCTGAGTCAGGTATGACCATGCTCCCAGGATTAGCAACTGCAGGGTAGGGCTGGAGAAAGGCATGAGCTTGTTCATGAGTTTTCTTAGAAAAGCCAGTTGGGCAAATTACATTCTGGTCTGGGGTTCTGCAGATGACACAGATTTTGAACTAATTTTCTGGAATGTTTTGGTGGGTGGGGATGTAGAACAGGTTTTAAAACATTCAACCCAGATAACTCAAACTAGTTCAGCATTTAAGAAAAAAGTAACTGTGTGTAGTTATCCTAAATACAATATCGATTCTGATGGCTAAGCCCCAGTGAATGAGCTGTCCCCCCATACCACACTTAGGAAAGTCTTAAACCCTAGCCAGATGGTAAGGACCTAAAATGGCCAGGGCTGGGGAAATACCAAGCTCAATGCGGCTTCCTGGGCGTTCCTTATGTCTGCCTCTGCAGTGCCAAATAATTTTTTCTGAATTCTAGTTTTCCCTTCCAGTTAGGTTTGCCAAGATATAAGCAGGTAAGTAGTTTTACTGCAAGTTATTTGGGTGTATAGTTTAAAGGAAAAAAATATGTTTCTATAAAACTTATAATATTATATATAATATATATATATAATTATAATACTTATAATGTATATGCCAAGGCACTTGGTCGAGTGAGAGTAATTATGTTTCTTAGCATAATTCTGTTTCTATTTCTGGCTTTAAGCCCTCATGTCAGTGAATAATAGTGGATTTTAATTTTCTCTGAGTATCCATCAGTTTTAGAAACTTAAAATCAACCCCAGAGCGGTCAGTACTTTTTTATGTACTAACTAGAGTTGAGTGACTCTTGCAGAATCACACTAACAAAAACAACTTTTATAAGATAAATGTGAGACCTTGATTATATATTAATCATCATACTAACATAAACATATATAAAATACTCGATTTCCTTGAGCTTTGCAAACATTAATTCTGATGAAAATACTCTTCCCAGCTTGAAGCTTAAATGTTATGTTACCATTTCTAAATTTAAATTGTGATAAAATGTGTATATAACATAAATTTATCATTTTGAAGTGTACAATTCGGTGACATTAAGTACATTCTCATTGTCATACAGCTTTCATAACCATCTGAACTTTTTCGTCTTCTCGAACTAAAACGCTTCCCTTTAACCAGGGAGACCCCTAGTTGTTTTCTTTTTCATACTTATAAAGTAAGATCTATATTTTTTCCTTTTTTATTTTTATGCTGAAGGGCCTTGCCTGTACTCTATTAGGATAAATGTTTATATCTTACTATTTTATTCATTTATTTTATTTTATTTCTTTAGTTCAAGTTGGAATTATGTTATATAGATAGCTGAAGAAGAATATCGTTTTCATAGCACTGAGGCCCCCTGTTTAGGAAATTTGTGTCTTATTTGTCTTATGTCCCTTGGTAAAGCTTTACTGTTTTTTTGTTTGTTTTTTGTTTTGTTTTTATTTTGAGACAAGTTCTCTCTTAAGTCACTGAATTGTCCAGGCTGGGCTCAAACTTGTAATCTGCTGTCTCAGCCTTTCAGAGGACTGGGAATTCAGGCTTGTCCCGCTATACTCAACTTGTTTTGTTTTTAATATAGATCCTTCATATTAACTGTTGTTGTTCTGATGTTTTTATTTTTAGCTTTGTGTGCTACTCACCCCTTTATCATTTTATTCTGACCTGTTTCACAACTAGAACTTTTTCTTAGGTTGACTAATCCTTGGGTTAAAGAAAAGTAAACCTCATATATGTAGAACTTTTTACTATTCTCTTTATTGCCTTATTTTTGTTTTTCACTTTGAGAAGATTTCTAATGTTACAATATGGCTTAGTGGATAAATTTTTATACTTTTTTTTAAACATAATACAAATGATCATTTACTTTCAATAACAGTTTTTCTGGGGAAATATCAAAGTACAGATTTTAATATTACCAGGTCTCTTCTGGAAAGAGCAAGTCATTTGAGTGGCTTATAAATTATTTTTAACTTGTATTTTCTTTATACGAAAGCCATTCTGCTTTAAAAGTTTTAAGGAGAGAAAACCAACTAATACAGGAAGAAATGTGATTGTTATGGATTTTTGTAATCTGTTCAAAATTAATATTTGAGTTGTTTGATTTTTTGGCCTTGTGGAGTGTTTCAGCCATGTTAGAAGTTAATGTTATTGTTTTTGTATGTGATTTCCAAATTTGGAAATAAACACTTTTGTAAATTGTTTTTTATCCTCGCTATATAATAGTTTAAAAGTAAATATCAAAAATCTGATTGGATTGTCAAAGAGTGGGATTTAGGATTAATGTAATCCTCATAAATATTAAACTCTTCCTAACATCTCAAGGGGTCTCAAGGTTGGTCTGCTGTCCTTGTTTCTGTAGCATCTTTGACACTAATGTGAACCACACTGTGCTGTAATTCTGTGTTTTATTGTCTTGTCTTTTCAGTGGACTGAGCATCATAAGGCCAAGGGAGTGTCTTCTTGTTTACCATTATATACCCAGACTGTAGACACCATGTTTCACATATAGTATGGAGCTCAGTGAATAATCGTGAACTTAGTTAAATGTAGAAACCATCATAGGAGATACGTTGATGCTAGAAGATGTACAGAATCACTAGAAATCTCCCTAAACAAAATCAGTTGTCCCTAGATGGAGAGGAGGGCATGAAGAATAGTCTAACAAACCAACAAACTCTTCCTTTTTCATTGGGAAGCCATAGTTTTTCAAGGTCATCTACTAATAAAAGGTGACTTTATTTTATAGAAAAAATGACTTTCATTTTGTAGAAAAGATAAACCTCTAATTTGGGCACTCTGGAGAGTGGGAAACATTAACTTTGGACCCATATTATGAGCATTTAATAGGGAAGGTGAGAGGTTTGAAAATTAGATCATAAAAGGAGAATGGGCATAGAAGCCTGGTATTACAGCACTGTCTTGGAGGACTGGAAACACCTGTTTTTTGGTTTTGTTTTTGTAGTATGAGAGAGGGAACAGGACTTCTATATGGAAGTTGTAGCGGTTGTGTGAATTTTGGCAGTTCTATGAAATGTGTGACCTTTAAAAGATTCCTTGTCATGAGAGATTTCGTATGAAATTCCTTCAGGGTACTGGAGAAGAAGGCATTCATTTGGTTGCCTATGTCAGTATTTTTTTTTAAGAGCCCCAGGATTTTGCTTGATTTTCAGGGTCCTTAGGAGAAGTTTGGTCTTTGGAGTAGAATTTTCTTTTTGCCTTCAATCAAAGCAGCCATTTTTGTTTTGCATAGTGGAATTTCACAAAAGATTCCAAATGGTGGAGAAACGATTCTAGGGTATAAAAACTTATCTCAACTAGATCTCTACATTTTGACTAATCCTAAACTTTGGAAATTAGGAGTATTTACACCTCATTTCCGTATATTTCTTTGTAATCTTTTGTTTGAGGTTACAAAATTATAAAGTGGAATGTTTGTAACCTGGCAGAGAGAACAGTATGATGGGGATTTAGTTCCTAAAAGTCAATTATATTTCATTCAAGCTATGCCCTGCTATTATACAGTGTGGTTAAGTATTATAAATTCTAAAAATGACTTTAATATCTTTTCTTAGTGTATATGTGCTTGTTCTTAGATATGAGTTTAGAATTTGTTTTTAAATAAAATCAGGATATTTATAATTACATTATCATGTTTTTAGTATAATACTTGTAAATGAGTTAGGGCCTTACAGAAAAAATGATTTCAGTTTTGTTAACATAGGAACTGGTGCCAGATTGCCTGGATTTGACTCCTGCTTGCCACTTAACATCTTGGCAAGCTGTTTTACCTTCCTATAGCTCTTCAGAGAAGTGTGGAGAATAGAATAGTAAATCTATCTTGGAGGACTGATGTAAGGATTGTATGCATTAATAAATGTAAAGCCCTTAGGACAGTGCCTGACACATAATAAGTGCTCAGTAAATATTTGTTATTTTGTTTATGTACCTGTAACGCATTCATTTGTTCTGCAAATGTTGCGTGACAAATCATTCAAATAAATGTGGACTCTATTAGCTCATTGTTAGTAGCTGATACTGAAACAAAGCTGAAGTAAGACCATGTGGTTTCCTTCGAGGAACTTCTGGTTTAAATTTGGAGACAAAACAAGTATACGGGAAACCATAGAACAGTATATAATTTGGAGGTCCACAGTGATTTGTCAGAAACAAGTTAGCAGTTGAGTTTGACCAGTCAGAGATTGGTAGTATTTCAAAAGGTGAAATCAGAAAATGTGATCCAAGCTAGAGTGATTAATGAAAATCATTATTGAGAACCATTGGCCACAGGAGTAAAATTAAGAACAGATGAAAAAAATAAAAATAAATAAATTAAAAAAAAAAAAAGAACAGATGGAGCTAAAGCATATCTCCCCAGGTGAGGCATTGAAACATGCTCATTAAACAGCAGTCAGTAATTTAATTTTTTTTTTAGCAAGAAAGTCACAGGTTTAATCTACTGGTATTACTCAGGATGGAGTGGGTCAGAGAGACTAAACATTGGAAATGATCCATACATTGTTGGAATGGCCCAAGAGTAGGAAGGCATGTTAGATTTGATGTAGACAGGTTTGAGGTGCTAGAGGGTGAGACTTATTTGGAACTGACCGTTGGAAACATTGATTCCAACTGTATTTTGGGGGAACCAAATTGAGATCTAGGAATTGTCTTGGTGGGTTTTATACAGATGTGATTGAATATATATGTGACTAAAGAAAATAAAGCAAAGCTAAAATGTGGACTTTTTTTGCCTTTTCTAGAGGTTGCCAAAACAAAGCCACGTCATGCCATGAAACGGAAACGGACAGCAGATAAGTCCACCAGTACCAGTGATCCTGTGATCGAGGATGACCATGTGCAGGTAAAAAAGTCACTTTTCAGTTCTTGAGCAATGCAAAGCTGAAGTTTCTCTTTTTTGTAGTTTCTTTGTCCTAGGGAGAAAAAATGGTAATAGCTGCTTCTCAGTTGTACCAGTGTAAACTTTAAGCTTCTTAAAAAACAAAAGATACATTACATATAACTTTCAAATTTTTCTTATAGGTTCTTGTATTAAAATCCAAAAATCTCGTTGGCGTCACTATGACCAATTGTGGAATCACAGATCTGGTGCTGAAAGACTGTCCCAAGATGATGTTCATTCATGGTATGTATTTGGGCCTGTATTGTACAAGAGCATCATGAATGACTGTAAAGAATGAAGAAGCCAGAAGTACAACAGCAACATTATTGTGTATCTGTTCTAGTAAAAGACTGTGTTGATTATCTTTAATTCTATCCTGTTCTACAGCTCTCAAGTAATTACTCCATAGTAAGGGTCCCTGTGCTGATAAGGGTTCATTTTTGTAAACAGCTTCTCCTCCAAGAGATAATTGCTCACCTCGCAGGATAGATGAGCAGCATGAATGGGCTCTGGAGTCAGATACACCTCAGCTTGAATCCTGGCTCAGCCATTTGCTCACTGTGAGATTTGAACATGTTTTGTGTGTAAATATTTTTTGAGGGGAGCTTAATAGCTTTGTTTTTGGTGAGATGATCAATCATACCCCTAATCTTAATACATGGCACATTATCATTAGTCCAGACCCATTTTTCAGTCTCACTTGTGTCGCACTGCAGATGCCTTTGGCTCCCTCCTGCTGTACTGATGCATCTTGCCAATATATCTTTCATGTCATAACTTAGATAGCTGTCTATCTCATGTATAGGGTATTATTTTCTATGAGCTTTTAGAAGTTTAGGTACATATGTCCATTCAAAGTCCATTTATTTTTTCCTTCTATTAATTCAAAATTAGATTTTTGATACTCATCCACATAAAATTATGAATCTGATTTGTTCTTTCACTTGAATAAGTTATGTATTTCAGTGTGCCTACTTATGCTTAACCCATAAAATATTAGTGAAAATTAAATGCAGTGATTGCTATATTAAATGCAGTGATTGATATACAGAATCTTCCCCCAAGGATGTGTACATTAGGAAAAGCAAAACTTATATAAATATTTTAATACTAAAATTACTGAGACATCCTGAGATTAATAAAAGTTACCTTTGGCCTCTACAATTACAAGAGGTACTCAAAGTGGTGGCCATGATCTTCTAGACATTTATTAGTACAGCGAGCAGCTGAAGTGTGTACATTTTTTTTGTGGACTTTGTATATACACTCACACATACAGGCACACACACACAAACAAGGTCTGACCTTTACTAAATCCCTAATGAAGATTAATTCCTGTTGTATTAGTATTGGAAAAAATACTAAAGGGTTTCTTTTTCTGGCACATCTCCCATGACCCTGATAGTAAACAAAACAAGTCCCATTAACATTTTCATGGTGGGGCTGCTAATTCATATGTCCCCCTGCTGGGTGGCTCTAATTTGAATGGATGGTCCCATCAGGCTGCTCTTACCACTTCTCAGGGGTCTTTGATTATAATAATGCAGAGAAAGATGGTGATTTAACAGGCCAGGTGTCATCATATTACAGTTCCTTAAGGAAAACATTAAAGTGCTATAAAATAATTGTTATACTTCCATTTTGTGGCACAACAGTTGTAAATGCATATTGTATACACCAGCAAAAGAGTGTTTGAAAGATTTCCATGTTAAAATTTAGAGAATTTTTAACCTGTGAAGAAATGCCACAGGTACAATTTACTCAAAAAGCACTCACTTTATAGGAACTTATTTAGGATTAGCAAGAAACACACAAGCAATGTAGAGAATATTAATCAAAAATTATCTGAAAAAATGTGTGGTGCTGTGGCCACAAAAAAGAGCTGAGCACATTATGACATTTTATGTACTCTGTACAAGTCAGCTGCCTTTAGTCATAAAATGTTTCTTAAAAATTCACAAATATAAATTTCTTTTAACTAAATTTGTTGACTATTTGATAAATTTTAATTGGTTTGAATATTAATATTTATATTTGGGCAGTAATTCTAATTCAAAAAACTGGCTAGATTCAATCCATTCATAGACTTTTTATTAATTTTATTAATAAAATATTAGTTTATTATAGAATAGTATTTATTATATATTATATAGTATTTATTGCATAATTTATTATATAATAGTATTTTATTATATAATATTAGTACAAAGACCAATAAAGGTGATTAGATCTCTTTATACCACCAGTGGTTCAAGGCAGCAGGAATGTGTTAAGTGGTGCTTACCAAACATTTTGTCAAGTAGGAGAAGCCCCAAAAGGGGAGATGAAACTGAGACTCATACACTGGCTCACCCCTTAATTCTACAAGACTCAAAACCCTGGGATCCCAGACCACCACGTGCCACTAAAGAGGCGGTACTTCATCCCAACCAGTGAGGTCTTTGGTCCTAAAACATTAAGAGTTTCTTCCTGAAACAAAACATGGGCTCTTCCAAAGCTCAGAGATCATACAGCAAGCTTCTCTTTGTAGCTAGTCTCTAACATTTTATTCTCTGATTCTTTGAGCTCTGAGCATCAGAAACTCAACCCTCAGACTTTTCAGGTTGGCATGCCATTGTTTTTGGAGAAAAAAGAATGAGAAAGTATCTAAGAATCTGATTTGTTTTCACCTCTGCACTTAGTTGTGATAAGTTTCCCCATGTCTCCTCCATCCTGGTAGTGGGTTCATGGCCCCAGTCCCACTGTCCCCCCTTTAAACCAAATTGTTTAGCTCTTCATGAGACAGAGGGCCTAAGGTAAGTGGCCAAGTCTCTAAACTGGGTTAATGTCAAATGAGATTAGTAGTGACCTTAACCACGTCTGTTTTTGTAGCAGAGAATCTTTAATCCTTATCCCCATCCAGTCCTCTCCTTTTTTCCTTTCCTGTTTTCAGTACTGATTTTTTTTCCTGTTAACCATGCCACAGAGGCAAAAAGGAACCTAAAAAGCAAGAACCTGGTTTAGTATTTAAACATCAAAGTTAGTTATGGGGTAGAGTGCTTCAGACGATACCTGTGTCAAGAACTTACAGGTGATGTCTTTATGAAATGTTAAGGTCAGGCAATTTAGCCTTAGGGTTTCATATTCTCTTCCATTTAATCCTTTGTCTTGAGTTGGGCCAGGTTGAAATTTGTGCTTTCAAAAAGGATAGAGGGCTGGGACTGTTGTAGAACCATAGAGCTCTTTCCTAGCATGGGGGAGCCCTGGGTTTCACATTCAGCAAAAGGGGAGAAAGAGAGTGAAAGGGAGAGAGGGAGGAAGGGAGGAAGGGGTAGAGTGAAGTGGGGGTGGAGGAGGAGAGGAAAGTAAAAAGAAGATAATATTTTTCTTAAGTTGGTAACTAGTGCAGTTAAATGCATTTGTTGTATCCTAATTCTTCTCTCTGTGGTCCTTGTTTGGTATGTTAAACAGGAAGACTGTGCAATTATTTTTTAGACCAGCATTTCCAGTATAGCTTTCTGCAGTTGGGGAAGTGTTCTGTATCTGACTGTTCCATATGGTAACCACTAACCACATGTGACTATTAAATATTTGAACTGTGATTAATGTTGATTTTGTTATATTTAATTTCATTGAAATTTAAATTGTTCCAAGTGGTTAGTGGCTACTATATTGTACTGCACAGTTTTAGACTGTAGTATTCAAATATTTCTGGGCCTTTTGTTTTTCAAGCTTTTGGTTTTTTTTAAAAAATATGTAATAAGAATGAAAATCAACTTTGCTTTTATCCTGTAAATGAATATAAGATATTATATGAGTTATTTGGACTATATGATCATTATTCCTAAAGTTGTATAGTTTAATAGTTATCCTATCCAATAAATATTTCTTAAATAACTCCCGTTTGAGTCATTTTCTAGCCCTTCATTTCTTTAACAGCATCTTAGAAGGAAAAGATACCTCAACATCCCTTCTCTCCTGATTAAACATATTTTCAAATCCTGTTAATTGTTATTTGTATTCTGTGGTAATACTTGACCTTTTTTAAAGACATATACACTTTGAGTATTCTGTGCTAATAAAAGTTGAGTCAATCCTCCAAAGGTGCTTTCAAATAGGTTATATGTTGCTCTTTCACATAAATTATTTATAGAGTTTGCTGTTCTTATTTTTAGCTACCAGGTGCAGAGTACTGAAACATTTAAAAGTAGAAAATGCACCAATTGTAAACCGCTTTGACTATGCACAGTGCAAGAAGCTGAACATGGATCAGGTACTTGACCAGATACTAAGGATGCCTCCTGAGAGAAATCGCATCATCTACCTTCGCCCCATGCAGCAGGTAACAAGCTCTGCCCCTTCCTGATGATGCACACACATTTGTTAATTTCAGCCTTTTAGACTAGGCATGTATTCATTGCCCACTCCATATTAGTGATTCCTTAGGTCTGCATACATAGTTTTTTTTAACCAAGCTAGACTCTTGCCAATTTTCTTTATTAATGATTATCTACTAAATTTTTTAAAGTTTTTAGCAAGTTATTTGACAGGAGTTATTCAAGATATTTTTATATTTATTAAAATTTACCTGTGGCTAAAAACAAAGACTCAGGTATTAAATTACCTGATTCAAATTCTGGCTTTCTGACCTATAGCAGATTTTTTAACTTTATGTCCCAATTTTTTCATATGTAAAACTAGAATTAAATAATATACCTGAGGTTATTGTGATGTGTCAACTAATATATGTGATATGCTAGAACCCTTGTTGTTATAGCATAATGTAATATTGCATCATTATTATGGCCAAACTTTATATATGAAACTGTGCTTGATTTCAGAAGAGAGTTTAGAGGAAATGCTAAACAAATCTTTGAGTCACTGTGTGAACCAGGTCCCAAAAGGGTCAGTTCAACAAACACATTCTTTAGGGTCACAATACTCAAGATTTGCTCTGTTCTAAAAAATACCCAGAACATTGTCCTTCCCTCCAGAAGATTGCCTTCTTAAAAAGAACATAAATAAGCCACTGAGATGACAGAGTAGAATTTTTATAACTACAGATAGGGAAAAGTGTTCTGCAGGAAGGAAGCAGTGCCAACTAAGGCTACAAAGAGTCAAGAACTGTGTTTTGTCCTTAAGAATGGGCAGTGATCCAATTTGAGGGAGTTTGGTTCTGTACATTCACACTTCTGTAGTGCAGTCAGTACTGGAACCTATAATCCTCAAAAGTGGGTCCTGCATTGATTGACATCAGTTACCTGAATCAGAGTGCTCTGGCTTACCAGGTTTGTCTTAAGCCCAGCATAGTAAGCTGTTTAGCGTGGAATATGACTATTCAGTTTTCAGATCAGCCAAAGATATTGAATGTGAGGGCCCCCAGGAAAGATTCTTCAAGCTGTAGAAGATAGGTTTGTAAGACTTACTTTCCTTTTCCGAAGACCTCTTTATGATGTCTTCACAGGTGGACACACTGACTTTGGAGCAGAAACTATTTAGTGGTCCCTACCCCTACCACATCTGTATCATCCATGAATTTAGCAACCCTCCCAATGTGCGGAATAAGGTGCGCATTCGCAGCTGGATGGACACAATAGCAAACATCAATCAGTAAGTAACTGCATGACTCTCTGCAAAAGGTCTTTTCAGTCATTTCCTGTAATGGGGGCTCCCAGGAGTAAATCCCAGTTCTTGTCTTAAAGGATTCCATCTGAGCTTTTCGGGCATGATTGAATTAACATATAAAAAATTAACATATAGGAAAAACTGAGGGAAATAACTTACAACTAAAGAGCATACCTGTGTATGTAGCTTTTTATTTCCAACTAGAGAAACCAAGAACAGACTGTACATGTACATTTGACTGTAACTTGTGGAGAATGAGAGATCAAGTTAAAGATTGTAAGACGATGATGTTTTACATCATCAAAAAACTGAACTATGTATTTGTTATATAATCATTGTATGAAGCACCCTCTATACACAAGGCATTTGCTGAGAGGATGGCTTGCTTTCTTTGATACGATTTTGAAGATAGTAAAGAAACTTTGACCTGACTAGACAAATCTCTATTTTGAGTAAGTGGGGGTGTTAGATTCAGTATTTTTTCTGAAATGTTTTATAGAATCTGGGCCTGAAACAACAGTCTTGACAGTTCCATTGTACCCCATTCCCTAACATTTTCAGTTTTGCAATTACATTTTCCTTCTTGTGTTTAGAGAGCTCATTAAGTATGAATTCTTCCCTGAAGCCACTCGAAGTGAAGAAGACTTAAAGAAGTACCCCAAGTATCCCTGGGGGAGAGATATCTATACTTTAGAAGGTGCGTATTTGCCATTGTTTGAAAGCTAAATAGCTACGAGCTGGATGAAGAGACATGTCTTAGAGAGTCTTAGAATTCATCAAAATAAATGGTTGATGTGAATACCTGTAAGAAACAGGGACCAGGTATCCCAGAGATGCAAATGAAAACAATGCTGAGATTCCACCTCACTCCAGAAAGAATGGCTGCTCTCAAGGAATCAACCATTAACAAATGCTGGCGGGGCTGTGCGGAAAGAAGAACCCTGCTCCACTGCTGGTGGGAGTATAGACTGGTGCAACCACTGTGGAAGTCAGTATGGAGATGCCTCAAAGAACTAGAATTAGAGGTCCCATTTGACCCAGCTATTCCCCTGCTGGGGATCTTCCCAAAAGAATTAAAGGAATCATACCACAGTGATATATGTGCACCCATGTTTATAGCTACACAGTTTGTAATAGCTGAAACTGGGAAACAGCCCAGTTGCCCATAAACTGGTGACTGGATAGAGAAGATATGGTTTTTTAATAAAATGGAGTACTATTCAGACATAAAGAATGAGAAACTAGAGACATTTATAGCTAAGTGGATATACATTGAGGCGATACTCTTAAGTGAAATCATTAGGACACACATGAGTAAATACCAAATAGTTTCCCTGGTGTGAAAGTGTAATTGAGGATCAAAATGTATAATAGATAATATGGAACAGGAAGAAAAGGTCCAAAGGGGAAGTGGAAGGGGTAGAGGAAAGGAAAGAAGGGAAAGGAAAAAACAGAAATAAAGCTTTGTACAGAGGGAAGGGTGGAGGGGTTGAAGGGAGGACAGGAGAAAAGGGAAAAATAAGAACCAAGATATATCATGTAAAGGTACATATTCCTAATGATGAATGTCATCATATTGTATACCTAAAATGTACCAAACTTAATTTTTACAAAAAAGAAACAGGGACCAGGTTAACATTGCTCTGCCCATATGAGTTTTTTTCAGCCATAGAATACATTGGTACCTCCATTCATGAACTTAATTCTTTCCACGATTCTGGTCACAAACTGAATTGGACGAGAACCAGTCATATTTCTCCATAAGGTCAACATTAAACCTAACCATTGAATTTGATTCAGTTCTCGTCCAACTTGGCTTGTGACCAGAATTGTAGAAAGAATTAAGTTCAGGAACCAAGGTACCACTGTAATCGGAAGTAGTAGATGAAAATTGCAGATTGCTATGGTTTGAGATTTGGAAATGACTTGCAAGCACCACCTGGGTCAGTTTCTGCTTTACATTTTATGTCCTGTTTAGAAAGTACTACAGAGTTGGTGCTTTCAGCACCTCCACACGTGTAGCACTAACATCTGTCTTCTTGTTTTAGGTGTTGTTGATGGAGCTCCATATTCCATGATTTCTGACTTCCCTTGGCTGAGGTCACTACGGGCAGCAGAGCCCAACAGCTTCGCCCGATATGATTTTGAAGATGATGAAGAAAGTAATTATGAACTGTCTTGACTTCTTTTCTGTAGCTTGAGTGTATCCTGCTAAGTTAATTATTAATACTTTGAGAATTCAGAGCAGTGCAACTTTTAAATGGTTTCCACTCCCCCCCCCCCGCCCGCCCCCCTCAAAAAGCTCTGAATTTGTACTGGGGATATATGCTGGGAAGGATTCCTTGAAACACGTTTTTTTTTTTTTTCCTTTTTTATTACCTTTTTTTCTCTTTTTAATTGGTGTTGGGGGTTGAACTCAGGTCTATATATTCTACCTCTGAGCTACACCCCAAGCCAGTCACCTAAATATTTATAATTCTGTATTTTTTAATGAATTTAGAATTTATCAGCAATATTGTTTCAGAATTGTTCCAATTGTACGAATTATTCTCCTGTTGTATAGAACTTTTATAAGGAAATGAATTTTATGAACTACATGTATGTGACTTACCCTCTGGCATATCATTTTTACCTGGGATTTTAATCATGTCTGCTGTCTCAGACATCAGACATGATATAAAACTATAAAGTGATGGGGACCCATTCCATGAGCTATTGATGCACCAGCTATATTATGTGAAAAGGTACAGGAATATTTTGTCAACCAGCTTATCTGATTGGCTTTCCAATTGATTCTGATTATCACACTTGTCTCCCCTTCTTCTCATTTCCAAGGTACCATCTATGCTCCTCGAAGAAAAGGACAGCTGTCTGCAGATATCTGTATGGAAACAATAGGAGAGGAAATCTCAGAGATGCGTCAGATGAAGAAGGGTGTGTTTCAGCGAGTAGTGGCGATTTTCATCCACTATTGTGATGTCAATGGAGAGCCAGTTGAAGATGACTACATTTGATTGGTCCCTGCCCCTCTCTAGGTATTCCAGCAGAAAGCAGCCGGCCTCATTCAGCTGCTGGAATACTCCACAGGGACTTGGGGCATGGGATTGGGAGGCCCTGGCTCAGTTTGGAATATAGGAAATATATAAGGAACATTGAAATTGTATACAAGGATTTGTACATAAAATATGCAGAGACACTTCCTAAAGTACAAACTTTATATCATATGTTTATACAATTTAATTTAAAAATCTCAATAATGAAGGCATATAATTTGAAAGAGTTCATTTTGTTCCATTTTTCCTTAGTTCATACAGTATCATTTTTGGACTGAGTCCCCATTTACTATATTCTTAATAAACACCATCACCCCCTTAAACCTGTGCCTTTTTCTTCTCGAGCAAAGCTGTTTGAGTAAATCTGATGAAGATTGTTTGTGTTTTGTGTACCTTTTTTTGTTAAAAAAAGTACCAATTAAACTGTATAGTCAGTAAAGGCTATATGTTTCTGTGCAAAGAATGTAGTTCCTTTTTTTTCCCTTTGGTATTATAGTTGCCATATTTCTTTAAATAAAAGACTCATGAATTTGAGGGGGAAATGGAAAAGTTTCCAAAGCATTTGTAGTTATTTATTTCCACATTCATTTGTGTGTACACTATACCTTGAATATAAAAATAAAAGTTTATTAAAAACTTTTTTCTTGCCTTGGGTCGAAATCCTTTTTAAAGAACAGTAGTAAATACTACACAGAAAAGCAATACACTGTATAGCTGTGTCTCTAAGATTCTAGTGTTGTCCAATTTCTAATCTCTTTAAAGTTTTGTGGCTGTGAGATGTTGGACTCCTAGAACTCCGTGACAGAATACTGAGATCAGCAGAATTTCCCAAGATATGCGGTCTCGGATAGTCTTGATAATGGTGTATGCTCCATTACCACCTCACGGTAAGAGCAGAAGCTTTAGAGCAGTGCCTGCATCTGGCATGGCCTTGCCACTTGGAAGCTGAGGGACCTTGGCAAATTAAACTGAAGGTCTTCAGGAAAATTTTATAAAAGCTTTCCAAATGGACGTAAGGAGCTACTGTCTGTATAAGGTATATATATATATATATATATAAGGTCCTTCAGTGTTTGGTCAGCCCTTTCATTTACAGGGAGTTAATTGAAACCCAGAAGGAAACATTGCCCATACTTGGGCCTATGTGCTGGGTAGAACAAAAGTCATTCCCACTGCACTGCCTCTGTTGTTAATGGTAGAAATGCAAGGATCCCAGCGTGCTTCCCTAACACTAAAGTTATTTTGTTTTTTTCTTGATACTGGTACTGGGGATAGAACTCAGGACCTTGTACTTGCAAGGCAGGTGTGGCACCACTGAGCTAAATCCCTGGGCCCCACTGAAGTAGTATGAATCATAGTATTTTTCTTCAAAGTTCTCTTCTGAAGTTTTACAAAATTTTTTCCTATACATTAGGAGGTATAAGTCAGTTCATAACTTATTACATTGTTTGTTTTTCTTATTACATTACTTTTAACTCAGCTAACTTCTACTTAGAAGAGTGGGTTCCACTATTAAGGTTATAACTAGTAGAAGGCAGAAAATACAGGATATCCTAGATACTTCATCTGGAACCCCCAACCTCGCAAAAGCCCAATCTAACCTTTGTTTTTGCATTGTAACCACAGTCATCTAAACAATGCTTCTGTCAGCCACAAGAGGCCGCTGCCTTTTAAATTCTTGATTTACCCATCTCACCTTCTAAGCCAAACTATCAGGTAACTACAACAAGAAGCGCTACAATCATCGTAAAGATGCCAAGAACTCAAAAACAAAACTTGAATGCCCACTATTGTAGGCATTGTTTTTGGTGCCCGCGTTACCTGATCCTGTGATTTTAGTATTCCTTATGAACTAGCTTGTTCATGATGATGTCACATCTCATTTCAGAATACCTTCAAAATCATGCTCAACAAAGACATGAGCATCCAAGAGGGCAGAAGGTATCTTCTTACCTCATTTTGAGGTGTTTTCCTTGTGCACAATGTTCAAACCCTTCAAGCATACATCTGGTAAATGTAGATGGAATGAATGAGTGATTGCCATAGAGTACGGCTCAGCAAACTTTCTTTATAGGGCCAGGTAGTAGTGTGTGCTGAATGGGCCACAGCTTTTCTCTGGGACACCTACTGTCATGTGAAAACCATAGACAATGTAGATTAATGAACACGGCAGTGTTACAGTAAAATTTTATTTATGAACATAAATTTGAATTCCACATAATTTTCACATGTCACAAAATATTTCTCTTGACTTTTTTCCCAGACATTATAAAGTAGAAACCATCCTGAAGGCTGAACATACCACATCTGCCCCAGTTGGCCTACACCTGCCACAGGGAACTTTCTCGACCTATTTGTCCATTCAGTTAGACCACAAGTTTGTCAACCATGTGTTAAAAAGGCCTTTAGAAATATTTCATAGATAATTTATGACTACATTAGCATCACTAACAGAGTGAATCTTGAATATCATGCTGCTAGGTGTAGGACTAATGCTTTCCCCGAATAACAGCTGGCACCACAGTTGGACTGGCTTCATATATAGAATCAAAAGACCTCGGTTCAGATTCTGACATCTTCATACAATTGCTGGGTGATCAAGAGACATCACCCTAACTTGGAGCCTCAATTCCCTCATCTGAAGATGGTGACAACTAATATGACAGTGACAAAATTATAGTAAACTGGACAATGCAGTGCAAATGGAGGTTCAAGGTGTTAATGGAAAATACACTGTTTATATTTTTTAAAATGTATAGTAAAAGATACCCTGCCACTTAGCCCCCTCAAAATATTCCACTTTGAACCCACTTATCCCATCATTCTTGCCACATTCTGAAGCAATTCTGGAAGTCCTCTCTCATGAATGTCTTTAGTTGCACTGCTGTGGCTGCTTCCATATCCTGCATCAAATAGTTTACCTTTCATAGTCATTCTGACTTTGGGGAGGAGCCAGAAGTCACACAGATCCTGAGGTGGTGAGTAAGGTGGATGAGGACACATTGATGTTTTCATGAGCCCACCTTTCTGCTGGATGACACTGGACAGCAGCATTCACCATATTTTTCATCACACCTCGTAAGACAGTAATGAAAGAATGTCCAGAACTGCTTCAGATATTGGCAAGAATGATGAGATAAGTGTTTCCAAAGCAAAGGGGAATATTTCGAGAATTAATGGTAATGTGTGTTTACTGTAAGTTTTAAATTTAAATATTCACCTTACATTTTTATCATACCTCATAGTATTTCTTCCATAATTCTCCTTGTTATAAAAGGTGGGGATTTTTTTGAATTAATCTTCCCATAATTTGTCCCTCAGATCAAATCCCAGCCTGGATGGTAGGAAGCAGAATTGTGAGGCCATAAAAAGGCAATAATAACGGTATGAATGCTGGCTTTTTTGAAAGTGTTTTCTGTAGCTCCTCAGAGGAATGTTCAGGCCTGTATGACCAGTGTGTCCCCCACTTTACTGTGGAGTAAGCTAGGGTTTAGTAGACTAAACTCTGAAAAGCATCCATCTAAAAATGAGTGGAAGCAGGATGTCATCAGTCTGATTTCAAAGCTTACGCAACTTGGGGAATGTCTGTCTCTCAGGGTGGGTAGAGGGTGAGTGAGGCCCAGTGAGGGTGAACCTTCCTCAACAGGGGAGCTGCCAGGTCAGAGCTGCTGCCCCTGAAACTTGCAACCACTCCAGAGAGCTGACCATTTCACATGGTTAGTGCATTCCCCCCAAAAATGGACGCTCATGGTTTTCTGTCAGGCCTGGGCTGCCCCACAGACACAAGATGCAGCTAAAATATTAAAACATAATAATAAAATGTAAAAATTGCAAATTATACAATGTTTATAATATGACATGCATACAATGATTTGTGTTGGTGGGGAATGATGTTTAGGGTAATTTGAAAAGGCAAGCTACAGATTATACACAGCATCATTGATATATAAGAATAAAACGAGACCATATGTCTTTATGTGTAGGCATTTTACATAATGCCTAGAAAAAAATTCTTGAATCATAAATCAAGTGACAAGAGCAATTATTTCTGGGAAAGAGAGAAGGACTGAGTTAGCCTCAAGGGGTATTTTGCTGTATGTATGTAACTGGAAGTTATACTGGGAATGTTTTGCATTTGTGTAAACTATAATTTATATATCCTAAAATGTATAATTTGTATATTTAAAAATAAGTTTAAAGAAGAGGAAGAAGAAGGCGCTTTTTTTGAATGGAAGGACTGAAGTATTTTTCATGGTGCCTTCTGCCCCATTCAAGGAAGCTGTATGTGCTTGGACAAATGACTTTCCCTGGCAGCCTTTTTCTTCTATAAAATGAAATCAACAATCCCTCCCCACAAGAGGCTCAGAGATCTTGTGAAAGGGTAGAGAAACTAAAGTTTCTACAGGGTTGAGTCAGTACTTACTGGGACTGGTGAAATCACATCCAAATAGTGTTCCCACCGAGAAACACTGAGAATTCACAGAGTCTTCTTGCGAGGGTGCTCCTGGCATGAGCAGCCTTCCATGATGGAACACACTGGGCCTGTGCTTTCTTTGGCTCACACATCTGGTTCTCACAGTCTGTTGTTGGTTATTCACTAACCAAGGTTGCTGAATACTAGAAAGACTGAGCAAGATCAGTACCAAGGGTCTTTCCTCTTTCCTGCTGATCTATCTCAACCTGAATGCCTTCATTATTTAAATATGGAGATTGGGGCTCAGAAAAGAAGACAAGAGAGCAAGACAGGGGTGGAGTTCAGACTGGAAGGGGCATGCATGGAGTCTCTCTCCAGGTCCCACACAGACGCAGAAGGGAAAACACCTGGGCAATACCTGGGCAACATGAGGAAAGATAACATGTGTTCTCTCCTTGCAGAGGGTCCACGTGTGAATGTTAAGTAAAAGAATCTCAATACTAAACACCACTGGGCATATTGAAGACTGGGTCTTCCGAATCATTTGCATTCCAAACCCACACTTCACAGGTCTTTCACCTTGGCCCAGTCACCAGATATCTCAGCTGAGCAGTTTGCTCATCTGTAAAGTGGGGGTCATTTTGGTACCTGTTTTATAATCAGAGAATTTTATGAGACTGCTTGTGGAATTACATGAGATAATCCACCCACATACATCACTTAACGACAGTACCTAGCAGAAAGAAGCTCATTAAATGTTAGCTTCCTTTATTGTTGCTGTATCTTTATTAAGTAAGATACATTCTGAGAAGAGCTGAAAGAACAAGTGAAAGGAAGGAGATGTATAATCAGGTCGACTATAGCAGTTGTTCAAAATTTAAGCAGTCTCTCCTTCTCTCTCTGTTTCTAGAAGTGTAAAATGATTCTTGTAGTTAAATCCTATGAACTTCTGAAGTTTATTTCTCCCATAAATTTCCTTTAAACTCTTCCAATTAGCTACAGAGTCCTACAGGGGTGACCGGTGCCACTAATAGTTCCTGACATTCCACAGAAACCAAGTGCTGAGTTAGAACTTAATAACCTTGTTTTGTTCTTGTTTATCTCTGTGGCTGCTTTCCATTTATGGTAAATAAAATTAATTTTCTATTTTGGACAACAATATGATGTTTCCTTCTAAAATTTATCTTAAATGAAAACTTATATTGACTTAAGTAAAGATTTTAAGTAACTAACACTATAGGCAGAACACAAATTTGGAAAAAGTAATGGTGACCCATGCTGGAACACTCACAATGAATGACTCCAGTATCTCAGTGGTGGTCCCTTTTTTGTAAACGAGACAAATGAAGCAAATTTGCTGGTTAAGGCCCAACACAACATGCTGTCTCATATCCAGGCCTTCAAATCCATCCCTATATTGCTTCAATTCAAACCAAAAAGCCTCAGTGGTAGAAGTCAGAGTGTGAATTTTGGTGGAGAGAGGTAAATCCATTAGTCTTTGTTTTCCTCCTAGGTGGAGTGTTACAAGAAAGATTTATACCACATCAAAGCAGAGTAATAGAGAAAAAGAGAAAAATAACTCTGATCTCTCACCAAAGAGAAGTATAGTACCAAAGAGATAAATGGGTAGACAACACAGCACCAAGAAGACATTATTATTTTGTTTTCACTTGACAATATTAAAAGCAAATTAGTTAACTCACTCCTGCCCCCCCCCATGCCCACCCACATTCCCCAGCTAGACAGCAATTTGCTTCAGGACAGAGCAAGTTAAGAGCATGAAGTGAAGATGTTGGTGAGTTGGTAAAATCCTAGAAAGAAAGGTTTTTTACAAACACATCCTTGGGTGTCCAAAGAAGGAGTGGGTTTATTTCTCTTGCTTCCTAGCTGCTAATGGTGAGGGTTGGAATGGGAGTCTTGGGGCTGGACAGTCCCTTGGGCCGGAGCAGATGGAGAAGAAGCACAGTGATTCACCTCTTGACCAGGTATGGACACAGTCTGGCTGCAGCATCCATCACTCCAACAATTGCCGAGCTGATCTGCAGATGCTGCTGGGCCCACACCCCGCTTGGCCCTGGGCCAACTCTTCTTGAAACTTCCAGCTTGGTGTTGAAGAGGAGGATCTTCTTAGTAAGAGGACAAGGTATCGGTTTCCTCCCACCTTAGAAAGCTAGAAGTCTCTTCCTTCTGAGTCTTCCACACACAGGTTGGATTTTGGAAAGACACAGTTTTAACTACTACCAGGCTAGCAGCTGCACAGACAGGACAAATCTGGTCCTGTCCCGTGAATCTCCAATGAGGGTGTTTGGTTTATCACAGTGTCATTCCAGTCCTAGTACAAAGAGACAGCAAAGCATGCTTATGAACCTCTCTTCCACAAAGGTGACCGCTCTCTTGACAATGAAGAATGTTACTATATCTGGAATTGCTGTCCTTTTCTAGTCCAATGCGTCTGTAACCTCTAAAAGCACTGATCATGACCCAGTTCCCAGAAGCACGTCCACTGAGTCAGGAAGAGTCCTGGGAGAGGGTGAGGTTTCATTTTGCCACCCATGCTTTAGTCTTTGGATCTCTACTGAGTTGCCATTCGGTATGGGAGATTTGCCACTGAGAAGTAAAATATTATATAAACAGGTATGCTTGCTAAGCTCCTGAGAAGAGAAGCATTTCATAGGATGAAACCCTACTGTATATATAATATGCATGAGTGGCACATACCTGAATTAAAAAGTAGAGCCTCTCAACATGGGGCACTAGACAGAGTCTTCCAGCTGCGTCAGAACCCTAAACACATTCCTCCTGACTGTACCCTGGTTTTTATCTCTGCCTTAGCCCTGCCCTAAGGAGTGCTGTATGCTTGGAGGAGAGCAGAGACTACATTCAGAGAGCACATGGAGAACACTGGGCCTCCAAAGTCCTTATTCTCTGCCTTCTGCATGAAAAAGAGAAGAAAGGGAGTGAAATCTGAGCAGGGGTCCTCAGAACAGGGAGGGTTCTGTCTGTGTGGTGACAAGCCACCCTTAGTGTGCCCAGGACAGTGGATGTCCTAGGACATGGGACTTCAGGCACTCGCCAGACACTGGCTCACTCTCATTCTCCTTGGGACCCGATTGTCCCTTCACACCACACCTGAGGATGAAAAGAAGAAGGATGGCCCTGACCTCATGGATGGAATGGGGATTAAGGAGGCAACTGTGGCCTCTGAGATCGCTGAGGAAAAAGCAGGATCAACAGACTAAGTAAAAGGGGAAGGAGAGCTGAGGCCTGAACTTCCGGCAGGTCTTTATCTCGTGGTGAGTGCTGCCCAAGCATCAGAGCCCCACTTATCTTCCAGCTCCCTTTATTTCACTCCAAGGACCAGAAAGTCATCTTTTCAGTTGAGTTTTTGTCAGAAAAAAGTGCTCCCAGAGGCTCAACTTGGAGCTGGGGGGGGGGATAATTTGCACAAAATAAATAAACTTGGGTGATAATAGCTTTGATATTGGGACTTATCTTCTTAGGAGATCAGAGGGAATGAGATGTATGAAGAGGAGCTGCACAGCAAGGGGCCAATGACATTTCCCCCAAAACAAAGTCTGTGGTTATGTCTTTGCCCAAAGCAGAGAACAGTCCTGCCTGGCACAGTGCTGCTCAGTATAAGCGCTGAATGGCCCCCCGACAGGCATCCCATAACAGCAATTCAGTTTCCATCCCCAACTTCCCATTATAAGAGCATTCTCAATGAACATTCTCAGGAAAGGGTCCTTTCCCCATGGTCATGGGAGGGAAATGCATCAGTATTCCTCCAAATGATCCTTGGGCCGGGAATTGAGCTCAGTGGCACTGCACCTGCCTCACAAGCACAAGGTCCTGAGTTCGATCCCCAGTGCTGGAAAAAAAAAGACCAAATGATTCTCTTGCCAGTAGGCTACTGAACAAATTGCAGCTTCACACACACACACACACACACACACACACACACACACAAGGCTGTAAAGATGCCTTTTGGCAAAACTAAAATCTAGGCAGAGTCTCCAAAGTCTATCCTCAAGAGGGAAAAAAGAAAAGAAAAAAGAAAAGTGCTCATAGCTATAAACCAAGAATCTTGATGTTTCCTTTTTTAGTACTTCATTGCTTCTTGGCATTGACATCATCCTAATTCATTAAGAGAGCACACCCAGAAGAAGATGACCAGAACAGAGAGGAAATTGGAGATTTTTAGTTTAGGGAAAAGAATAAGAGAGTTGGGTGGGTGGCAGATCATTGTCTTCGAATACCAGGGGGTTCTCAGGAGGAAGGGAGCCAAATGTTTGGCCCCAGCCAGAAGCTGCAGAAGGAACAGACTTGTGTTCCAGCAAAGAACAAAGCTACCTTACAATTCAAACTTCCTGACAATAGAAGGGTGTGCATTTGAAGGTGGTGAGCTCTTGTCTTTTGGGGTATGCAAGCAGAGACTGACTAACTTTCAGGGATGCAATGAAAAGTGCTATAACCACTTTGGGTGAGAGGCTGGATCTGAAGATGCCTGAAGTCCCTTCATGACTGTGAGATCCTCGATGCTCTGACCTCGGGTTGAGCCCAACTCTGTCCTCCATGTACCTTTGATAAGCCCTCTGGCCCAAGTGCCTCATGCCTCACTGATGGTGGTGCCAGGATGTCCTGTTCATGCAAACATGAATGGGAATGGATAGCTAAGGTGGTGAGCCACATCCTCAATCAGAAGCACGATTCAAGGGACTCTGGGTCATTGTGAATGGGCAGTTTCTCAAGTTCCTGGTGATGTCCACTGTGCAGAACTGTGTACCTGGGGAGGAAGGAAAGAAGGCATGAAAATTCTGCAGGCACCAAGGAGACCACTCCCTTTACTTTGAACTTCCTTCTGAGGGTGTGGTGAGGTGGAAGTGGGATCCTCAGATTTCACAGAGTGGGAAGACCAAAGAACTCACCTGGATTGCATATGTTAAAGGTGAGGAAACTGAGTCCTAAAGATAACAGGCTTAGGGTTACACAGAGATTGAGTGACAGAACTGGGACAAGGCCTTAGATTTGTTTCTTCCCAGCCAAGCCTGGGCTCTGTGCTACTCATAGAGCGAATCTATGCTCCATCCACCGCACGTTATACCTGGATAAGCCAAGGCCCCTCTAGCAGCACTGGCATTCAGCAACATGAAAGTGCTGTATGAGATGAAAACAACATTTAGAATCCAAAATACAATGTAACTGTATTTATTACTTTGATTCTGTGTGGTGCTATTTGTAACAGTAAATCACTTAGGTGAATCAAGCAATGATTCTATGCATCACAGTGAAATTGACTACTTGACAAGTGTTTCTTTTTTCTTTTCTTTTTTCTTTTTTGCAGTGCCACACAGCTGCACTCAGTATGTTAATTCTCTCTAAATCCCTATCCCTTGCAGGCGTGTCCCATCATCAGTCACCCATATGTCAGGATTGGGAGGTCATTTGTATGAAATTTCTGTAATATTTCAGGGCGTGATCACCACTCACTCTTCTGAGGCTAGTGTCAAGCCCAATCAGAGACAAGCAAAATTCACCACTCAGTTATTTGGCATCACATGTTGACAAAACAATGTATCAGTGGCCTCTCATGACTCACCCTGAAGCTTTGCTTTCAATTACAACTTATTACTGATTTGTATTGATCAGTTGGTTTGTACTAATCTATGGATTTAATGCTGACCATAGCCCTATGAGATAGCATTATTTTCATTTTACAGTTGGAAAAACTGATGCATGGTCAGGGTTAGTAACTTGCCCAAGGGGACATTGGTGACCGCGAATATGCATCCATCAGACCCTGTCCATCTGATGCCAAAGCCAGGTACTTAACTGGTTCTCACGAAGCTATGGCTCATGTATAAGACCAGAACAGTGGTTCTCAACAAGGAGCATCTTGTCCTCCAAGGGACAATTCTGGTTGTCACTGACAGAGCAGCGTTGCTGGCTTCAGGGGGTAGAGACCAGAGATGCGGCTAAACATTGCACAATACACAGCATAGTCTCCCACAAAAAATAGGGCCCCAAATATCAACAATGCTGAGATCAAGAAACCCTAATCATGAATAAGTAGTTTTCTTAACTGGCAAGAAGCAGGTGTTACCCGAGGAATAAAGACACGGTGACCAAAATGAGTCTGAGCTCTCACAAAACTGTCCATTGTGTCTGCTGCTAAGATAGAGGAGAGCCAAGGGGGACCTAGAGAAGCAAAGCCTCTGCTACTGCTAGCCAGCGAAATGAATGTTGGAAGAAGGAAAACAAGGAAAGGGGAGAGCAAGGGTCAGACCATGTGCTCGTATCTGGGGTAGTCAGGAATCTTACCAGAGACATAAGCAAGACCTTCAGGAAGTTAGTACAGCAGCCCCTGAGTCAGACTCACTCCAGAACCACCCTCTGTGCTGGGTTTTGTCATTCTGCAAACCCAGTGTCCTCTTTGTTGACTGATGTTCCTTGTCAAGCCCTTTGAATAGAGGATGTTGGCCAGAGACTGGAAGCTGGAAAGAAAAGGCTCCCCACCCCACTCCCAGAGCTTCCTTGCTGCCAAGGCTGCTGTGAGCACCTCTGTGACAGCAGAGGAGAGGCTTCCTGCATCAGCAGCTGCCCCTGAGCAGTCTGTCCAGTTCTCACATGACCAGCCCAATGGCAGCCCTCGAGGTCTAAGATCCTGCCCAGTGGAGTGTTGACTCTAGTTTCTAAGTTGTTGATTACTCCCTTTACTGGAGCCCCAGAAAAAGTAGTTGCTTTTTGCTACTGCTACCTCCATAATACCTTAGAGCATTTTAAATTGCTCTTTCAGTAGTTAACAACTACATGCTTAGTTGCCACCTTTTATATTAAACTATTGTTTAACTAACTTGTGTAAATTCTATCTCTGAGCAGAACCCCATGATATATAGTGAGGAAGGGACATGCATATATCTAAGAAAAAGAATTTCCAGGTAAGGGGGTGGCAAGTGCAAAGGTCCTGAGGCTAGGTCCCACCTGGTATTTTTGAAGGAACACAAGGATGAGAGAGGCTGAAGGAGGAGTGCAAGGAGTTAAGGTCTACAAGGTAGCCAGGGCCAGAGTAGGGGTGAAGTAGCCTTGATGATCCCCATAAGGCTATGGCTTTTACTATATATAAGGAATCTGATTAGAGCAATGGTCCAAATGACCTTCCAGCAGACTGCCTCTGGCTCTATTGAAAGCAAAGTTATCCATTCCTTAATGTAGAGACACATTCTGAGACATGCGTCATCGGTGATGTCATCATTTTGTGAACATCAGAATGTACCTACGCAAACTGATGGTATCGCCTACTACACACCAGGCTCTATGATATAAAGATCGTTCCTAGCATGTACTACATAACGCATGTACTGAATTATGCAGGCAGCTGTAACACAATGCTCAGCACATTGCTTGGTAATGGAAAATTTTCCACTCTATTATAATCTCTTGAGGTCACCACCAGCATATATGTGGCTCATTGTTAACTGAAAAACATTACATGGCACATGACTAGGTAAAACAGAAGTGAGACAGTGAGATCAATTAGGAATTTACAGCAATAACTCAGAAGAGAGAAGACAGTGCCTTGCCCCAGAAGGTAGCTGTAAAGATGATGAGAAATACAATCCTCAGTAGTGGTGGGGTACTTAATTCCACCAGAAGACATAGCTTTTGAGCTTCTGTGGGTTTCCTTACCTAGTCTCACCAGCTAGAGGGTTGTATCATTTTGCATGGTGACCTAGACTATGACTGGAATCCAACAGACCTAGCTCCCACCCCAAGATCCACCAGCTACCAGCTTTGTGATATTTGGCAAACTACTTCACTTCTCTATTCTTCTCCTTCCTCTGTATCAGAAGGTAGCAATAGCTACCTTATTGTATTCTTGTATGGATTAAATAGCAATGTAGGGAAACATTAGCACAGGGTCTGACATACAGTCAAAGCTCAAAGTGTGGTGAAGCTAAAATTATCCTATTTACCTCTTGCCCTCAATACGTCATTTGGTTAAAAGTATGTAACAGTGACAGCAATAATGATAAATGCACAACTTTTGACTATTGAGAAACATTTTCTTCCTTTATTTTTCTTACATGTAAAACCTAAAAGACCTCAAGATATGGAAGGCCCTCACTGAATCACAAGTCCTCTTTGCAAGTATGCAGACTAAAGCAGCATCAATTGATTTTCCATCTCCAGACTCCTTTTATAATCACAGTTGTTCTGCAGCACAGGTCAGGAAGCTGCAAAGACCAAACCACACAGAGGATAAAAGTAAGAGGCTCAGGGAAGTCAAGGATCATGAGTATCATGGTGAATTAAGTGGTGAGGCCTGGCCAGGACCCGGGTCAGACACCCTCCACTGGTTTTGCCCCCAAGCAGCAGAGCGTAGTGACTTCTGTATGGATCTTGGTGGGGAGGTGCTTAAAACCAAACACCCCTGGAAAGTTAGGCTGTACTCTGTATAGGAGGAGTAGGAATATGCCTGAGGTAGATGCTTGTCCAGGAAAAACTTGAATAAGAATAAAAGAATAATAATAATGAGAAATGATACACAACTAAGTTTATTGAAGAATTAAGATATGTTACTGGTACCATTTTTAATAATTACAAATGTTACTTCACTTACTTTTCACAATGTTAAGTGGCAGTCACTCTACATGGATCTGCTTCATGGATGAGGAAACTGGAGGCTCGGGCAGCTGAGCACTTTATCCAAGGTTATGGTGTGCACAAGGCCCATACTCTGAACCTGAACTCTCATGCTCCACAGCTTTTCCCCTTTTGATAGCTAGTAGGCTGCTTTCACTGGCAACTAAGGACACCTTCGTCTTTTCCTACAGTGAGCTCATAAGAAGAGAGCGTTCCGGTTGAGAAGGCAAAGCCATCCTTGTGACCACACTAAGAAGACATGCTGCCACAGAATGCAAGCAGCTGCAGCAGTGCTTCTCACCCTCTCCAGCAGCTCTGCACACATCCTCCTGAGCTGCTTCTCCTGTACCAACAAGTCAGCTGTAAAGACATCTACAGCACAGATGTGGAGCTGACACGGACACTGTGAGCAGAGGTTCTCTTATCCAGGGGGCAGCTGGAAGGCAGTTGGGTTCTGTAGAGGTGGGAGTGAGCAGAAAGGCAGGTTTTCTGGTTATGCCCTCTGGGTGGGCTCTCTCGCCAGCTGAGGTGGGTGACACACACAAAGAAGGAACTAGTCTGAGCTTCCCTTGGCAGGGGGCAGCTAGAGGGCAGCATCTGATATGCAGAATGGCCTACAGACGTCCTGCCTGGGCTTGGATATTCCCAAGTCTCAATGAGTGACATATTTTTAATTTTCAGATGTTTACTTTGATAGTAAATAAATCTCCTGAGAAGACTTGGGATCATCTGGATGCTCCCTCTCTAAACTCACACTGCCTGAATTCAGGGCCAGTGTTTGCGTGCAGACCTGTCCTGATGCTGCAGTGACAATGGGGAATTTGCTGCAGAGTTTCTCCCTGGCAGCCCATTGGCACATCCCCGGGCATCTACACATCCTCAACTTGAGGAAAGTTGAAAGAGAAGGAAGCAAGTAGTACTGTGGTCAGACAAAACAGGGTTCAAATCCTAAAGTCTACTTTACCTGCCTTGGTCAAGTAAGTTAGTTCTACCTACTTGAAGCTTTTGTTGTGAGGATAAAATTAGCATCAACAAAGGCCTTAGCAGAACTACTGGCCACATTCTGAGTGAAGGACTCTTCACTGGTAAAGAAACAGGGTTCAGAAAATGTGACTTTCCTAGATTCAAGAAAGCAGATAAGTATGGAATGCTTAAAAACATAAACTCTTGCCTTGGTGGTGGCACATGTTTGCAATCCCAGGACTCAGGAGGCTGAGGCAGGAAGATCATTTGACCTCAGGAGTCTGAAATATAACAAGGGCTGACAATATAGCAAGGGCACATTTTAGAAAATAAAAATAAAAATATGAGCTTTTGATGCAAAATGCTGGGATTCAAATCCTGGTTCTGCCGCATAGCTCTGTGAATTATTCCAAACATCATAGGTTGTTGTGGGGATTAAATGAGATAATATGCATGACGTGCTTATTAGAATAATGCTATACAAATAATGAACAATAAATGTCAGCTTCCTTGTTATCTGATAATCGAGGAGGACTTCTTGTCCCCAGTACTTAATTCTGGATTCAGTGTAGAAATCCATTCCTTAGTAACTGATCAAATGTTTCTTCACTGTCAAGTGACCACACAGCTGAAAGAAGCCTTCAAGATGGTTTTACTGGTAAAGAAACACCATAAAAGAGACTCTCCATCATCTGTCAGAGTGATGGAATTCTCCCAGCTCTGTTTGGTGTGAAATCTGACTTACAGGCTGGCAGCTGCCCTGGTGGAAAGTCGGTCCCTGGTGAGTGGGTATTCCTGGGTGGTTTCATATCCTGATGAAAAATCACTAGTGTTTCTTAAGCAACAGCAACCAGGAAGCAGCTCCTTTCGAGGCGATTTACTTTCCTGCTTTGCATTAATATACTCAAACATGACAGGAGCCATATTAGGTTTGGTAATTACCTGAGTCTACAGTTCATTCACCAAGCAATTAGTATTGCACTTAGAGCTTCCGGGACACAGTACTTAGAGGCATAATAACACCTCCTTCTGTCTGCCCAGCCTGGTGTTGTCAGGAAATGATCAGACCATGTTACACGTCACCCCAGCCCGCCCCTGCACGGCAGTGATCACTCACACTGGGAGCACTCGCAGGAAGGTTATTTTACTATTAAAATACAAGGTGCCTCCATTTAAAGAGAATCAGTCCTCAGGTACAATCTTACAGAAGCAGGAGCTCTCTAACCTGCAAACAAAGGTTTCAGAGTGGTATTTTTTTCAGTGCTCACGAATGAATGAGACTTTCAAATCCTAGCTCTTTATTCATTCAACAATTTACTTACTTGAAAATGTTATTTTGAAAGCCAACTATGACTCAAGCACTGTGCCATGCCTTGGAGCAATAAGGGAGGAAACTGACAGTCACTGTCCTCACAGAGCTCACGGCATAGTGAGAGACCCACAGGCAGGTGTAAAATTATAGGCACAAGAAGGACTAGGAGTGAGGTATTTTGGGGTGCTATGAGAACATCTTAGGAGGATGTGACCTGGGCTAGTGTGTCCCGGTAGTGTGACTAAGAAAGTGACAAGAGATGAGACCTGACAGATAGATGGGCAGGGAGTAACCAAGCCAAAGAGAGGAGATGGGATACAAAAGGCCCAGCAAGTTCAAGGTAGATGGGGCAGGGGCAGAACAAGGTGAGCATCAGTCTAGGATGAGATGCAGGGTCAGAATAGGCCCACCATGCTAGCAACTGTTACCCACATCCTAAGGGCAACAGGAAGGCAGCTAAGGTTGTAAAGAGAGTAAGTTGAGGAAGGCTTTATATGTTGCAGGACCATTTGGCTGTGCTGTGTAGATTGGGCTGGAGTGAGTTGGACTGGGAGTGCAGAGGCAAATTAGGTGTATTAGTTTCCTGTTGCTGCCGTAACAAATTACTACAAACGTAGCAGTTTAAAGCAGCTCAATGTATTATTATCTTATAGCTCTGGTGCTTAGAAGGCCCAAATGGGTCTTAAGTGCCTAAAATCAAGGAATTGGCATTCTTTCTGGGGCCTGGAAGGGAGGATTCATTTCTTGCCTTTTCCAGCTTTTGAAGCTGCCCGCATTCCTTAGCCTCATTGTTCCAACCTGTGCCACCATCACAGCTTGCTGACTCTGACTGTTCCACCTCCAGTTTTTAAGAATACTTGTGACTACAGTGAGCCCACCCAGATAATGCAGAACAATCTCCCCATCTCAACATGCATAACTTAATCATATCTACAGAGTTCCTTTTGCCATATAATTCACTGATATTGGGGATTAAGAGGTGGGTGGCTATGATTTTGCACATCATAGGTGATTCTGGGGGTGTCCAGAGATACCTGTAGCTCAGGGATCTACAGTGGTAATGGTGGAGTTTGTGGGAAGTAGTTGGGTTCAGGATGTATATTGAAGGTAGAGCTGACAAGACTTAATGGTGGTCTGGACACAGGGGCAATGAGAGCACTCCTGGCATAGGCATGGGCTGTACAAAGGCACAGGCAGGAAAGAGCATGGAGTGGCTGCTTTAATTGAGGAACGGTGGTGACTGTTGAAGAGTATATCGTACATGGTGCCTCTGGAGTACTGAGAGATAAGGCTTAAAGGAGGCGCAAAAGAGGTGCAGCGTCATTGTTGAGGGTCTTAGAAGCTCGACTATGGAGGCTGGGCTGAAGGCTTAGGTAATGGAGAATGAAAAGGACAGTGGCTGCACTGGGGGGAGGGGAATGATGGGCAATCAAGACCCTGAGACCACACTCTAGGAAAGACAAGGTCATGAGCAGAAAAAGCAGGAAGGGTGGCAGGAGAGAGTAGGACCTTGTACAATGGGCAGTGGGCAAGATGTTATTGCTGATTCCAGATGGGGGCTGACTGAGGAATGTCCAGGGTGAGTGTGAGAGCTCACTAGGGGGGCTCTGGTGCCGTTAATGATGGGCCCCCCAGCCACGCTGACCCTCCCCTTCCCCGGGAGAAACACCCCCAGTGCCTCAGCACTCTTCACAGATCAGGGCTTCTAATCTCTCCCAGGTTCCTCAACGTTCAGTTCCCAAACTATCTTTTCTTTGTCACTAGAAAATAGATAATCTGAATGGTTAAGGGATCCTGGCCACATATCTCCTCAATGGTTACCACAGAATTTATGGAAATACCTGATGAATACAGGACAGAATGAAACGCCCCTCCTCTAATCTCACCCATCATTCGACCTGGTTACAGAGGGTGTCAGCAACCGTTCTCCTGTTCATATTTACTGTAGCCTTGTGTCTCATCACCTAGGAAGTCTCTGCATTTGTAAGGTCTCTTGCTGTTCCTCTGTGTGCAATGCTATATCTTCTCAGGTAGGTGTAAGGACAGGCAAGGTGACCTCCACATATCCCTCTTTCAGAAACAGGCCTGATATAGACATGTCAGGTTTTGGTTTCCCTTTTTGAAAGAGATGGAAAAAAATCTGTCTAGCATCAAAAATCATGAGTGGGAACATTCCCATGGAAATCTTCTGGCAGAGAAGCTGGGAATGGGTTGTGCATATTTTTTTGACCTTTTTCCTGGCAACGCTTGTTTCATGTATTCAAAGATCAGTTATCCAGTACCTTTTCCTATCCAGAAATCTGCAATGAGAAATCTGCACCTTTTCCTTTTTAGGCCTCTCTGTCTCCAGAGTACCTGTCACAAACATATGGATTTGTCTTGTTCTCATTGACAGTTCTTTTTTCCCTTTTTGAAGCTATTCAAGCTTAGTTTACATACATGCTACAAGCTTCTTCCACACTCAGCAGAGTAGAGATTGGAAAATAGAAAGGGAAGGGAGATACGTAATGCTTGTTGTCAATGAACCAGTGGCAGGAAAAGAAAGCTGATATGTGCTCAAAAGAAAAAAATAACTAAGATAGTCAACAAAAAATTGTCACAGCAAAACCAACTGGGGCCTTTTATTGCATTTTAAAAAATACGTAAAACAGCTCTCAAGGCCATTACTTTAGTATAGGATAACTTAATGGCAATTCAAAATGATAATTTTGAATGAAGTTTTTTCAAAATTGATTTGATACTTGACAAATCCAAGTAAAGTCTATAGTTGATTTAATAATATTAGACCTTTGCAAGTTTTCTAGTTTGATAAAGTTACCATGGTTATATGAATTATTAGCTTTAGGGAAACTGGGTGAAAAGCATGCAGGTTTTTCAGCACTATTTCTATTATCTATAGTTATAAATTTGTTTAAAAATACAATTTTTTTATAAAACTAAAAAAAAGCATTTTCTAGTTTGGCTTGAAAATGACCACTCCATTGTAACAACAGGCATAAAGCTGAACAAGCTGGAAAATCACCTCTTCTTATATATGTAAGAGAAGAGAGGTCACAGGGCAAACTGCTGGCTCCCAAACTGGAGAGACAGCAGGGCAAACACAGAGAACCAGACTGACTAGGGGCAGAGACCACCCTGGGAACCAGTGGCAGGGTAGAAATCTGAACTGTAATTGCCGAACTGCTAGCGGCTCACAGTGGACAAGTCTGCAAGGTTATGAACTCCCAGGACTCACTAATAAGGGACTGCACTTTTCTGAGTTTTAACTTCAGCAGTCCAACTAAATTCTTACAGTAAATAGAGAAAAATCTCCTGGTGTTTCTGACAGGGATGGGGGGAAGTTAACTATTTTGAAATACTTTAGACAGAGCAAGAGCGTTCTGTTGTTTTAACAAGGTCTTCCTTCAGGAGAAACTACCTAACATTCTCTAATATACTGAGGTTTAGTCAGACTTGGCTAGTCTGGGGGATCTGGAAATGCACAATTCCAGGCCCCTCCAGCCCTTCTCTTCCACCTAAGGTAGGGAGAGAGGGCTGAGAAGCCCTTACAAAATGCTCTTTTCAGAGCCACAATCTCACTAAAAGGCCAAGACCTAATCATAGCACTGTAGAAGACTTTCCCTCTCCCTGAATCTCATGGTGACATCATAGGCTCCTTTGCTACAGTCCTTTGTACCCAGTAGGTCCTGTCCAGCTACCAAAATAAAATGCCAATACTGTTAGAATTGCCATATGACCCAATCTGTAGTTGCAATATCATCTCTAGTAAAATACCAATGACATTTTTTACAGAACTAGAAAAATATCCTAAGTTCATATAGATGCACAAAAGACTGATAACTTATAGTGATTATGAGCAAACAGCAAAGGCGGAGGCATCACAAAATCTAATTTCAAAACATATTACAGAACTACAGTTTTGTTTAAAGTAGCATGATATTGGCATAAAAATAAACAGATCAATTGAACAAAATCGATGGCTGAGAAATAAAATCTCACATCTTAAGCCAACTGATTCTCAAAAGAGGTGTCAAAAACATGCCTTGGGGGAAGGACAGCCTTTTCAATGAATGGCACTGGGAAAATTGGATCTCTATATGTGGAAGAGTGAAACTTGACCCCTGTCTTTCTCTCAGTACAAAAATCAACTCAGAATGGATCAATGATCTTAATTTAAGACTTAAAGCTCTGAACTAATACAGGGAACAGTGGTACAGGCAATGATTTTCTAGATAGGACTCCAAAAGTTAATAGATGGGGTTACATCAAGCTAAGACTCTTCTACATGGCAAAAGAACCAGTAGAATGAAAAGACAACCTATAGAATGGGAGAAAATGTCTGCTAACTATTAATCTGAAAGAAGATTAATATTCAGAATTTATCAAGAACTGAAAAAAAGCTTGACAGTCCTCATAAAGTAATACAATTTAAAAATGGGCAAATTATTTAAATAGACACTTCCCAAAAGAAGAAATACAAATGGACAATAAATATATGAAAAAAATGCTTAATATCATTAGTCATCAGGGAAATGCAAATCAAAGCTACACAATGAATATCTCACCACAGTTAGGTAGAATTGGCTATTATTTGAAAAGTAATAACATAAAATAACAAATGTTGGTTGAAAATTTTGGGAAAAAAACCTTTATATATCATTGGTGGAAATGTAAATTAGCCACTATAGAGAACAGAATGGAGGTTCCTCAAAAAACTAAAAGTAGAATTATCATATGATTCAGCTAGCCCACTCCTGGGTATGCAGCCAAAAACTAAAAATGGGGGGGGAGGGGGGAGAAAATATTTTATGAATCAAGGAAATAAAAAGGTTGAGGTTAAATAAAAAGATATCTGAACACTCATGTTTATTATGACACTATTCAGAATAGCTAAGACATAGAATTATTCAACCTAGGTGCCCATCAACAGATGAATTAAAAAAGAAAATGTTATGTACGCATGTACACACCCCCCCCACAAGTGTTATTTAGCCACAATGAAGATTGAAAGCCTGTCATCTGCAGCAAAATGGATGGAACTGGAGGACATCATGTTAAGCAAAATAAGTCAAACACAGAAAGACAAATATCACATGGTCTCTCCCACATGTGGAAACTAGAGACTGAAAGAATAAATAAAATTTAAATTCCAATCTGAAAGTACAAATGGGATTACTAGGAAAGGATCAGAGGTCAAAGATACATGGGGTTAGAAAGGTGGATGGACAAGATAGATTCACAATGTGTATATATAAATATAAATATATATATAAATATAAATATATATATATAAATATGGAAATATCACACAGTAAAGCCCATTAGAATGTATAATTTTAAAAGTTTGAAGGCATACTAAAGGGTGAAAACACAGGCCGCTCCGCGGGTGCCTTGCCCGGGTTGCCCACTGCAGGCGCTCTGCCAACGAACGGCCTCTGAGAGCGCCCCGGGAGCCGGCGGGCGGCGGCCCTCTGCGGGACTCTGCGGAGGGCCCAGGGGGACACCAGTGGCTCCAAGTCCAGCCCATGCACAGTGAAGCAAGTTAAGGATTTACTATGAAGCACAGAAACAGATAGTTCCAACAGCAAGCGGTACTTGGTACACATTTGGTTAGTGTGGCAGCATTTCCTTCTCCCACTGCTGCTGAGATGGCAGAAGTTAGTCAAATTCAGTATGAAATGAAATACACGGAAGGTATTAGTCAGTGAATGAGGGTCCCGGAAAAATTAAAAGTGGCACCACCAAATGCTGACCTGGAAAAAGGATTCCAAGAAGGAGTTCCAAATGGTAGTGTGATAATGCAAGTTCCAGGGAGAATTGTTGCAGCAGAAAATAATGAAGACATTTCATTTTCGAGACCAGCAGATCTTGACTTTATTCAGTCAACTCCTTTAAAGCCTCTGGCACTAAAAACACCACCTCATGTACTTACACCCAGTGAAACACCACTAGATTTTCTGGACTTAGACCTCCTCCAACCCCTCAAAATGATGAAGTATGGCATTTCAAATATAGATCCAACAGTTGAAGGAGCGACAGATGACATGAATGTTGTAGATGCAGCTTCATTAAGACGACAGATAATCAAACTAAATAGAAGTCTACAACTTCTAGAAGAGGAGAACAAAGAACGTGCTAAAAGAGAAATGGTCACGTATTCAATTACTGTTGCATTCTGGTTGCTTAATAGCTGGCTCTGGTTTCGCTGCTAGAGGTAACCTTAGCACTCAAGTATATTGTCTCACCGGCTGGAAATATAAAGGATTTACAGACTCTTAAAAAAAAAAAAAACAAGAGTCAGATAAAGCATCAGAACCAGACTCAGATGTGGAAGAGACATTGGAATTATCAGTCTGGGAACTTAAAACAACAATGATTACTATACTAAGGGTTCTTGTGAATAAAGTAAACAGGATGTAAGACAGAGAGCCAATAGAAGCAGAGAGATGGAAATTCTAAGAACCAAATAGAAATTTGAGAGATAAAAACTGCAACAAACATGAAGAATGAATCTGGTGAACTTATTACTAAACTGGACACAACTGAGAAAAGAATCTCTGGACTTGAGAATATCTCAGTTAAAACTTCAGAAACAGAAAAATAAAGAAGAGAAAAAGACTGAAAAAAGTAACAGAGTATCCAAGAACTATGCAACAATCACAAAAGGTATAAAAATGCACAATAGGAATACCAAAAAGTGAAGACAGAAAGAAATAGAAAAATTATTTGAAGTAATAATGACTGAGAATTTCTCTCAAATTAATATTAGACACCAAACAACAGATCTAGGAAAGTCACAGAACATCAATTAAGCAGGATAAAATCTAATACAATTACACTCAGTTATATAATATTACAACTAAAAGAATATCAAATATAAAGGAAATTTCTGAAAGAAGTCAAAGGGGAAAAGTCTTTTGTCTACAGAGGAATAGAGATAATAATTATATTCAACTTCTCAAAAACCGTACAAGCAAGAGAGTGGAATGAAAGAAATATTTAGTGTTAAGATGAAAAAAGAAACTCCACCAACTTAGAACACTGACCCTGTGAACTTATCTTTCAAAAGTGAAGACCCGGGCATAGTGATGCATGCCTATCATCCTAGCACTAGTTGGGTTGGCTGAGGCAGAAGCATTGAGCAAATGGGAGATCAACACGTAATACACAGTGAATTCAAGGACAGTTGAACTGCCTAAGAAGACCCTGTCTCAAACAAAACAAAACAAAACAAACACAAAAAAACAAAACTAAAGGAGAAAAAGGTAATTCTCAGACAAATAAAGACTGAAGGAATTTGTTGAAAATATACCTATTTTATATGAAACATTAGTAGAAATTTTTTGAGATGGGAAATTATATAAACCAGAATTTCAGACTAACTTGTACACACAAAAAAGAGGGACACCAGAGAAAAAAATTAAAGTAAAATACAATTTTTTATTTCTCTTAAACTTAATTCATCTAACAGACAAAAGTTTGTTCTACATAATGATAACAACAATGCGCTATTTTATGTTTGTCCCTGTGTGTGTGTGTGTGTGTGTGTGTGTGTGTGTAAAAAGTCTAGAGGAGTATTGGTTTGGTGATAACTTTTTGTAAAAGACAGTTGAAAACTGAATTTTATACTAAACATAAGTGCAACTGTTCTGCAAAAGACACTGCCAAGAGAATAAAAATATAAGACATAATGAAGGAGAAAGTATTTGCAAGGCAAACATTTATAAAGAGCTATTGTCCAAAATATACAAAGAGCTCTTAAAACTCAATAATTAGATAATGAGCAATCTGATATAAAAAATGAGCCAAAGATCGTAGAAGACACCTCATTATATAAGATATATAAAGTGCAAAAAGGCATACAGCAAGATTTTTCCACATGTCAGTAGGGAAATGAAAATTAAATCAACAATAAGACATCACTACATACTCATTATAGTGGCCAAAACTATGAATACTGACAACGTCAAACGTAATAAGGATGTAGAACAACTGTAACTCATTCGCTGCTGGTTGGAATGCGAAATGGTGCAGCTACTGGGGAAGACATCTAGGCAATTACTTACAATACTAAACATACTTTCACCATATAATACAGCAGTTGAACTTCTTTATATTTACCCAAGGGAGTTGAAACTTAATATCAAAACAAAAATCAGCACATGGGTGTTTTTAGCAGCTTTATTCTTAATTGCCAAAACTTGAAAGCAACCAAGATGTCCTTCAGTGGGAGAATGAATAAATAAACTGCAGTGCATGTGACACTGGAATATTATTCAGTGTTAAAAGGAAATGAGCCATCAATCCATGAAAAAAATAGAGGAAACTTAAATGCATATTGCTAAGTGTAAGAAGCCAATCTATAAATGCTACACGCTATATTATTCTAATGATATAAAATTTAGGAAAGCAAAATTATAGGGACAATTAAAGATCAGTTGTTGCCAGGGGTTAGGGAGGATAAAAGAGATGAATAGGCAGAGCACACAGAACTTTTAAGGCAATGAAATTATTTCATAAAATATTACAATGGTAGATATATGTCCTTAGATGTTTTTCAAAGCATACAGAGGACATACAACAATGAGTGAGCTCTAATGTACACTATTAATACTGGGTGATAATGGTGTCAAAGTTACCTTATCAGTTGAAATAAATGTACCACTCTCGTGGAAGATGTTGATCATGGAGGAGACGATGCACATTTCAGGCAGGAAGTATATGAGAAATCTTTGCACCTTCTTTTCAATTTTTTACCACCATATAACTGCTCTAAAAGTACAAAAGCCCATAATTTATTTAAAAAGCTCCTTGATTTAGTTATAATCATTTGTTTAAGTAATATGAGGGAGTCCACCACTTATAGCCAAGGATATACAAAACTAGTTGATGCATGGGAGATAATCCAGATAAGAGTACCTCTGACAACCACAATTATACTGGGTGAATTCAGCCCCTTTACTGCATGTATGTCCCATGAGTTTTGTGGAGGTCATTCTTACAGACAAGAAAGAAGCCAAAAACATCATTAAGAAACAAAGAAATGTGCAATAAAATAAACCTCCCAAATTATATGAATGTTTATATATGAATTGGCCTTCAGGTCAATAACAAATTAAGGTCCAGAAGGAACCTTAGGTTTGGCAGGTCTGCTACGTTTCCATGTGCACCCTCAGCCTTGTCAGTGAGGACAGAAGGGTGGACATAAGCTATGGACACTTCGAATGAAGAAATGAATGGGCAGACGTGGACAGATCACAACACAGGCAGGGACAGACTTACAGAGCATGTTCAGGGTTAGACAGGAACTGGTCTATTGCAGAAGAGCAGGAGGAAGCTGGAGATAGAAGAGCAGCCACTTTTAGTTGAAACAGAAAACAGCCACAGGTGAAGGAGAGCCAAGAAATAGTTGGGAAAGAAAAAGAGAAAGAAAACACAGAAGTTATTAGATAATCTGAGCCTCAGTGAGTATTCCAGTATTCTTAAAGTACTCTTTGGAAAGCATAAAGAAGGGAGCATAATTATTGCATAACATGGTTATCCTACATTTTAGGTCTAAAAATCAGTTGTACAGCTAATCACTTCTATGAGTCTTACAACTTGGGACATTCACAGGCCAGGTTACTATTTTAATTCATCCAATAAGGAGCCTGGCTTCTCTTCCCTCTTTATTACGTTATCTCCTGTGAAATGTCCATGTTGAAGAATCTTTGAAAATGCAGTTGGATATAATGACATTTCCTGCAAATACTCATTTCTGACCACCTCGGTGTGATCTTCCCAGGCCCTCTTAAGTAAACATCACACTTTCTGCTTCTATCATTCATTTGACAATATAAACTGCCCCGTGATAGTCCTTGTTATGGCTTGCTAAATAAAACTGTATGAACATTTAAATAGCATGTTGCCAGATAAATTTCTAGTTACCTGGGGAAAGGAGCCCTGACCCACTCATCTAGCACAGTTAGGTGTTTCCCTGGCCATTACCTAAGCAATGGTGGTTGAGAGTCCAACAGGCAGAATTCTAACCTCAGCCCCACTATTTAATGGCCTTGCAACCTCGGTCTTCATATTCCTTAGTGTCTGTGCCTATTACATGGACAGAATCTCAACCCTTCCCTTTGTGAGTTATGGTGAGAAGTAAATGAAGTAAGGCATACCCATCAAGTACACACTGCAGCTGACACCATGTTGACAGCTGAGATTATTTTAGTCAAAGTCTCACATGCTTAAATGATGATTTGGACTCCCTTTGTTTTTGTCCTTCTGGTCTTTCACTGGCCTTACCTCAGCCTTGGTATCTTTAACTAACAAAGCTCTCAAAAGGTTACCATCTGAATACCATTTAATGAAAATTTCCAACTTTACCAATTCACATAAAATTTGAAAAATTTGAAAATTTGAGAAATTCAGAAATTTTGAACAATTCTAGGGTAAGGATTTAACTATCTGAATATCTGTTTTTATAAAATGTTTTCCTGAAAATCAGACTTCAAAGGAATCAGGAGTCATATACATATTAGAAGATTTGAATTTTAGTGCACAAAAGTTTGATGCAACCACAGCTTTTCTATAGATTTCCCAAAACTAAATATGTTGAGTATTTCTATGGGGATGAGGTTATGCACAGGATAATATTATCATTAACTATTACAAATCACTAGTACCAGGCATATGTATGCTCTATTAGAGCTTATTAATAATTTCATTAAAATTTAATATTGCTTACATCCTTATTAATTTATTTTCTTTTGTGCTTAATAATGTTGTTTTCCTTGGACATAACCTTAGAGAATCAAATGACTGAAATTTTCAGTACTGAATAAATTCTGCCAAAAAAGTTTCTTTGTGAAAATCACAGAATAGCATACGAAGCTGCTAAACACATTTTTTTCAGTGCCTTTAAAAATGGGAGATGTCATTACAATGTTATGCATTAAAGAAATGTCAAGATGAAATTTAGGCATTACTGTATCTAAATATAAAAAATTAGATATTGGGAAACTGTACAATTTTATAATATATCTTATCCACACTCAATGTCAATCTTTCTAAACTGACAGTAAAGCTTCCCTGTGATATTTGGCTATTTGCATGTTCACTGGCTGGAGCAATCATATAAAACCAAGCCAAGCTGAACCTATGTTTTCACATATAGAGATTGCCACTATACTGGCACTACAAAGCCTGACCTTACAAAGCCATTTGACACCCATTATTTTATTTTCTTCTTACCACAAACCACTAGGTTGGTGGGTTGGTTTTTTTCATGGTGCTGCTCAGATTTATTTATTTATTTATTTTTGGTGTTTTTAGGGTTTGAATAGAGAAGAAATGTCCCATCCCATCCCATTGCCCTGCCAGTGTAGAAAAGTTTACATGACCATGCTAGCCCATGCTAACTGGTCAGCTTTACCTTTCTTAAATTCAGACGTGTTTGTCATAGGTAGGAACCTAGGCTCTCGGCCCATGACAGAGCTGGGGTAGGTCGCAGACCCAGAAAGTGGCACAAGTGGCAGCTGGCTTGACTGAATGGTGATGTGAAGCAGTAAAGGACTAGCTGGTGGTCAGCCAGCTGCCTAGCAATGGGTGTTAGGAGAACTCAAAGCCAAGGGGTTGAGGGTTGCATGACAGACAGAGGGAAGGGGCCAAGCAGAGAGCAGGAACCCTAATATATAGCTCACAGTGCTTCAAATGTGTGCATAGATCCTGGACCTGCTGTGATACTCTAAGAACTCTGACTTTCCTATGCCCTTTACCCTTAGAAGAATTCTTTGCTACTTAGAAGAGCCGCCTACACAAATGTTGAGTGAACACCCTAAATTTGTTTGCCATAACCTGCAAAGAGAGGAATATACCTGGTCACCTCATAGGGGTGTCTTCTTTGGAGGGAGATCATCTCATCTTCTTTTTAAACTGAGGGCTCTGTCTCCTGGACAACAATTGCAGAGCAAGTCCCAGAGCTATTTCTAAGCAGAATTTATTGCCATCATTAGAGGCAGATGCTTTTTGTGTGCACTAGCATAGTGAGTCCCTTTCTACAAGGTGTACTTCATTTATGATGCACTATATATCAGTGACAATGCTGAAGTTTCTGAAGAGTGTTTGTCAATATCTTTGCAGGAACCTACTCATAAAACACAAATAGACATACTGCCTAGCAATAGAGCTTGTCTGAATCCACTGCCAACCCCCCCGCTCCCCAAAAACAAAAACAAATAAAACAGCTAAAGCTGGTTTAAGTGAAACAGCAGGGTAAAATGATGTAGATATAATGACTCCTTTTATAAACTAACTGAAATACTGAAAAGTTACCTTTTTTTTTTTAGTCACAAGCTCACTTTAATGCGATACCACTGTGCTCTTATCAACTTGCTGTAAACATCACTCTGAGTGCACTTTGGTTCAAAGACACTTGCCATTGCCTTTGGCTCAAACCAAACGACAACAAAAAAAAGTTCTAATATGGCCACACCAGCCCAGCCATCAAATATATCCTGGCTCTTCACACAAACACTCCCCTACTCCAGGTACCTCTGCTTGTCCTGGTGGCTGGCTGAGATCTGGCATGTTCTGAAGCCAGCTCTGCCACGGGCAGGCACCATTAGAAGCTGTTGGCTGCTTTTGATGAATCTCTCGCTGCAGCATAAACAATGGGTTCCTGTGGCATGGTGGGTGAGGGGGCTGTTTGTTTGCTCAGGGCTATTTTCCATAAGGCTTGGTCATCAGCAGTTGGCTGGTTACAAATGCAGTCCTAAGACCAAAGGGCTGGAATCCAATTATCCAGCTTCCTGTCTGCAGAGCCCTGCCAGGGAGGAACACAGTCATGTTTGCCTGCCTACTCAGGCTTTCAGTACTCAAAGTATATCATTTGGAGAAAACTACCAAACAACAGATCCTCAGATATTTTGATGGTGTGGAAAGAGGACTCATTGGTCCAGAATGCAAAATCTCTGCTGTGAGTCCACATTCTGCTTCTTTGTGGCTCAGGGGCTCTTTACTTCTATGAGCTCCTGTTTCTCATTCTTTAGAGGGATATAACACCAACCACTAGGCTAATGAGATGATATGTGGAAAAGAGCTAGGAAAACGACAGTGATGATGATGGTGGTAGTAATGATAACAACGATAGCTGACATTTATTGAGTGCCTACCATGACAAGAGCACTGTGCTGTTTGATGTGCACTACCTCATTTAATATGCACAAATATCTTTTGAAGATCTGATGATCATGGTAATGATGATACTAATAAAAACAGCTAATAATGCTTAAATATTTATCATATGCCCCCTTCCAGTCCCAGCATTTTATGCATATTAGCATTTGTAAACTTTAATCATATGAAACAAGCACTCTTATTGTCTCTATTAAGAAACTCTATTAGGAAACTTATATTAGAAGTTAGATAATTTGCTCGAGATCATGCTACTAGTAAGACGCCACAAAGATTCACACACAGGCATTCTGACCCTAGAACCTGGAGAAGCTGTCAAACTTTCTCCAGCATCAGTAGACTCTTTCTATGAAGGCCTGGATGTAAATATTTTAGGGTGTGGGATCACATACAATACTCTTCCATTTATCTGGGGGGGTTTGTTTGTTTTGTTTTGTTTGGCATTGCCATTGTTACTTGTTTTTGTAGCTCTCTTTTTTTTTTTGGTACCGGGATTGAACTCAGGTCCTTGTGCTTGCCCAGCAGGCAGCGAAACCACTGAGCTAAATCCCTAGCCCTATACCTCTTTTTTTAAGTGTATAACTCACCAAATTTATATTTTTATAATTCAATTTCTATTTTATTTTATTATTGTTTTTTAACTTTAATTTATTGGTACAATTTAAATATACATAATGATCACATTCATTAAAGGGAATTTGTACCTGTATATGTTATATCTTGATTCTTCTTTTTTCTCTCAATGCCCTCCCCTCCCTTCAGCTCCCCCCCCACTTACAAATCTTTGTTTTCATTTTTTCCTTCTTTTCTCATTTTTTTCTTTCCCTTTCCTTCTCCTCCCCCTCCCCCCCTTCCCAGTTTCCCTTTCCATTTGAACAATTTCTTCCTATTTCACATTTTGGTCTTTATTTATCCTTTCAGTTTCCCATGTCAGAGAGACAATGTGATATTTACACATGTGTATCCAGTTTATTTCACTTAAGAGTATGGTCTCAAGGTGGATTCATTTAGCTATAAATGTCTCAAGTTTATCTTTATGGGTGAATAGTACTCCATTTAGTAAAAAAATCTTTTTTATCCATTCATCAGTTGATGGCATTTGGATTGTTTCCAAGATTTAACTAATACAAACTGTGCTACTATAAACATAGTGTGTTATATCACTGTGGTATGATGTTTTTAATTCTTTTGGGAAGATACCCTGAAGGGGAATAGCTGGATCAAATGGGACCTCTAATCCTAATTTTTTGAGGAATCACCACACTGATTTCTACAGTGCTATCAGTCTGCACTCCCACCAATAGTGGAGAAAGATTCCTTTTGCCCCACAGTCCCACCTCTTTTAAATGTAAAAACTGGCGGATTGCTAAACTTGGCTCACAGATGTGTAGTTTACTAAGAATTGCCCAAGAATAATTTCAGTTTTATAGATGAGGAAACCAAAGATCAAGAGGTAAGAGACTTGCCTAAGGCCATTTAGTAAGTGCCAAAGTCAACATTCTAATTGAGTTCCTTGACTTTCAGAAACTGTGTCAACCCACACTGCACTATCTCCATGTTTGCTGTTAAAAGGCAAGACATTATCATTAATGCCGGGATGTTGTATTTGGCATAGTGAATTTCCAACAGAATATGCTTACTCCTCTTGAAATAGACTTGAGGGCAAGACAGCAGGCTCAGAGTTAGCTGTCCCAGTGCCTAGTACAGTGCTGACGCAAAGCAGGCGTATAATAAGTATATCTCCATTGGGTGAAATAATTCTGAATTCTGATTAGATTAAATAATTATCCAAGATCTCAGCCATTTTCCTACTCTCCCAGACTTACATTCAAGTTAGTAAATAAAGACAATGACACATTCCTTATCTGGTTCATAGGGAATGTATACTATGCTATGATATAATTTCCATAGAGCTTTTTGAGGAAAGAAACATTTTATGCGAAGAAATACTTTTACAATGGAAACCATTCTGTTGACAAAAAAGATACTGAGAGAATGTATTTATGAATTTGCAGTGAATATATTACTAACCAAAGGCAGGACAATAGGAGCACACTGTAATTTTGTTATACACTAACATTTTTGTATCTGCCAACATAGTCTAATGTTAAAACAGAAATTTTTTCAACTTTGAGTTTTTACTTCAGGTAGTAAATGAAATTCTTAGAAATGTTTTGTGCATGTGTCCAGATTTTAAGAGAAAAGGCTATAAATATATCATCAGGCACCCAAAGGGTTTTATTATGTCTTACATGGTAGCTCTACAGTAATATTGTTTTAGTGCAGTTTACACCTGACTTAAAGAGAAAGATATAACCTGCTGTTGTTCAGTGACCAGTACTAGGTTCCCCACATGCCCCTGTCAGTGTGATGTGTTGTTATACCTCACGATATCCACACGGAGCCCCACAGCAACTCACCACTTTCCTGTTGGCATGATTTTCTGGTTCTGGACGATTCTTGCCAGTCCACGCTGGTTGCAGTGAGCAGCACTCAGGGAATCCAGGAGTACAGGCAACCACACGATGCAGAAATGGCAATCTTTCATTTTCTCTCTAGCTCCAAGGTTGCCATAACAAGCCCCGAATCTATTATTTTGTATCATCACCTAGCCTACTGTCTGCACACAGTAGATATTTATAAAATTTTATTTAGTGAAGATAAGCATAATGAGTATATTGATAACAATTATTTGTTACCTTTTAGAGATAGTTAGTAAGGTTATTTTATTTCTATTATACCCTGAAACATTCTGTCTATATGGAATCATGTGCTGGAGGTAGATCTAACCTGGTTCTGTGTGCTGTTTGTTTAGGTGGTGTTGGTTAGTTTATGTCAAGCTAGCTAATTTGGATGTTTCTCTTTGGTGTATGACCTTGGGAGCCTCCATGGAGATTACAGTTGTTACCCCAGGGATCCAGGCCATATAGAATATTTAATAAACTGCTCAAAATCAGCTGGATTTAGTTTCATAAACATTGCAGACCATGAACTTGGCCTTGGCTTTTAGTGGCAGGTGGTGGGAGAAATGCATGGTTAGTGGGTTGTAGCAGAGCATGGAGAAGTCACAGGTAACCCCTTCAACCTGGAAAAGAACTTGGAACATGGTTCTATTTTAGTTATTCTACTCTAAACTTGGCACTGTGCTATAGGTATAGAAGGTACAATCAATGAGCAGCTAGAATTAAAGTTCTTGAGCAGTGCTATTGAAAAATGGAAAATTTTAGAAGGGAATATTACTTCACTTATTCTTTTTGTTATCTACTATAGTGTGTATATATGTGATTTTAAAAATTAATTAACCTGATGAAGGTCAGAGGAAAGGGAAGGGGAAATAAGCAGAAGAAAGATATGCTATGTAAGGAACCTGATAACCTCAACAAGTGTAAGTATTATATGCTATAAACATGAGTTAAGGTTAATAATATTAACAAGAATGAAAATGGGGAAAGGGAAATTAAAGGAGGGTAGCAGTGGGGGAAGGAAGAGAATTTAAAAAGGAAAGAAGTTATATTATAAGCATATACCCACTACCCAAGAGACTGTAAACTGCATGTTCTGCAAACATACACTAGTTAAATAAAGTAAAAATAAAAATTTAACCTGATAGGGTGTGCAGAAATATAAGGAAAAGAGGTAGAAGGTAGAAGTTGTCTTAGTATGAAGTGATGGAGAACAAACTCTGAAAGGAGGTAGTGAAACCAGAGAGACAGGACTAGATAAGTGAGTTTTAGGCAAGAAAATTAAGACACTAGATGAAAAATATTGGAAATTACAGAAATCAGAGAGCACATCCCACCTGGAATATCAGACAAACAACAGCAATAGAAGTGGTATTTTGAATTTGTTGTTCAGTCTTACACATTTTAGAACATAATGTCTTAACCTCACTGGGGTTACCATTTTTGCCTATCTTTTTCATTTTTGTGACCATATCCCTCTCCTCCATTAAAATGAAAACCATCAAAGATCATTGACCAAAATGCATTTATGTATCTCTCTTCTAACAGCACAAAAACATTTGTAAATTTAATGAATAAAATTTGGTTTGGTAGTGTAGGGTATTTGTTTCATGGAAATATGAGACCAAGAAGGTCAAGCCACTTGTTAGAATCCACCAAACAGGTACGTGGCAAAATGCAAGGCGAAATCAGAATCCATTTTTGTGTTTCAGGTCACCACAGCGAAACTATCAGCTGCAGTAGGAAGATTTGAGTAACAAAGAAATGGCAGGAAATTAGAGAATAAATAGAGACTACTCAGTATGGACAGCAACTGTTAGATGAGACATAATTCTAGAATGATTTTGGCCTTTACAGACTCCAAACATCCGGAAGGTTCTGTGTTCAGGACAGGAGGTGGCAATGATAGGGTGACCTTGATAAGACTGCCCTTTCCTGGTTCCTTCCACTGACTCATACTCCCCTGACCAACTGCCCACTCTCCAGCCAGCTGGGACAAGAGGTCCCAACAGAATTGGTGCCTCAGATTAGCCAGCCAGCAGCTTTGCACTAGAAACGATGAAATTCTGGCAGAGTTCCCTTTCACAAAGCCTTAGTAATTGATGAGTCACAGTCTCCCCTGTGGTAGGTTTCTGAGGCCAGTAAAGAGGGATTGTTGTAAGGCTTGGGAAACAGACTGTGGGCTGAAAGGGGGTGGAGGTCTGGGTTCTGGCCAAGAATTTCATCATTAAATGGGGGCATATGGACTCCCATTTGGACCCTCTTGACAAGAAGACCATATACTGATTATTATTATTATTTTTTGGGGGGGGGTATCGGGGATCGAACTTGGGTCCTAGCGCTTGCGCAGCAGGCGGCGAAACCACTGAGCTAAATCCCCGGCCCCAATGTACTGATTAATGTCATGACAATTAGGGGACTAAAAAATGGAGTGAAATGATACATCTGCAAATGGCATTCAATACTAAGAAAGATTTCACTGAAATTATCTGACCTCAACCACGTGTTTAAAACTATAGATATGCCTTACCTTTTATTCAAGGATCTAGACCAATTTAAATGAATATACATCCTAGCTACTGGAATATTCACACATTATTAAGTTGTCTTGAAATTTCAGGAGTGTGTCTTCAAAATCTGATACATTACTTCTGTCTCCTATCTTTTAGGCAGGTGGAAAAATAAAGTATAAATTCTCAATAAGGCATATCTAAGTATGTGTCCTGCTTCTGCTTACTATTATTTGTATTTCCTTGAGTTAGAAACTTGATAGCCTTAAATTTCATTTGACTTTTCCACAAAAGAAGAAATACATGAAATAATAATAAAAAATACTAATAAAAACTATCAGTTATCTGCCTGGAAGTGTTCTAATTGCTATGATCTACTTCATTTTATTTAAAGTATGTAATATCAGGAGCTAAGTGATGTTACCACCTCTACTTTTGTTAAGGAACTGAAGCTCAGAGAAATTAATTAACTTGCCCAAAGAAACCCAGCTGATGGGTTGAGAAGCTGAGATGCAATCCAGTTGATAATTTTTAAAGAATTAAATGTCACATTTCTTCAGTCCTCAATAAAGTCACATCCTTTTACCTTCTTATAAGCTGAGGTGCGACTGATGCTTGTGAAACATGGGAATTGAAGGTTAAAACAGCCTTTTAGATGCTACATAACAAGACACTGAATGATAGCTAGACTCCATTTCCTGTCCATGCTCATTATGAGTATCTTTCTGCTCTGACTCCATAGGCAAATCCTGCACTATCTCTATCTTCTCCTAAGTAGACTTCTCTACCTGCATCTTGTCCAATTAAACACCTGGCATAGAAACAGTCACTGCCTGTGAGTCCTATTACTTTCCTGCTCCTGGTTTCTCAACACTCTCTCCGAATGACTCCATATGCTGCTTATGAATTTCAAATGTCATGGAATCTAAGGTAATAATAGTAACAGCTACACTTTGGTGAAAGCTTACTGTATGCCAAAGACTATGTGCCACTATATATCTGCTTTCACTCACTGAAATCTCATAGCAACAGTCTGGGAATGTGCTATCAGTATCCTATCTGCATTTATCCTTAACTCAAAGAGATAAGCAATTTGCTGCAGTCACACACTCAGTAACTGATACAGCCCAGATCTCAACTACTATCTATCCAAACTACTATCTATCTAAAGCCCAAGTCATTAACCAAAGAAAGTTTCTCAGTTTATAGATTCTAAAACTTAAGGCAGAAAAAGGTAGGGATATGCATGCCCAGGCATATAGCAAATTAGTAAAAATGCTAGGGGGAAAATAGATGTTTTCAGACATCTTCTAAATGTGCTCAGTTATATCCCACCTTGATCACTCACTACCTTCATTCTACCACCATGGCCTGGTCCACCCTCTGCCCACTACACTCTGCCTCAACAAATGCCACTAGTGATGGAATGGTGAACAGTGTCCTCTAGGATTATTGTAAGTAACCCACACAATTTTAGTTTGATTCATCTTTCCATTCTGTAATTACAAAAATTGAAACAATTTATTTTTTCAATAGACAGACATGAACCAAAAAAGAAAATAAACTTGCAATAAATCAGGAAAGTAATGGTATTTTAAAAGTCTAATCTTTTTGCCGCTTGCAAGAAATATGATAAACATCTTGATTTTATTCAAAACTGTACCAGAAAGATTTTACTCTTATCAGAAGGTTCCAGCTTTTGCAGTGGGTGGAGTGTTAAATAGCAGAGCAGCAGTGAGCTTTGGGACTGAAAGAATGAAGTGGGATAAGGCAGTGCAGACACAGTAAACAGTGAATTCTTCTAAACAAGTAAATTCAATGAATCTACTGGGTAGCATCAGTGCACAAAAACCTGTGTTAGACATTAGAAAAAAAGACAAGGAATATGAAGTTTCCACTGTCCTCAAGGAGCTCAGTATCTTATAGGGGAGCTCAGAAAGGGCATCATTAATGAACCACACTGGAAAGCATATCAAAATGTCAAAGAGGAACAAATGAAGTGCTTGGTTATTGGAATAGGTCAAAAGCCTCATGCTGTTCTGGAGGCTGTAAAAGGCTTCAAGTAGAAAGTGGCATTTGAGATGTACCACATAAGAGATGCCAGGGAAGTGCACCCAATGGAAAGAACAGTGGGCTCAGTAACCTGAATACAAAATGTAAAGAGAAGGTGAGTGAAACATGGAGCTTAGATGCACCTTGTTTGCTTTTCAGGGATAAAGAGGAATAACTGAATGAAAAACTGTAAACACTAGACCTAGAAAACACACAGAGAGACTCAAATTTGGTTGCCAATGAGGAGTCCTTGAGGGTTTTGATGGAGTAGTAGCACAATCACAGCTGCATGTTAGAAACTAAGGCCCAGCCCAGATACGAGATAATGTCAGTTGTAGAAGGGTCATACCAGTAAGGACAGGGATAAGGAAATGCTAAAGGAAAAAAATGACTGATTACATAAGCTGATGGATTTCCCCTTATTTATGATAAAATCAATATTTTTAATAGAAAACCACTTCCTGTTTGGGTAAGAATTTCTTTTATTCCCTTCCAATCAGATGCTATTTGGAATTATCTAATTTAAAATCAATGAAGAACCACTTATGAATACATCTGTATTTGTGTATGGAAAGCCAACATTACATGGAGACAGAAGGGAGGCAAAGATGACATGAAAACATTTCAAGGATGCCACTTTCTGATTAAAGCAGAGGAGCCAGGACTGGATCAAGACCCCTCAGTAAATGATGCAAGAGATAAGGGCTTGGCTCAGCAAGACTGAGATCCATTCCAGCTTCAAAATGCTTCTGCCTCCTTAGACAAATTCCAGGGTGACTCCTGTGATATTAAACTTCGTTTCCTTGTCCACGTGAAGGGAAAATGATACCTACCTTACAGGGTTAGATGATATCACATGTAAAAGGATTCCCACAAAGCCTGACACATGCTAAGTAGCCGGTGTCATCTAATGCCACCAAGTTAGTATCGGCCTTTACCTACTGCTCTGATAGCACCTCCTGCTGCTTCTCCCACATCTACACTTGTCAGCTTCATTCCAAGAGCACTTGCATTTGCTATTCCCTAGATCAGTGGTGGTGAACTTACGGCATGCATGCCGCAGTGGGCTGTTTGTATTATTGAAAGTTCTAAAAGGTTCACCATTACTGCTCTAGATCAAATATATAAACAACTCCTCATTTCCAGTCCCAGGTTCACCTCTTCCTTTAGGCCTTCCCTAATGATTCTAAGTAACAGTGCACTACCACCTCCTTACTAATCTCCACTTTTTATTTATGTTCTTCACAGCATATGTCAGTATCTAAACTGCCTTATTCGTGTATATGTTTCCTTGCTTATTTTCTGATTTTTAGAAACATCAGAACTTTACCATGAATAGGCCTCTAGCAACAAATCCTGGCAAATAGTATATTCAAAAATATGTGTTTCTCTGAATACTGTTGGGCTGTTGAGTAAACAATAAAATCAATAGAAACATAAAACCTAGTCTCTCCCCATTGAATGAATCTGGAGATGGTTCCTCTAAAGTGAAGATAGACAATTTGGAAAGAAAGTAAGAAGACAGACGGTTTCCCAAGGTAGGTTAGTCTAACAAGTGCTTCCGCTGGTTTCTGGGGGTGTAGCCCTCTTCCTGGACACAGCAGGTGCTTCACTTCTGGTGAGAGTTCAGGTTCTGGGAAGGGAGCTTTAGGAGATAGGTGTTTTCTATATAGAGGAAGATGTTTTGTAAGTAAGTGAGAAGTGTGAAGAAAGACTTGTCACCTGGAAAAATAGCTCGTGGCCGTATTATGGACACTGTTTCAGAAAAATTAAGGATGAGGTAGGGAAGACAGTAGTACCACAGACCTTCAGAGGAGATTCCCTGGTCCAGCTGTTCAGGGCTTTAGGCTCCCAAGAAGGTTCCTTCCACTGCATGGATTGAAATAGGCAGAGATGAGAGACCCAGTCCTACCTTTTCCCTATCCTGTTTAAACCTGTTATTTAATGGAGTTTTGAAAATTTGTCTATGAAGAAAGGGTTCTGATTTGAAAATATAATTATTATCCACTCCCTGAATTCATATGTGAAAAGAAAGAGGACTCAAGCATTAATAAAGAGCTAAGACTTGTTACTCAGCCCTCTGGCTGCTGGCAGGAAGCTTTTTCCTGTGTCGCACTCAGAAGAGAGTGCCCTGAATTTCACTGGACAAATGATCTGTTTCTAAGGGAGTTATGCTTCAAGCTCCCAAATGATTCATGACACCAGTGAAAAGAAGGAAAAGAGAAAAGAAAAAAAGAAAAAGAAAAAAGTTAGTTTGTGGCAAGGAAGCATCTCCTTCATAACCTCAGTGTAAGTACTCTGGATACACGACCATCACACTTTCATGGAGGGCTCCTATGGTTTTGTGTCCTGAGTGGTTGGACATGGTCCCATCCTCTTCTCAGGGGATGACCAAGTCACAGAGGTCTGTCCTTGTCTTTGAAGCCTTGACGAAGATGACAGACAGCTAGCCAGACAGGAAGAATCACATTGTCTAGGGGCCCCGGGCTTCTGGCTTTATTCTGAGGAGTATTTAACATTGAGAAAAAATTGCACTGCTCAGAGTGACAATAGCTTCCAGGGGACATGGAGGCTCCTGGGTGCCACAGAAGCTCCACAGGGCTGAGGCATACAGGTCAACTTTGGTATTTTTGTTGCTCATTCATAAATGAGTTATTAGTTCTAGGACTGAAGGTTTCCTTTAATATATAATTTATATAAACATGAACAGAAGGCATTCATATAAACATATTTATCAATGTTTATCAATAAATATAATTTATTAATAAAAAATCTATGTAAGCTTCTGTTTTTCTAAGAACACGTTCCTGGAAACTGCATCAAATAGAACATAATCTTAAAGCCAAGTGTGCTTTCACTGGAAATAAATTTAGAATAATAAATTTAGAACCAGAGATCCTAGTTCTTCCAAAGTTTTAGATTCAAATAAATCATAGCTATAACAAACAATCCCACAAAACCAAAGGTACAGCCATCATCAAAATTTGTAATCCTTTCACATTAGAGAATTAATGTCTATGTTCTATGTAATAGACACATGTACTATAAATGTTGAATATACAAGGGGAGGGTGTCAGTGCTTCATAAACTGTACAAGTAACCCCATTTGTCATTCTGCTTTGTTAAAAATGTAAACAAAAATAAAATATCTAGGATAACCTTAACCATAATTAATAACTGATCATGTCAGGAAAAATGTCATAAATTATCTAGTTCAATACCTTAGGAGAATTTATGTAACAGTCTGGTCTATATTTGATTTTTCATAGGATTTACATAGATATAAATTGAATGTACAAGATGGGAATGGTTTTGGTAGCTCAGTTATTTTTTTTTTCTCCAAGCACATTTTTACTTGGCAAAGGGGCATTTGAATTTAATTCATCTGACATTGAAGTTACAGGAACAAAATTAGCCTATGGTCTCCATCTCTCTCCACCCACCCCTTTACTTTAAGAACAACAAAATTTCTTTAACTGAGAGTGCTTGTGATGTATGAATTCAAGTGTTGGGCAACCTGAAGTGATCAGATGAAAAGGGCAGATCTGGGAGAACTGATACCCAGAGGCTGCTCCTCAGGGATCATTTCAACCCCAACCCGGAAACTTATTATCTAAATTCCTTCTTCTCATAGTAAATAAATTCTTAGCCCTTGGGAGCTCAGGCACATCCACAGTAATTCAAAACATTCAGAATAATAAACATATGCAAAACATTTTATGATTTCAGAATGTTCCCACAAAAACATGTTTCCACGGCACCTTTCTGAAGTAGGCAGACAAGATCTCTGAGCCCAACTATTATTAGTTCAGTTCACCTAATGGCTCAGTCACTCAGTGGACCATCCTCACTAACATGCTCATGGAGGTGGTGAGAAGGCTGGATCCGCAGCCATAGCAGTTCCTTGAGTCTTGTCACTGGGTCCAGAGCTGTGGGTCTCAGAAGCTTGTGGCTCCCTTCCTTGTATTAGAAAAGAACCATCCTCAAAAGGGTGCTTGCTCCAAATGGTGGTCATTGAAGTGGGATGGCAGGGAAGCAGTGATTTACAAAACCAAAAGGGATTGGTCCAGCCACAGAGTCAGGATGCACATTAGAACTTAAATAAACTCTCTTCACATCTGACAAGAATAGATTCCCAGCTGAAACGGCTCCATGGATCAGGGAGAGCTCCAGCCTCTGCAAGGAGCCTTTCAGGCTGGGATGGGATTTCCCTGCAGCAGTCAGGAGTTCTAAATAGCAGTTCTCCTTCAGATTCTCTTTCTCTTTCCTAAGGCATAGCTTTCTCCCCAACAAAGTCAAGCTTTCATAAAACAAAGAATTCTTTGCGGCAATCTTCTTTCCTCACTCCAAAGTCTCATTTCTATCAAGTTCCATTGCAGAACTAGGGTAAACATAGAGGAAATGATAAATGTCACTACTTGAGCAGCAAGAGAAAAGAGATTATGATAAATAATCCTGAGACACCATTAACCCACAGTAAAGATGAACAGTTAAACCTCAAGCAGCTCTGGGGAGTGGCATTTTCCTCCCTGGAACCTTTGCTCTACAGGAGCTGGCAAGAGCCATGGACTCAGCTTTGAGTGAAAGAACTCCAGGTTTCAATTGAAAGAGCAAAGCTCACAAAGTCAGGAGTCTGGAAAGCCCAAGCGAGGAGGGTAGCTCCTTGGAAACAAAGTCAAAAGACAGTCAGGCCATGGCTTTTCGAGGTAGCAGATGGCGGTAACAGCATCCTGTTATCCTTGAAACAGAAAGAAATCTTAAGAGGCCACTAGTCCAAACTTCAGTCTGCAGACTTAGAAAGTATGGTCTAGAGATAGAAGGACATTACTCAAGACCTCACAGCAAAGTGAGCCAGGGCCGGAATCCTGCTCCTCTAATTTCAAGTCATTGTTTTCTGCTCCCAGCACTGCTGGGCTCTGTGCTCCCCAATGTGGGGGTCATGGAGATGCTGGGGCCATGCAGTGTGAACTTCAATAGTCCTCTCCTTTGGGAGCAAGAAGGCCAGGTTCAGGGTTTTTCAGATTGACCATAAGCCCATGAAAAGATTCCAAAGCCTTTTAATAAGCCTCTGCAAAGCTGCCAGCCTGCCTGAGGCTCTTTAGGAGATGTTCTGTTCAGCCACACAGGTCAGTGAACATCTCAGAGCCGACATGCCTGTGGACCCACACTAGGAGAAGCTGTCCATCCTCCTTCAGCTTCCCTCTGGGTCTGCTGCGGAGACATCTCCATTGCCGGGTCTCTGCTCCTGTGTCCTGTGTGGAGCATGTCCTGAAAAGAAGGACTGACAGTAGGCATAGGAGAGAGCAAGTGGAACTCTGTGACTGACACAGGGCCTAGTCAAGAGGATGGACATTTGGACACAGAGGCAGGGGAGAAAGTGTGTTAGTGTCTGGCACAGAACAGGATGAAGTTGGAACATACTTTTTAATATGGCTATTATGCACGTGACCAAGCAAAAAATGTGAGCTCTTGGAACACAACTGTGACCAAGACAGGCACAAGGGGGATGTGTTCTGATGATGTCTTTGAGAAGACACAGCAGAGGCATATTTGGAAACGTCCATGACTGAGATAGGACACAGTGACCAATCGTGTTTAGAACACAGTGAGACAGACCAGGCATAGCAACAGGAACATGTCAGGAACATCAGAGACTGTCAAGCAAGAGCAGAGGCTCCAGGAAGAAGGAATGTTGGGAAATACAGAAAAAAGTGAAGAAGAAAGCCAGTCTGTCCCCTGACTCCCTCAAACACCTCCAGCTGGAATCTCGAGGAAAAGCCCAGTGTTTCTAGGGCGCCTGTACCAGCCGATGGAAGCCTCCGAGAAGGGAATATCAGGTGCAGTCACGTGCAAGCAGCAGTTTAGGACCTGGCCCTCTCTTGGAGCCACAGCTGTCTTCTGGGTCATTGTCCCAGGGGCCTAAGTGTCACTGGACTGAGCAGCCACCAAAGGAGAACTTGCTGCAGGGTGGTACTGACTCTCCCATTGGCCACCACACTCCACTGCATCCCTGGAGGGGGAAAAGATTAGAGAACCTCAGCATTGGAACAGACCATCAAGGAGCCTTTTGTAAAAGAGCCCACCCAGTTCAGAAACCCTCTGGCCCTATGCTGATGCGTGGTGATTCAGCGAGGGATCCCAATGATGGGCCAGCTGATAATGATTTTTAAGCAACTTTAGCTACTAGAATAGCTAATAACCTATTAAGAATCGGCCAAAATCTGCCTTTCTAAACCTTTGGCCCAGTGGGATTACTGTGCCCTTCAGATACACTCAAAATTCTGCCCTTTGCTGATTATGTCCTTCAAGTTTTCTTTTCAAGCCTACACTTTCCCATTTTATCTAGTGGTTCATTTTACATTATGGTTTCTCGATTATGTCTGGTCATGAACACTTTCCTCTGAACACTGGGAATGGGGAGAATGGGGTGGGGAAGTAAAAAGAATTAAGATGTGCTATGTACAGATACCACCTTCCCATGATGAGTGTAATCATTATGTACTATAAGCACGTAATAATAAAAAGAAAAAAATTGTACAAGAAGTAGCACAGATTTTCACAGTGAGCCTGACATATTGTGTACTTTTCATCATCAGTTTAGTTTACTTATATAAAAGTAGTCAAATTCAGCTTATTTCTAACAGTGATAATATACTATCGGCTGATACTGAGCTTGTTGTCAACGTTTACTTTTTGACACACCACTGTCCATTCCTGTCATTCTTTACTATGCCATTACAGTTGGTTTATTTAATTGAGGCAAAATACAGGACCTTATATTTGTCTCAGTTAAACTTTATTTTATGGGCTTGGTAGCACTTTGATCAGTTGAGATTATGTTAAACAGAGTAATTTCAACATGTGAAATGATTATTTAATACCCACTCAAACTAGATTTTAAAGACTTTGCAAGAATATTGGAAGATCTGATAATTTATAATGCTACCTAGATCTTTCAGCTTAGTGTCACCTGTCTTTTAAGTTTTCATTCAATACAAAGTTGTTGATCAGGACAGGAAGAAAGAAGAAAATCATGGTATAGTAATCCAGACTTCCTTGCTATGTGTTAGGCATGCAGCATTCAATGTGCCTAAGAAGGGCAGGCTTTGTCTAATGTCTTGGTAAAATGACTCTATGAAATAGTAACTCTAAGAAATTTATTTGGAATGAATTATTTTTAATGAAACAACACTGATTCTTGCTTACAAATCATTTGTGTAATAGGTGTCTTCAAACTGTAGTAAGGTCTCTTTGAAGTGATGAGTTTATAGTTTCTAGAATCTAGTTTAGTCTTTCTTAAAAATTTCAGGCCATATTTACTTGCATCCAGGCTCCCACTATTTCCCCAGTCCTAGAAAAGAGTACCATTCAGAGGTTTTACCAACTAGATGTTGAGCCTCTGAAATATAAAACATCTTGGCTCAGAGAGAGTTAAATGCTTTCTATCAACTCTAGATAGGAACTTTCTCTCTATAATGCTCTCTTTTTTTCCAGTTAGAAGTCTATTCTTATTGTGCAGAATATGCAAGATTTCTTCCTTAAATAATGAGATCTAACTATTTCTGGATTTGCAACATGCTCTGAACATAGCTTTTGATTCATCCTTGGCTATGCATCCCTTCTTCCAGATTTTCCACATGCCATTTTAAAGAGTATGCTCTCTGGATAACTCAAGATTGTGCCCTCACATCGTTATTTGCTCTCCTACATTCTTATTTGTCTCATTTGTTGAATATGTCTGCTAAGAGGGGAAAAAATGAATGGAAGGCAAAAGGGAAGGAAAGAAAGAAGGATTGCTCATCTTATACTGGCTAAATTCTATTTGGATTCTATGTGTTATCTTCATAATTAGCAGCAATAAGGCAACCACTCATTAGAACAGCATTCATATGTCAGAAACTAGCCCAAGTGCATTATATGCCTTAATTTATGTATTTTATGCCCATTTACTAGACAAGAAAATTGAATTTCAGAGAGTTTAATTTGCCCAAGTGAAGAGAGTTAATAAATGGCAGGGTCTGACCTTACATATGGGTCATTTTGGACTAGACTTTAAGGATTTTGCAAGCACATAAGAAAGTCAGATAATCCATAATGCTACCTAGAATTAATAGTCCATTGTTGTGTTTTTAATTGTTTCTCATCTTGAGAATTGCCCTTTCTAAGTCAAGTGCTCAGGTTCTGCTGTGTCTAGTATTTTCTTGTCCCACTATGGCAGACTCCAAGGGGAGATGCATCTGTACAGGAGGCAGGTTATATCTGTTCCACCTATGGGAAGCCTACAGTGTGGCATGACTTCCCATTTTTTGCAACACAGTATGAGAGGGATGTTAAGACATGGTCCTTTCTCCTAACCCTTCCTGCTCACTAAAACAGTGTCACTGCCGGGTGGGTTTCTGTATTTTTTGTAACGTACAACGGCAGAAATAAAGTGGAAAGGAAAAACAATCTACAAAGGTAGAAGAAGGAGAGTAGGGAGTACATAGGGAGAGGAACTTGGCAAGTAAACATTATGAGAAGTAAGAGGAAAAGATGAAAGACAAAGCAAGAAGACCAAGGCTAAGGGAAGCCAGACAGCTGGGCGTGTGGGAAGCTCCAGAGCAACTGGAAAGAAAACATGGGGTTCTTTGAGAAGGATCCCTGAAAGTTATATTTGCTCTCCTTTATAATTCTTCTAGGGAGTCAAATAAAGATTAAAAATATTCTATAATTGCCATTTAATACCTTGTGCCATTTCTTTTTATTCAGACTATATGAGTATAGCAAAATAAAGGAGCTAGGAGAAACAACAACCCCGTCTCCCTCTCAGCAAGACAAATGAGGGCTTGAGAATAAAGACAGGGTGATTTTATGTCCCAGTTGGCCCATAATTGTATCAACTTACACTATTAGAATTATTAACAGTTAACAGTGCAGGGTCATCTGCCTTTTAGCTCTATAGTCAAGATTTAAGAAATAGGATGCCTTATACTACATCATGAAATGCTGTCTTCCAGTGCAATAGATCACACCCACTGCACATGGCTTCCACACTCATGGAGCCTCTTTCATCCCCAGCTCAAGGTCACCCCATTGGTTCAGTCAGTGAAGCAGCAGAGTCCAGCGATGTGAGCAGTCAATGGGAAGACAGGGACATGGGTTTTGAAGTCTTTTTAGCCTCCAGTTGAGTGACTCTTGATGACATTCCTTTTTCCGTGCCCCACTTTCCTCTTTTGTTAAGTGAGGGGGAGAAAAATCTACAAGAGTTTTTGCTGCCTGACATTCTGATTCTGTGAGTAGCAGGGATGGTGGGTGGCAGATACAGGCGTTCTGATTGGGTGGCAGCTGTGTGTGGGACTGTTCTCCAAAGCTGTGGGTAATTGTTTCAAATATGGCTTTTAATATTCTATTCTTAGTATCTGATACTTTATATTCCAGGTGGGGCGAAGAGGCTTTGCTGGAGGGTAATTTTTGCATTTGTATCAAAGAAGCCGAAAGACCTCAATTTCTGAATCCGTGAAACCGCACTGCAAAGCTGTTAAACATATCTGAGAAGACAGAGTCTGGTGGGGCTGAGATGCCACAACTCAAAATGCAGCAAGATCACAACTGTCCCTCCTTAAACATATGCTTGATCAAAACATTGGCAGAGTTGCTCAAAATCCCTGATGAAAAACATCATTAAAAAAGAAAATTTCTCCAATATTTTAACAGAAGAGTTTTGGTTTTTGGGGTTTTTTTTTGGTACTGGGGATTGAACTTGGAACCTTCTGCTTGTGAGGCAGGCGGCGGAACCACTGAGCTAAATCCCTGGCCCCTTAACAGATGAGTTTTAAAATGCAGTTTCTACTTTTATTAGCTTCAGTAAAATTCTTTACAATTTACAATACATTTTCGTATGTTTGCTACATTTAATTTTCAACACAAGCCCGTAGGAAAGAAATATACCAATTATTACTTCCATTTCAGAGGAAGAAGAAAGTGTAACTTCAAAGCATGAATTTGTTGATGGGTAGTTGTGGATCCAGTGCTATAAATTGGGACTGCTTTCCAATCCTGCCTCCTAACAAAGAAATCTTACCCAATGGAAAATATGGAAACCATTTATATGACAGGAAGAATTGTGTGATGAAGTTTAATATTATGGTTTATGAAACAGACTTAGAATTACCTGTGTTCCACACAGAGAAGGACAAAGCAGAGGAGGAGAATCTGTAGCTAAGTTATATCTCTCAAAGGTCCAGAGAGCCGATCTAATCCCAGTGTACCTCTCCCCCTATTTCTCAATATAAAATATATACATATTTGAGAGGTCAAACCATCTATTTGTAAAATATTTGGCCCAACATCAACCACAATTCCTAGTAGATAAATAAAAAGAGCGGAGCTTTGAGTCTTCGTGTAGGTCAGATTGTTCATCTACATTTTTGCTAAACTCTTTCTATATTAGAGAACCTAAACATACCCAGGAGAAAAGGCTTTTGAAGTACACATTCACAGTACAAACAATAAGCATTTTCTGAGTGTTTATTATATGCTGATTACTATGCTCAGCAAATCATGGATTACTGCACATAATCTTCACAACAGTTCAATTGTACAGGATTTATTATTTGCAGGTTCTCACTGAGTAGAATGAGGCCCGTTCACTTGGCCCAGGAAGAAGATGTAGAGAGCAGTGGAGTTAGGATCTGAACCAGAGCTTCACTGAATCAGCACCATTAAATGTGCACTGTCACCAAACAGGTGCCCTCAGCCACTAGATACTGCTTTTGAGAAAGTGTCCAGGTGAATGAGGGTATGTCCGGTGCATAAAAGAATACTTAAGATCTGAGGGAATGAGCTGCATTTCCCAGAGAAAGAGATGTAGTTTGTAAGAGAGCCCAGAGGGGTAAGCCATTAATTATTGCTCAGAGATTGAGGGGGCTGATACCAAGAAAGTTTAGAGAGCTCATATTGGAAGTGTGCCTGGAAGAAGTATTAGGCTTGTGTCAGGCATAGAAAAGTAAAACAGAGCATTCAAGACAGCTGAAATGGTCCAGTGATGGAGAGCTCACTGTTTATTTAGGAAAAGCTAACCAATCTGGTATGTTTATTGCATAAAAAATTAGGCCAGAAAAGCAGGGCTGCAGCAGGGAGAATTGAGGGAAACAAGATGGAAAATGAGATTGGGTCAAGCCAAGAAGAGCTTTATACATTCTTTGCTATCAGCGAACTGCAAGTTACATTATGGCTCAAGGTTATTCTATTATGACCCAATCCAGCTAGAATTTGCAGTTTAAATCCCACATGTCTGAATGGCCTTTCCATCTTCCTGAACTATAAAATGTGAAACAGCATCTCCATAGTCAACATTATATAAAGTCTCAAAAGAAAAGCAGAAGCAGAAAAATAAATTATAATTTACAACCTTGTCAAGGAAAGAGCACCCTAAAATTGCCAAAATATGTGAGTAGGCTTGACTTAAATTATAGAGCCGATTCTTTTGAAAAGTCATAGAAAAACTGAACTGAATACAGAAGATGTCCAGGATGGTCTGATTAATTTGTGTTTTATGGGTGCATCTGTGTCTGAATTCCAGGGCAGAGGCTGGACCATTAAAAAGAAATGAGAAGGTAAAAGCTTCCTTAATGTCAGTAATCTTGCCTGACTACATCTCTGTTGTAGCCACATCATCTAGAACAGTGTCTTAATCCTATGAAGAATGTAATAATAAGGCAATGAATGAAGGGATGAATAGGCAAGAAGGGAATGAATAGGGGAGAAGCTAGCCTAAGAATTCTCAGAAGTGGGTTTTGGTCTTTGCCTTTCTGCTTATTGGTTATATTACCATAAGCAAACTAATGTCCTCTGAGCCTCAATTTTCTTGTCTAATCTTGGTTTTGGTGGTTGATTTTGAGTTATTGTTTATAAGACTTTACTTCAAAAATGGGCGTTGACAATGGAGGGATGGGGCAATGGCCATGATTATATGCATACACATCTCCACATCAACACATATTTTGAGCAAAACAATTACATTTTCATTGTTTATATTTCCAAAAGTATAAGACTCTATTTGAATAAAAGATTTCTATATCTGAAAATAATGTTTGGAAACCACTGAACTGCTCAAGCTCTGTCATCATTTCCACCTATAAGATTCTAATCTTTTATGATCCTAAGATACAGGAAAGTGAAATATGACCAAATTTTTCAACAACTAGTTGCTGCCCAAACAGCAGAATTCCTTGCTTTGGATAATAATGAGCTATTCCTTATTGAGAATGGAGAGGCACCTACCAGACACGTTGTAGAGGAGTGTACTGTATTGGTTGGTACCATAGTTTGGATGTTAAATCTTCCCAAAGGTCCGTGTGTTAATGGATTGGTCCCTGGAATGCCACTAATGGGAGGTGGCAGAACATTTCAGAGGTGGGCCCGAATGGAAGGTCCTTAGGTCATGGGAGCACACCCAAAGGGGATTATGCAACCCTTATCTCTTTCCATTCCCCCTATGCTTCCTGGCTGATGAGGTGAGCACTTTTACTCTGTCACTTGCTCCAATCACAACGTTTTTCCTTGCCACAGGCCTAGAGCAATCGGGCCAATTGATCATGGGTTAGAACTTATAAACTATGGGCAAAGTAAACCTTTTCTAATTTAATTATCTTAGATAGTCTGTAATAGTGATGGAAACCTAACACAGTAGAGATATTTGACTAGATTGTTCCTGAAGCTATTATCATATGTAAGAATCAACAATTCTGCACTCTTACAAGACTTTTCAGTTAACTGTCAAGAAACATAATGATTATTAGTAAGGGCTTTAAATTATATGGTCATGTGTTGGAATTACCTTGCTACTTACCAGCAATGGGACTATGGCCAAGTTATTTAATCTCTCGGAATCTCAATTTCCCTAACAATAAAATGGGGGATGAAACACCTGCTCCCCAGAATTAATTAAGTCTTCAGTGAGATGACATTGCAATCCATTTAGATCAATGGTTTGCATATAAACTAGTAAATATTAACTTGTAAGATGATGACTATGAAGATGAAAAAAGTGCTTATTATCTGGACCAGGAAAATAAATTATGCTTATAGTGACTGGCTATTATATACAATCATCCTTCACATATATAGCTCTTATATATGTAAGTACATGCAGGTCCACATACACACGCACAATATATTCCTTTTGTGAAATTCACACATTCAAAGAAAGCAATGCCAATTTATAAACGGGGGGTGTGTGTGTGAAATTGTACCAGTAAGTACAGGAAAGTCTGCTCGTAAAAAGAACACCAGCAGACACCAGATATATGTGTTTGTCAGGTTTATCAAAATATGGATTCATTCACTTCTTGGAGAATAAAAACTCTCCAAAAGCAATTCTAACTGAGAAAATTTTCCAAGAATTTTGTTAAAAATAACCTGAAGAAGGCATGGAAACAAGAAAAGGCAATTCAGAAGTCATTTTGTAAGAAGTAACTTCCTAGCTCTTTGGTTGACTATAACCCAGCACATACTCAGTTGTTTGTTTATATAAACACAGGCTATGCAGTGGGCCTCCTTGATCAGGACTGGTAAATGACTTTATAGCATTCTGCCCATAGGCCACCAGCTAGGACTCTGTATCAAACATATTCCTCCTCTTTCCTAAATCTATTGTTCAGGATCTATTCTGTTCCTTATCAGGAGGAGCTTACAGAGATTTGGACATTGAGCCATTTACCTTCAAGACCCTATGCTGATAATGAACCAGTGTTCCAAGAAATAGGGGTCTTGTCCTACTAACCAGTGTTTCTGCCTTTTTGCTAAATAGATGATGACTATGGCAAGAGCATACACTTACTGTGTCCCAGACTCTAAGTGTACTGTATCTCCCACAAGTCTTAAACATCCCATGAGGGAGGCAAGGACTACCTTTGCTCCCAATCTACTCAATAGAAACTGGGGTACTAATTACCTTGTCCTAAATCACGTAACTTCAAAGTGACAGGACTAGAAGCAAACTGAGATCCATCAAATACCAACTCCTATACTTTCATCGTAACTCTGAACTACTTCATTCACTGGCAACCAGTTCTTCCTAGAGTGAGATTCTGCCATGTTCTTTCCATAAGTCTTTCTCTCCTGAAGTTCTGGTCCTAACTGTGTCTATATGAGGAAAAAAAACACCATAAGACCCTGATTGAGGGGAGGTCTCCTTAACCCCTGTTCACAGCTTCTTATCCTTGAAATCTTGTAACTGCATTCTCATTAAAGCTTCAAAGAACAGAAATTTATCCTGCCCCATAAGTACACCCAATATTTTCTTCAAGAGCAATCTCTGACATGAATAATTTGTATGCCACTGAGCATCCATAGAGCTCATGGAAGAATTTCTCTCCTAGAAATGTATAAGTTTTCTACCTGATACAGATTTCCAGAATCGCTAAAGCAAAACAGTATGGCCCCAGAAATTGACAATATCACCTGAAGCATATTTCTATTCACCAGTAATCTTTTCAGATGTTCCCTAGCTTCATCCAAACAAGACAGATGAAATAGGGTAGGTTTTGTTCTGTTCTACATTTAAATTGCATTGTGGGAAGATGCTGATGATTCTGGAACTCACAGAATCACAAAGGCAGGGTCTGAGAACATCTCATCTTTTATCCCTTTCTCATAAATTCTGACTAAGGACCAGTCAATTCTTTCAGGTTAGGGTCAATCAACACTTTTATGGATCATGTAATATTCTCTATTTTCCTAATAACTTTCCAAGTAAGATAATCAATTCCATTTTGCGGTGAAATATTTGTTCTTATTTGTTCTTTATCTTTTGTATCCTTCCTCTATCATTTCATGCATAACAAGTCAAATTCCTTTTTCTTTTAGTAGCCCTGTAAAAGGCAAAATAACAAAAATGCTCATGACTTGAATTTTCTTTGCTCTAAGGTCAGCATCCCTGCCTTCTTCCACTGTTCTTCAAACATCATAAATTCTACAGAGAATATCATGGTTTTACCCTCTTCTGAGCACACTCCAGTTTGTCAATTCCCATTTCAGTACTTTAGATAGTTTGGGGACAGGAACCAGTGGCATTCCATTTAGGGCTAAATCTACATTTAGGGATATGGGTTTTCACTGGTTCCCTTAGTGTGCTTTCAGGCAATTACTTCCTGACAAGCTGCTTTGACTAAATTGAGAGGGCTGTGTCCTTGCCAAGTACACACTGTAAGAGAACAAGCCCATAAAGCTTGCCTTGTGGAAAGGGCTCATCAGCAAGGTACTGCAGCTCTCTAACCACCTGATCTCAGGCCCCCTTGCTCCCAGAAACAACTTCAATCACCTTCTATAAGAAATTTGTTGCTGCTGTTGTTGTTATTGTTGTTGTTTTACTTTCTTGTCTTGAGAATGATATGGATTAAAAAAGAGCCGAATGGTTTTACTTCTTAGCATTGCTGAAAGACCTCTCTTGCTGGTGTCTGGCAGAGATGAAGTCATTCTCTGTTGTAAAGACAAAGGACTAGTTCAAAGTAGGCTTTTTCAACCTCAGCACAAGCTTGACATTCATTGTTGATGGCTGCCCTGTACACTGTCAGATGTTTAGCAGTATCTTCAACCTCTGAATGATGGCTGATTGCTTATCAATAGGGGATTAGAAGATAGGCCTCCTGACCTTTCCAGTACCAGTGGTTCTAATGCTGCTGCACATTACAGCTCTTAAAAATCTATAAAGTCCTAGATTCCCAACCAGACCAATTAAAATAGCATCTCCACATGTGGACTCCAGGACAATGTCAGAGATCACAGGTAGCTCCAATGTGCAGCCAGGGTCAAGGCTCAGGGCACCACACCATGCTGCCTCCATTTTTGACCTCAGATAAACCATTTTGAGCATTTCAAGATCTAGGTGTGATTTGGGGGCTTGCTTTGTGCAAAAGTAGCATTCATAATCCCTCTTATTGTGGGCACCGACCTCAGAGGGCTGGTACACAGAATCCAGAAACCCTGAGGGTAGGTGACCGGCACAGCAAAAGAGGAAAAACAAATACATACAGAACGTACTCAGATTGTTTGACATGATTAGCATGTTGTATATTTAGTCAAAGAAATGCCTACAGGTAATTTAAAAGCTAAAAGACATATTGGAAATAACAACCCCAACTGTTCAGCACAGGACATGATGTACCCAGGAAATAAATTTTGTCTCACGTTGCTTAAACAATTATTTATAAACAGTGTGATTAATTTAATTCATTTCTGGCTTTTCTTTTAGCAGAGAGAGCTCTGCATTCCTTGACTAAGGAGCAATGTTTAGCACATAGACATTCTTATTGACTCATTCCTTAAGAGATATTTAGCAGGAAGCTGCGAAAACTGGAGAACTGGAGAAGGATGTTTTATCAAGATGTGAATGAT